>SSNR01000488.1:45039-122279 GCA_006937965.1 Callopanchax toddi | reverse complement strand
TTTTTTTTTTTTTTTTTTTTTTGTAGCTTGGCAAATGAATGATTCCTGGTGGGAAAATGATCAGCTTTGCCAGTTTTTTTGGTGCATCTCTGATGTTTTTACAGCTGCTTTTTTTGATTTATGTTTTTATGTTCTTGGAAAAAATATCCTGACACATTTTGTTTCTTCCAGTTTCCTTAAATTTGGACTCATTAATTACTAATTACGAACATTATATTTACGATGATTTGATTTCCATTTCAACTGTTTTATCTTGCCTCTTTTTCCAGATTACACAGTTGAAAATTGATCACAACCCCTTTGCCAAAGGATTCAGAGATAATTATGATTCGTGAGTATTCATGGGATTATTTTCATTTAGTGAGCATTTGTATTTCCACAAAACAGGACTATATGAGACAACACATCTCTAAAAGCACATTACTTTCTTGACATGTATATAAATATGTTTCTAAGGATGTACACAGCATCGGAGAACGACCGCCTCACCCCGTCTCCAAACGACTCCCCCCGAGCCCACCAGATTGTCCCCGGCACCCGTTACACAATGCAGCCCCTCTTCCAGGACCAGTTTGTCAACAACCTCCCCCAGAACCGCTTCTATAACTGTGAGAGAGCAGTGCCTCAGACCAACAGCCTCCTCTCACCTCAGACAGAGGATGTAGCGTCACAGAGGTGGTTTGTCACCTCTGTGCAGCAAGGGGGAAACTGCACCAGCACCAGCAACAAACTCGACCTGACGCCCTACGAGGGGGAATACACCAGTTCCCTCCTTCCTTATGGCATCAAATCCCTCTCCATGCAGACTAGTCACGCTCTCAGCTACTACCCAGACTCTCCCTTCACCACAATGTCTGCAGGGTGGGGGTCCAGAGCAGCTTACCAAAGAAAAGTCCCCCCCAGTCTGCCATGGTCCCCCAGACCCAGCCCTGCTGCTTTCTCAGAGGAGTCAGGAAAAGTTAAAGCACAGACAGAAGAGGAGGTGCACAGTGAAGCTCTGATCAGCTCCTGGACAGAGACCCAGCCGTCAGCTCTGTCCCCCAACAAGGCTGATTCTTATTCCATCTCCTGCAAGCGAAGGCGTTTGTCTCATAATGGCCCAACTACAGAGGACTCATCTGCTAAGTGTGAAGCCTCTGCTGCCCCCAACAACTCCTACAGTAAAGAAGCCCCCCCAACCAAAGGCCTGGCTTCTTATTACTCATTTTACACAAACCCTTGAGCTTTTTGTTTAAAAGTCTTTATTGTTTCCACCTGGCACATATTTGTTTTTATACACAACCAGTAAGTTTAGGGAATTAAAGGGAAAATCAAGATGCACAAAAAACTAAACGTTCCCCACCACGTCAGTAAATGTATTAGGAGTTTAAAGCTAAGGCATGTGCTTTTATGGTGCTCTCTTAAAAAACAAAACACACACACAAAAAAAAACCCATTGTGATGTATATGTCATTGCTGCATACATGTGTCTGCCTTTAACTGTGAGATTATGTGTTTACAGATTATTTATTAAACACCTGTTTATATAAAATGTGTGCTTTCATAAAATTGTGAGGAAAAAATGCTATATATCATTGCACATTTCAAATATTTGATAATAAAAGGCAGTTGTGTTCTATTGCCTCTCCAAGTGGTCATTTCAAGTATCTCAAACGTTTTTGTGGACTTTGTCTCACTCTAGTGGCCAAATGTTGCTATTGCACGGCAGCTTCTTAGCATTTTGTGATCTGATGGTTTTAATGTTTTTTTAATGGTCCACTCACTATTGATTTCATGTTCCATCCATGAAAACATAAAATCAATTATAGACTCATTTTTTGGTTTATTTTTTTATAAAAACATGGAAGCTCGAGGCCTCTCTGCCAGATCATGTTTGTAAATGACAACTGGTTTGAACCCTTTACCTAAAAGTAAACTACCGGTGATCAGGTACAGAATCCAAAAGGTCCCAGAAATCAGGAACTCATCCTTCCTAGAAAAAGACAAATCACAATCGAACTGAAATGCCAAGAAACATAAAACTGGACATGTTTAACGGCTGAAACAGAGTTGCAAAATAAGATAAAAACATGACATATTTACCCCTCATATGGTGCTTCTGATCATACATTGATGGTATTATGAGAAGCCAGTCACATTTTGAGCTGCTTGAATGCATTTCTCTCAAACTGTTTTCAGCATTTTAGTCAACTTCATGTGCCAAAGACAAATATATTAACCAGGCATAGTATCAGTTATATATTTCTATTATTTTATGTATATTGTTGGTTAGTTAAAAATTAGACATATCTAAAATATATAAAAAAATATGCATTACTTGAGCATTTACATGATAATACGTATTTAAATTACATAAATATATGAGGATATGTTTTTCAAATGTATATGAAGTAGTAAATTCCTTATTCAGTTTATGGGTATTAGTTTAAAATGTGTCAACATATTTTACCTGAAAACTGTTTTACTCATTATAGCCTGAAAAGCCAGGTGGAGCAGTAATTTAATCAAATCTTTGGGAAAAAAAATAGCATAAATCAATGCATTAATCAAAAGTAATATTAAATAGTGTATTGTCTACATATGTTTTGCATTTAAATAAAGTATGCCATAATAATGTGTCTGACATCTGTTACAAACCAAACAGTTTGACAATTTGGGAGATTGGCGTTTTCAATAGACCTTGACAACAAATTGGAGCCATTTTATTTGTTTTTCATTAATAGATCTTTACTACATTTTATATTGTTTAATTATATTTTTTACAGTTTAAAATTTGTTTTATAATTTTATTTTGTTAATTTTTTTGTTAGTGTAATGTTCAACATCTGATTTAAATTATTATTTTTTTTATTTTGCTTTAATTTGATCCAGTCTGTGAGGTCCTACTAACCTAAAACATGCACAATAAACTACATCTCAGGTGGTTGGATTTGATCTCAAATGTTAAATAATTCAACAGCTGAGGACTTTATTTTCCATTGATTACATTCAAAGTCCAGTTTAACAATTAAAACTAGATTAAGCTGTTTTGCCTTCAGTTATTTAATAAGTGTCTTGCTCAAGTTTTTATGAGTCCACCTAGATTTTTGCATAAACTGGCAGGTAGAACACATTTATTCACATATCTTGAAACTTTCACTAAATATTAAAAAGTTATTTTATTAATTGTTATTATTTATGTCACCCTCCTCCTCTGATGTTGCTGAATTACTGTCCTTTTCAGATGAAAGTGACAGCGAAGCATTTTCTTCAAAGGATAAATTTGGTATTATGTAATACAAGCTAGTTCACAAATAAACCCTCCTCCTCTGGCTCTTGAGGTTGTTAGGACCTTATTGTCCTGCACGTTAGAATTGATGAAGGTGTGAATTGAGGATTAGATTACAAGCTTCACTCTAAGTTTTGGAGGGATGAAACCTCAGACCTCCTCTGTTAAAGGTTAGCATTTTTTTTTTTTTGACAAAGATGCTTTTTTAATGACCTTCTTTGTCCAAATATGATCATTGTAGTCCTCAGGGGAAATCCATGTAGACCAGGAAAACAACCTGGCTCTAACAACCATCAGGATGGGGGGTGAGTTTTAATCTACCTCACAATAACAAAGGTCTCACTACAATATAAAAATCTGGTACTTCACACAGTTATTCACTTTGAATGGACAAAGCAAAACATCTTCAGTTAAAGATTAGTGACTGAGAACCTTCCTCACCATTAAGCTGAGGATGGTTTGTTTCTACCCAACAAAGTAGAAGATAGTCAATTAAGAATAGTTTTATTTGATTTACCAAGAGGAAAGAGGAGGAACTGAACTATCAAATTATAAATACTATTATTATGTTGTTGTATGTTTTACAGCAAAAAGAAAACAACTATTTGTTTTACCTTATTGTTCTTTCATCTCAAAGAAAGGAATGACATTTTTTTAGTAGGTGACACGTTTCCCTCCTGAAGTGAATTAAACAGGTCACAACAAATTAAATTCCTGCTCTAATCATTTTGCTCCATTTATAGTCAAGAACATTTGGAGCCAAACTAATTCACACACCTGTATTAACATCCTCACACAGACACATTTTTATCAAATTATCAAGTCACTCTGTCTGTCTGACTGTCTGTTTTTTTAACATTCCAGTAAAGTATAAAGAGAAAATCCAAGTGTGAAGACGTGTGCAGACTGAACCACTAGAGGGCAGTGTGTTACAGACTACACAGTTTTCATAGAGCAGCTTGTTTCAATCATTTCATTCTGAGAGCTGGACAATGAAGCAGCAACTAAAGATACATTTTGATGCATCCTTCACTCATTGTGTGTCAGAGCGATGTTAGCTCCTCATGGTCCTAAAACCCGCCACTTCAAAGGAACTAACAGGTGAGTCTGAGAGAACAGAGCTGATCAGAGGAGCAGATCAGAACGTTAGATTGAGACACGCTACAGATTATTATTGTTACGCCATAAAGTCTTTAATTTTAAATGTAGTTGTATGCTTTAAATTCAAATATGATTTTTTTTAAATAAAAAAATATTTCTAAAAGATGAGATTTAGTTGTCAAACGAAACTTTTTTCATAAAGTATGTATTAAAAGGGGGGGGGGGGTTCAGGTAGGGGGTTAGGGTTGAGCTGAATTTCAGGTAAATACTGTAAAAACCAAGCTGCAGCAACACAAACAGAAACAACGATGGAGGAGAGGAGAGCTGGAATAAATACAGTCAGTATTTAGAGTTTGTGTCTGATAAAGATGATGATAACAATAAGGTTTGTTCTAATGTTCATAAAACATGTTATATACACAGGGTTTATATATATATATATATATATATATATATATATATATATATATATATATATATATATATATATATATATATATATATATATATGTTTATGACAGTAAGGAGAGTACCGGCACTTTTTTTTTCCCACTTAAAGCACTGGTCTAATGTACATGAATCGTTAAAGTTAACAGATACCATGAACGGATACTTAAAATGTGATAAATCTGCAATAAAGTCACAAAAAAATAGTTAATTTCTCACTTTAAAGTTCTATTTTGTATAGGCTTCGCTCTCTAAGAGCTCTCGCTATTTGATAATTCCCTTCGTGCCATACCGCACCAACCAGACCCCAAAAACTCATGTTTATATCAAATAATGTTATCATTTAAAGCCTGACACATTAAATAATAAATAGAAAACTGAAACATTTGTTAGCTAATGTTAATATAATTAATATAATTTACATTAACAATACATTTATTTTGCAATTATTAAACAATTCAACAGTAATAAAACTACAATTGAACTGGCCAACTTCAGTACTTTAATCCTCCACCAGAGGGCAGAAAACCTGTTAAAGATTCAAAACAGCAGCTTTTTGAGGAAAATACAGATCTTGTTAAAAAGAGGGAGCTCTAAGAAACGTAGAAACATATGAATCAGATTTAATACATATGGTGTTAAAGGGTTTAAACAGGGTTAAATAAATCAAATGAAACAGAGGGGGTGAATTTTCCTGTTTTAAAACCAGAATGACTGATGGATAAGAGTCTGACTATTATATAACAAAATGTTAGTCATTCAGATTGAATGCCTATTAAAACAATTTGATTCAGAAAAAGTCCATCTTATAATTATTATTTATTTCACTATAGAAACATGTGTCAGAGAGAAAGAGATGTATGACAGCCTGTTAGAGCCACATTGAAAAAAAAACCCATTCAGATTTCAGTTGAAATATTGACCAGAACCAGAATGAAGTTTAAACTCATTAAAACAGTGACATACTTTCAGATTAAAGTCAAAATACTGTCTCTAGAAACCCAAGGTATCTGGGGCTGAACTACGTACCTGAGATCAGTGATGTCTCTGATTGGCTGAACAGTCACTTCTCTACATTGGAAGTCATTTAGTAAAAAATAAATTAAAAGATTTTTGTTTCACAGCTCATTTGTTCAAACAGATTTCCAACAAAAGTTCATGATCTTTGATGTAAATAAGAACAGAGATAACTGATGTCAGTCTGATCCATTATGCTGGCAATTAGGACTTTTATCAATATATAAGTTATGAAGTTTCAGTTTGTTATCATTGTTTTATATTGTTGGAAAAAAAGTGTGTGGATATGGGGGCCCACCAGTAAGATTTGTACCTAGGGCCCAGAATATGGTGCTACGCTCCTGCATATGTATATATACACTTTATACTGTATATATATATATATATATATATATATATATATATATATATATATATATATATATATATATATATATATACACACAAACAGCACGGGTAAGGTATCTAGTGATATATATGATATCTATGGTCCCACATAGGGCATCTAGTGATATATATGATATCTATGGTGAAAACTACTTTTATTTCTTGTTACGTCCCTGCTCCCTTCACATGCCAGGATTTCCACTCCTGCATGTTGTGTTTTGGAGTTTCCTGACATCTGTCAGGCTCTGTGTGTGCGCGATGTTACAGCCTGGCTTATAGGACCATAACAAAAAGGAGAGACACACCATGTAAATGTTTATCAAAATATAATTTATTAAACTAACCTAATTGCACTCAAATGATGGTTGACCTGAGGAGGAGATCAGAGCAGCCTTGTCAAGCAAAACTGCAGGGGTTTATATGGCAGAGGCTTCCCAGGTCCACAGGTGTTCCCTGTTGCAATCAGCTGCAGCAGGTAACAATGACCTGATCAGCCTCACAGACCCACAGGGTCGTGACAGCGATGTTATCACTAATTGCATTATGCTCCTCAGGTGTGCCTGGTTAGTGGCCCGATTGTTCTTCCCCTGCCATCTTATTGGTTGCTGAGAGCCTGTGTGGACCAATCATTGCAGAGGAAGGCCTACTTAAGAACACCTGCTGCAGAAGAATGCTGAGAAGAGTGATTAGGAGAGTAACTTCTTGTGATTAGGAGAGTAACTTCTTGTGATTAGGAGAGTAACTTCTTGTGATTAGGAGAGTAACTTCTTGTGATTAGGAGAGTAACTTCTTGTGATTAGGAGAGTAACTTCTTGTGATTAGGAGAGTAACTTCTTGTGATTAGGAGAGTAACTTCTTGTGATTAGGAGAGTAACTTCTTGTGATTAATTAATTAATGTGGGAATATATTTGGAAAAAACTAAATAAATGTGATAATTAATTTGGAAATATACAAATAAATCTATTGAGCAATACATTTATTTATTATTTTATTTATCCATTCAGTCATTCATTTATTTGTCTGTTTTGGCAGGATCCGTCCTCCATAATTTATGTCCTCCGTACACAACAACGGCGTCAACGCGAACAGTAGTAAAGTCCCTCCCCTGAGCACTGTATTTCTTCAGAGGGATTGCCTTACTTTAACGAAAGAAAAAGAAGCTTTTTCGCGGTCATGCCTAACGGTTAATCCACAGGCACAATCTCCAGCAGAGAAACGCGCCATTTGTGTAAGTCTCGATACGTGTCAAGCATTATTTATGGAGTTTATCAACTGTTTTAGTTCGCGTTAAGTTGGCTAGCGGTGCTGTTAGCTTCTTAGCTCCTCCGCTAGCGTGTGCACTGACGTTGGCCAGCGCAGATGCGTCATGATGTTTGTTTTGGAATACAGCAAGACTCGTTGTGTTTTGTCTTTAACATTAGCACAGACAAGAAACGAAGTGGTTTACCGCTGAAATTATATAAGGTCAGTGGGTGGCGAATGTATATTTACCAGAAATGTAACAAAGGGCTGTGCATTATGTCAACATAACATGCTGCCGTCGGTTTCAGCTAGCGAAAATGGTAAACACCACACAGCATGAGGAAAGGCCTGCATCAAGTAGTTTAGTGACAAGTAGCAGCTATTTAGGCGAACGGTGACATTTTCGTATGTTATGGAGAGATGTTTAGATAGCAGCTTTTAGCGGTGGTTGGATGACGCTGGTTTTATGGGGGGAGTGTTAACTATTCTCAGTAATTAGTAATATATTGGACATTGTTCTCATCGAGCTGTATGTGTTCTAATTATGGAATTATACTAAATACCCCTCATCAGATTGTGTGGAGGCGTATCCTTCACACATGACACAAGCTGGACAATCAGACAAGTTTACTTGATCCACAGGCTGCATTGTATAAACTGTACAGATTTAAGCTGTAAACACATTTTTATATGTACAAGTTTAGAATATGAAAAGAGATTGTATTCTAGCTTATATGCACTTAATTTGGACATTTAATTGCTGACAGAAAAAAAAATCAAATCCATAATTAGTATGGAGACCCTGTTTATTTTCTTCTTTAATAATGATTAAAATCTAATCAGATAATTAAATGATGCACTACTTAAATTGTATGTAGTTCCAGGATGGAAACATCAGTGAATTTTTGTTGTTGTTGTTTTTGCTGAATGTGATTTGACTAAACATACCTCAGATTTTTCTGTAAATTCCATCATGCTGAAACTCCCAGCAGAGACTAAAATACCATGGACAGTGTTTATATGAACAATACTGGCTGCCGCAGATCCCTCCCAAGTTCTCATTTTGGTCTATCTGAACATATTTCTATCCCTCTCCTCCTGACAGAATTTTACCAGCTGACTATAAAAAAAAAGTTTAAATCATTAGGAATAAATGTAGAAGTTAGGTTAAATAGAATTGCGGTTCATCCTGCAATTTGGGGAACTACAATTTTGAACATCGATAAATCTTGTGAGAAGGTTTAGGCTGAGAAGGCAGGGTGGCTGCTTTTTCGAATTCACATGAGATAAAATCATCTAATAATTCAGTATAGAGCAATACATTTTCTGGGTCACTGGTGTTTCAAGCTAACAAAACTTTAGAACATTTAAAAAACAAAGATAGGACATGAGTTTCTGTTACACTGCAGTATTTTACTTTAGAAAATAATGCAGTTATATGTTGTGTAGCTGACCAGTTCGTGAAAGCATCTTGGTGCCCTAACATTCATGACCATATGGTGCTCTGGTGGAAACAGAATGCTGAGTCGCTGCATGTTATTGTCTGTTTGAGTATATTTTGCTTTATAATGACTTCTGGCCGCAGTGGGATGGGCAGCATTGGCAGAGAGAGGCGGAAGCTCCTGGTGATACTAGAGGAAGACTTGTCCTTCACTCTGTGTGAGCTTTGTGCTCACTATGTTCAGATATTCAAAGGAAAAAAATAACTGAAATGTAAGGAGGTGTTTACAGTGCACCAATGATGCCTGACACAGACGGTTGTTGCAGAAGAGGCTGAGCAACCTTGAGGACGGAATTCTTGTGATTATTTTTAAGGCCTTGTTGGATTAAAAAATAAACATCAAGGATTTAACAGACATTTCTCTCTCTCTCTTTTTTTTTTTAGGACATGCAGAACATGCATCATAGACTTATTTGACTTGAACAGCTTAAAGAAGACTTAAAAGGCTGCTGTGCTGGTCAGAGCTTGAACCCACAGAAAGAGAAGAAATGGGGAACATTGCGACCAAGTTCCGTAAGGCTCTCATCAACGGGGATGAGATGCTGGCCTGCCAACTCTATGAGAGCAACCCGCAGTTCAAGGAGGCTCTGGATCCCAGCTCTACATATGGAGAGTCCTATCAGCACAACACTCCACTGCACTATGCTGCCCGGCATGCCATGATGCGCCTACTCAGGTCAGATATAACTCAGATAAAAAGTTTAAAAAAGCTATCAAATGTAATTAACACATTCAACTCTACATTTTGATATAATGTGGATAAAAAAAGATGCAATAATTACAAATCCTGTAATTTTGTTTCACATTTCTTTTATAGTTTAATACATTTTAGCATTTTGTGACTGATAAGTTATTACTGCTTTATAAAAAAATGTTCACGTTAGGTCACTATATGTCTCTTTCCCATCTGTCCCTCCTCATAGCCATCTGTTCTCAGGAATGCAACGTGCTGGGTTGAAATAGAACAGGATTCTAAGAGCTTCTCATTTTACAGGCTTTCAACTTTGCATGCATTTGTCTTCATTCTACAAAGGCTCTAAGCCATTTTTTGGCAAATGAATAGAATGCTTGCACTATCTTACCTGACCACACTGTATTTTAGGTACTGTGAATTTACTGCATGTAAACCAGCCTTTGTATAAAATATATTCCTGAATGGGGAACTATGGAAAACAATGGCGAGAGGAGGGAAAAATATTGTCTATAACTTGAAGTAGCCCCTGTCTGACAATGTGACAGCAACAGCAGCCGTGACAGGAATTTAAAAACAAAAAACGTGCAGCCCAGCATCATCTTACAGGTGATGTTCGGTTTCTGTCTGGGGAGCTTGAGGGCAGTAAGCCGTGTCACGCGCGCATATGCCACCTGTCACTTGGAGCAGAACACCGTTCCAGCTCTCTGCAGCGGAAGGAGCAATTTGAAACGAGCTGCTGTGCGGACAACTCGTTGCGATCCGTACCGGCTCAAAATCACGAGCAGAGATAGTGAAATATGTCCACGCCGCTGACATGCTGGCTCTTATCGGTTTCTCACGTGCTGGCTTTGCTATTTGCTTGCGACATCACACATTTTGGCTGTGTTGTTTCGGTGATTTAAGAGTTATGGACGAAAAATGAAAATGCACTTTGGGTCAATTTCGGCTGAAAATTTTTGGTGGCCGAAATGTCAGTGCATCCCTACTGCATACTGTTTGCTTTTGAAAGCACAGAATTTCAAACTTAAAAAAATGTGGCCGGGCGATATGGCCAAAATTTTATATCCCCATATAGCTCATTTTATATCCCGATAACGATAAACATATGAAACACAACATCCCCTTGTGAACCTTCCCCTCCACTTTGGTCCAACATTTATCATATAAATCAGGTAACATGACTTCAGTAATATATTATCATGCATCCCTACCAGTTTGACTTTGATTTCATCAGGCCAGAAAGAACACATAAATCCAATTGCTAATCCCATTATTTTTTTTTCATTAGATCATTTCTCCTAAGCAAAGATGGTAATCCCAACAAGCGCAATGTGCACAATGAGACATCTCTACACCTTCTCTGCATGGGGCCTCAGATTCTTACCTCAGAAGGGGCGCTGCAGCCGAGGATTTCACGGCCATTTGAAGATGAACAGCGTCGAGCAGAATGCTTGCAAATTATATTGTCATGGAGTGGAGCGAAGTTGGACCATGGAGAGTATGAGACAGCTGATATCAACGCCTCTGACAACAAGAAAAATACCTGCCTGCACTATGCTGCTGCCTCAGGCATGAAGACTTGTGTTGAGGTGAGGATTCATAACTCTTTAGGAATTTTTATGTTACATATTCTCACAAGGGATGTTAAAGTGTAGCTCAAAGGCTTCATAGGTGGAAACTGATGAGTTTCACAAAGACGGTTTGTAATTTGAGTAGAAAGAAGATTAAAAAGACAGATTAACCTTCAACTATAAACAAATTACTCAGCTTCTGACCTTTTGCATCATGAATATTTAAAAAAATGAACATTAAAAAAATAAATACATTAGGATGTTCACATTAAATTTATTGAAGCATTCCCTGGTGAGTGTTGAGAAGGTATTGGGCAACACACTGTGTCTTTATCTTTATTCATTTTTGGGTTAACAACACAAAGAAAGGTTAAATAAATTAAAACAAACTTCATTTTTTTCTTTTAAGACCTATGCAGAATATTCGAAACAATATAATCATTACTGGGGTGGCAGTAGCTCAGTAGGTAGAGCAGTCGTCTTGCAACCAGAGGGTTGACAGTTTGATCCCAGCTCTGGCTAGGTCACTTTGTCCTTGTGTCCTTGGGTAAGATACTTCACCCACATTGCCTGCTGGTGGTCGCAGAGTCCAGAAGTGCTTGGTGTATGACAGCTTCACTTATATAAAAATACTGAAATACCTCCACAACACCAATAGGTGGCAGGTGCCAAAATAGGAAAAAAAATCAAGTTTTTAAAATTCAGAGTCATGTGGATAGGGACTAAAATCACCTTCCTGCTGTTGTGTTTATTTGTGCTCTTACAAAAGTCAGGGCTGTACAGTGCGACGGAAAAAAAACTCTGTGCAATTAACTATTTTTAGACGTAGCACTTGTGCGATCAGGGTTTCCTCTACATGTAATTGATCGTGGTGCACCGCCACACCTTCAGAATTTACTTAAAAATATATATATTTTAAAACCATGTCAGGTGGCCCCAGCGGGTCTCCGACCTAGTGCTAAGAGAATGCACGTGCCAGCCCAGAGCATCTTGCTTGGCAGCGCAACTCCACACTCGCTTGCTCGGCCACGTCCTCGGTCTACCTTTTGATCATCCGACCAGAGTCATTCTGCAGTTTGACCCGAGGGCCGCAGGCTGGAGACAACCATGACGTAAACCACCTGATGGTTCGATGTCGTTGTGGGCGACCTCCCACAATCTGGAGTTGTCATGGCGAATGTGGAGCAGCTGGCACTCGATCGCCAGTACTGGAGACCACTGGTTCACCTTGTAGGCTCAGGGGAGGGGGGTCTCATGCATCAGCAGAAAGAAAAATAAAAGACAAAAAACTTTGATCTCTATTTATTTTGTAGCAACATTTTTCTGCTCAATCTACAGCATTTAACTCAAGATGTCAATCCAATGCTTAAATAAAATGTTTAATCGTATAAAAACAAATTAAATGGTGAAAAGACTTCTGATCACCTCTCGGGTCAGACTAAGCCGCTCACTGCCAACAGCTGCAGCGGGTGAGGAGGGGGGGGCGTGACGATCAAGGTGTTCTGATCGCTCCTGACTGAACACCGTTGGTATTAACGTGCATTAGCTCGTGTAAAAGTCCAAAACAACACATTATCTTAGACAGAAATAGATTAGTCTTTTTTTTATCAGAGAGATCAGCTGACAGATGGTCCGCACGCGCGCGCACGCATCAGAGAATGGATCCGTTAATGATCCAGTGACGCTTTGTTCTGGTTAACTAAAATAACTGATTCTGATAGAGAGAACTTGATATGTGATGACAAAATGAACGTCTTTCTCAGAGGGGAATTATTTATCAGCTGATTCAGAGTGTGCAGCGAGCTGTTGGGTTGGGCACGGGTTAAAACGCACGGGTTTAAACGCACGAGCGCGGATTCGTGAACCATGTCCCAAACCGTAGAGGGCGATCCATATAGATCATGGATCTATTGTGACCCGTTGCACCCCTCCTGGGCATGTGTGAGTTGCGTGCGTGCGGGTCGGATGTTCTGTGATTGTGTTTGTTGAAATGTGCATCCAAGGAGCTCTGCTACGTAATGGCACTGTACCACGCGCATTGGAGATACTGTGAATGTGTGTGTGTCAGAGGTCCTGCCTGTGTGTCTCCTAGCTTCAGAGGTCATGTGAGCACTCATTCACTGCGCTGCAACAGGATGTGAAGCTAGTCAGATTGAGGGGTCTCTCATCGGGACCGCGCAGCGCTGGTCCGCAAAGGCGTGTTTGGGCAATGGGTTCTGGTACGCATGAATGAAATCCGGTTCTCATGAGGACCAGCGTACTGCTTGTGTGCACCCCTGGGTATATGCATAAATTCTAAAACTCATACAGGATGCACACTACAGTAAAACACTAATTGCACACATTTCTCAACACACTCACGCTTTGAACAAATCGACACAAATTTGAACGAGTAAATGTTCTTTTTGAAATTACACTGACATATAAACATAATTGAAGACATTTCTTGTTATTGTGTTTTCATTATAAGCACTTTGTCAGTGTGTTAAAGTGCCCATGACATAGTTTTCCGTGTTTTCTGACTTATCATGTTGCAACGTTGAGTTCTCACCTTAAACATGCCAGAAAGAGCAAAAAAACGGCGTTCATCTGTCTCCTAATACAGCTAGCGAGAAGCTCTTCAAGATTTCAGACCCAGGTTTCAAACCGTTTTTTTCACTCCAGCCCGCTATGAGGTCATAGTGATCTGGACTTGCTTATATGGTAAATTCTCCGCCCACATGCACATTCACGACAACTGGAGCGAGGCAGTGCCGCCGCCATTGCCCATAGACTGTGTAGTGTTTAGTTTCAGTTTCGTTTCTCTTTCACGCGACAACACTGCCCCCTGCTGCAGCAGAAGTGCCAGGCTGCCAAATAAAATAAGGAGAAACCCAGCAGAACTGGAAGGCAGCACATTCTTCTAATCTCTGAGTTGCTCGTTAGGAAATAATTACAGCATATTTTGAGTTCTAATGGTGCAACGCTAATCTAGAGGCATCAAAGATTACACCTGTTTAATATAAAGTGATTTAAATATCGAGTCATGGGCACTTTAAGAATGATGAGTACTAATTTAGGCTTTTAGATATTGTGGCTGAATTTTTATGCTGGTGCTACAATTTTTTGTTCTGTGCTACAAAACCTGCAACCTCTGTAGTACCAGTGCTATGAGCTAAAAATGTTAACGTACAGCCCTGAAAGTTGAGATGTGGAATATGAAAATTTATGTAGTTCAAGTTCTTAAAATGACACAGAATCATTATAAAGTTGCAGTGAAGTAGGTAAGAAATCTCATGTTCATACTGAGCCATTTGCTTGCCTTTCCTTAAAAGCACTATGTCAGTGTGTTAAAATTGTTGTTGTTCAGTGTTTAATAGTATTTGAAGATGCACATTCTTTAGCCCTGCCTCTATTTGCTAGGCATTGGGGCAGCAGCAGCCTATTACATGCAGCTCTGTGTGTTTATGGTTTTTATATCTTTTTATATTTTTTAATCTCTTTTTAAAAAAAAAACTGATTTATCTTTTTGTCCTTTTATTATTACTTTTGTTCCTGTTGACTATTGTGGTCATGACTCTCTGGAACATGTAGTTGCTCCAAACTGAGGAGCGGAGTCAGACACAGAGAACTGTTTACCTTCAGGAGGTACTACTTCTTCCTTGCACCGTTCAGCGTGTTTGTCGGACAAAGACGTGACATCCCAGCTGAACTGCTTTGGAGGAGACGGTGAGGAATCTGAGTGGGAGTGAAAAAGGAATCGGAGGCTGAGGAAGAGGGCATGGAGGAAACTGGTCAAAACAGCAGTACAAATGGTCGTAATGGGAAATGTTAGCTTCTTGGTAAACAAGATGGAGAAATGCCATGAAGACTCCCTTGACAGAAGCCAAGCCAGAGGGTTTATCGTGAGAGTAGCCTCTTGTGTTTTATGGTTTAAGAAATGTATTCCCGACAGCACAACCAGTATCAAGGGTTTTTTGATACGTGCAAACCAGAATGTAACAACTAGCGTTGTTGTGTTTATTAACAACTGCTGGTATAATCTGAGTCATGTCCCCATCAAGGAACAGATGTGCATCAATGACATTGAATGTCTGGCAGTTAGTATCAGGTTGTATTTTTTGCTGAGGGAATTTACTGTAGCCGTTAATGTTGTTGTTTACGTTCCACCAACAGCTGATGCGGAAGCGACATGTGGCGTCATCCACACAGTAGTCAGGAGACTACAGCCAAAACACCCGGCTCTCATGCTATTTTTAGGGAATTTTTAACCTCACCTCTCTCTCCAAAACCCTGGACCCTTTTATGCAAATTTAGAGGATGCGTATGAATGCGCTGAGTTGCCCCCTCCCTCAGTGACTCGGATCATAACGTGATACATCTGTTGTCCATATACCCCCCAGTGTGAAAAGGATTACTGTCACCATTCGAAGTGTGAAACGTTGGTCCCAGGAAGAAAATATGTGTCTGCAAGAGTGCTTTGAGTCCAAATGCAAAAACCTTTGTTTTGTAACTTTGTTTGAATTACACAGCTGTAACATATTCATTTCCTGCAAGGGATTAATTAAGTTGTTCCATCCGTTTGTCTACAAAACTGCTATCCATCCATCCCTCCTTCCCAGTTACACTAAAGAGTTACTAGGTGAATAATTGTTCAGTTCAAATTTATTTCATCAATATTTTGGAAAATATTTTGAAGTGATTCATGTTTGTGTCATCAGGAAGAGTGTGATCATCTCTAATACCACAGCAGCAGCTCCACTTCTGGTAAAATGGGTCAGAAAGAACTACCTCACCCATTAAACAGGAAATGCTTTTAAGACGAATGAAATATAAATGAAATTCTGAGATGTGAAAATTTCTATTTTTTATCCCAATTATTCAAGTTTCCTAAAAATAAATTGGAAAAAAAAAAGCTTGATGATGATTAAACAATTCATAATAAAACGACGTAAAGCAGCTATAAAGCCACTTGTTCCACTGTCACAGATTATTTGAGGAGCATCTTTCTTTTTGTGTCCAGAAGTATTCAAAGGTCAAAATAAAGAAGTCTTAAACAGTCACCACTGAGCTGAAGCTGTAAGACCCAAGTTTTCAAAGTTTTTTATGGGTAAAATGAAATGAGAGCGAGTCTTAATGTAGCAGATGGATGGACCCGTAGTGGGATCACTAATGGACACAGGGCATCACTTCAAGTCAGACCCCAGCTGGGTGGAAGATGGTTGCAATCATTAAGGACTAGTTTGTTAGACTTTTCAGTTTGAAAATGGACTGAAAATCCATTCCCAGTTCTGCTCCCAGTTTCTGGAAGATTTTGTCCTCAAACAGTTGTACAGCAAAAAGATGAAGCATGCTGTTCTCAAGAGGGCCATGTTGCTGTGCAGGACAGTGCTCCATAACAAAGGAGTACTCTGCAAATAATGATCTGTTCTTCATCTTCTCATTATTTAAACCCAACAAGGAGCTTATATCTTATTTTTACACTCAGAATGAATACATTGCACCACTTTATTCAGCATTTTAGAAGTTGTGATTGCTGCTTCAGAGAAAGCTAATTGTTAACAAAACCAGAAATGGAAAACTGTTTGGAAAGCTTGGTGGAAAAAAAAATGTCTGTTTGCAAAAATAGTATTTTTGAAACATGATAAATGATATTTATACATTTCTTTGTGTATCTTATTTGTTATTCAGATGAGAGGAAGTACTGTAGTGAAATGAGAAGAATTATGTTTGTTATGTAGCTTTGTAATTGCTCATGTGTGTAATCTCTTGAGAAAGAAAAACTCACTTTGTTTTATTATATATTCATGACTGAGAGCATAGGATTTAACAAAGTTAATCCTGATAAATGCAAATTGTCTAGTAATTGTGAGCACAAAATCAGATTTACTTTGGCCTGATTCTGACACAAAGTCTGTGATGGTGTAAAACTGCACTTTCTGAGAAGTGTTGTCTTTAGTGTTCTTGACTTTGTTGCCTGCTTGTTTAAAGGATTTTGCTTTTCATACCACAAAATTTGTAAAGTAAATGCAAAATCTGCTCTTTGTATATTGCCTTAAAGACTCGTTTATGTGTTCTGATTGACCCTGAAACATGATTGTATGTCAACCTGAAAAGTGAGGGTATTGGCTTATTTTTTGTTGTGTTCTTGCAGTAATATGCACCTCTTCTGGTAGACTGATTTTGTCAACCAGGAGGAGGAAAAGAGCTCAGAAATAATTGACAGAAGGTAATTTTTTTTTTGACAATTTGACCATCCCAGTGATTTGCAAACTAAATTATGAGGCTTGTTAAATTACTTCAGTGTGTTGTGATGTTCAACAGTTTTTATTTTTAGTAAATGTTCTTAAATGCAGCGTGTGTCCAGTATTCAAAGCCAAATCTTTCTTTTGTTTTCTCTTGTTCAGTTACTGGTGCAGAGAGAAGCGGACCTGTTTTCAGAAAATGAAAACCGTGAGACTCCATGTGACTGTGCAGAGAAGCAGCACCACAAGGATCTGGCCCTATGCCTGGAGTCGCAGATGGTCTTCTCTCTGGCCCCTGAGGCTGAGGGTATAGAAGCCGAGTACGCAGCCCTTGACCGAAGAGAGGTACAGGATAAGAGCCAATGAGTGTAAACCTTTTGGTTTTATACCCATCTGGTGTCACTTACTGTACCAGAACAAGTGTTTAATCTAGTTTTGTCTAAAAAAATCTGAAAAACACTTCTCCTTTATTTTACCAAAGCACTTTTGTTTTCTTACTATTGATGTTTGGTATAAGTCAACTTTTAGCAGGCTAACAAATTTATTCAGCTAGCTAAAACACACACACACAGGTGGGGTTACTTTAGTCATGTGGTGTGAAGTCAGTTACACTGAAAACCTAAAAATGAAAAGCTAGTCACACATTAACTCTTTCATTGACTTATTTTATTTGTGTACCCTGGTGGACCAAAACACTAATTTACTAAAAGCAAATGTTTTTTCCAGTGATTACAAACTGTCAAAAACCACTGACAGTTTTAATGTAGATGCTTAGGCTGGACATGATTACAGATAGAACTTAGTCACACATAACAGACTGGTTAAGGGCATGTGACTCTTATCTGCATCAGTCCTTTATTAGGTCATGGGGAATGGCTAAGTCATGCCTCAGCAGTCATTCATGGTGCCTGTACTACTTCTACTCTCTTCTGCCTTTCTTTGTTTTCATTTTACCTCCATTTTTTCACATCCTTATTTCCCCTTAATTCACCCTTTGTCAAATCTTTTGCTGTCTTGCCTTTTCTCTGCCCACTGTTATTATTTTTTAACTTTCCCACCTTTTATTTTTCACCCGTTATCCAGTTCATGTCAAACTTGTTTCTTTTTTGTGTCTAATCTCTTTTCTACAGTTGTATGAGGGCCTGCGGCCTCAGGATCTACGGAGGCTGAAGGACATGCTGATAGTGGAGACAGCTGACATGCTGCAAGCCCCGCTTTTTACTGCAGAAGCTCTGCTACGTGCCCACGGTACTGTTAAACACACTCACAAAATGACACGGATATATAATACCTGTCCTTACAGAATCCACTCTGAAGTTATCCAGCAAAGCTTATTGATAAAAACAAATACTACTTTCAGCCATGAGGAAAATAAGTAGATTGTACTGAACTTGGCTTCGATTCTCTGTAAAAAGAAACAAAAGTTTCCACCACTCGGCTTTTTTAACTAATTCATTTATTCAACAAATATATTGGAAAAAATAATGATGTTCTGTGGACAAATAAAACATCAAAAGTGAGTATTGATCTCTATTAAAAACAACTTATTGAAAGCATTTGGCATAATTGTCTATCGGTCTTTGACTCAAATTCTTTAGCTAACTTCTACTCAAAAAACATGTTTGTTAAAAGTTTTCAAGTCATTTTTAAATTGTACACACTGCTTATTTCAAATCCCACCACAACATGGTGTACATAATTTGTCATCTTGAACCATTCTTTAGTGGATTGGCAAACATGCTATCAATGATTGTTCTCTGTGTACTGCTAACGTCATATTATCCAATAGTATTCTTTGATACAATGGAGATTTAGTTAAATTAGTGAGAGCAACTTGGCCAGTGACTGTGGCAGAGTTAGAATCCCAATTTTTGGTTGAAAATAATGTAAAAATGCAGGGTCGTCTTATAATCGGGGTCTAGTTGTTTGGGGTCATTACACGAACGCATCAGCAGAGGGCGCAGCCTTTTTGTAAAGGCGTCCGCAACAGAAAGCTCAGCTTAGATCGCGACCGGTCCTGGTCTGGACCAGCCCAAAGTTACAAGTTCACTGGGGATTAAAATGCCCGATGATCAGTCCAGCCAGGTTCACATCCAGGTGCTTTCAGCGTGAGCAGCTCAGCACGGACTTCTGTCCAGGTGAGGGCTCACGTCGGTCGATCCACACACGCCTCCTTACCTTGAGGTCCTCGCACAGCACCTTGGTCCACTGGACTGGCTTTGCACGTATTATTGGTGGGAATGCAGCACTATTTCTGTACCTTTAGATCAAGATAGTGGTGGGGGCACAACTCCTCTGTTCACGCTAAATCAACACCCATGACCTTCACTATTCTCACGTATCTTCATTTGCGCCACACACACAGAGTAAGAGAGAGAGCGTGAGAAGAAAGAAAGAGATTTGACGGAACTTTTTTCTCCTTTTTCCAATTGACTGAAATTTGTTGCCACAATGGAGAACAACCCTTCTCTGTAACAAGCCTTCCAGAGAATGTTAGAATAATTTACAGGAATTTTTAATGTGCTCTTTTTGTTAAAATTGCAAGTGGAATTTTAACAATAAAAGCAAAAATTAATTTTTGTTTGAACGAATTCTTGCTATGCTAGAGATGCAAAAAAATGTCAACAGTTTCTGGAAGATGTTCATGAATAAACAATTTAACTTTAAATTTCTCAACGAATGACTTGTCCTTGTAAAGTTTAGCATAGTTTACATTTGACCTTCCTTTGATGACAAGAGTTGCTTAAATGTGTTTCTCTTTTGTTTTAGGTTTGAATTTAATGTCCTATAACATGTAGCTTAATTGTGCCACTCTGTAATTACATTAAAAAGAACATTACTGACTGATCCATTTATCACTAGTATGTATAACAGTTCTTTTCCTGTGTTGCCCATAAAAGTTTACAATAACATGGTAAAATAATTACAACTTATTGTGTTTTTCAAGGTTTCTCTTCTGTTTCACAAAATTAATCTTTTGTGGGGAAATTATTTTGAACAAAAATAGGAATATTTTTTCTTATTTATTAAAAAAACCCTTTCCAGTGGCAATGAGTTTAAAACTGTTGCCTTGTTAATGTCGCCTGGCTTAAATGCTGTAGCAGTCTGTTGATCTGTGAGCTACATAGGATGCCTGTGGGATCTTACAGGGAAGCAAGCAGTTCTATATTTACTCTCCTCTATCATGGGAATGCTGCCTGCCTGTTGGAAAAGGATGAAACATTTTAGGATTTTTGTTAATGTCCAGAAGAAGAGCTTAAGGCCTTGTATATCATCAGTGCCCGTAAACATATTTGCACATTAATTTCCATTTTTCTATAAATTCTCCTGTTGCTTGTCTGCTGCAATATCTGCTTGTCAGTTCTCTGTACTTCTTACAATTATCATTTCCTAAATGTGAAATAAAACTTTTAATTTCAGACTCTTTTTTTTTTTCTTTTCTTCCTTTAATGGCTTAAGGCGTGGAGATAATGTTATACTCATTGATTAGTTTTAATTGAATGGAAATGGGGGGAATTGTTGCGACATTCATTATCTAAACGAGGCCATTTAGAGTCGGAGGCATTTGATTGCTGGTGAAACGTGTCTCGAGGCTGATAATGTCCTAATTGCCGTTGACCGGGTCATGTTCCTTATTTTAAGAGGGGAGAATATTTAGACTCAGACGGAGTCCACAAGTCAATTTATGCTAAAACACTTTCAAATCTGTTCCTGTGAGAATGAGCAGCTATTCTGAAACAGGAAAGTAGGTGGCAGCAGGTCTTTGTGGTTGGCTGTTTAAACCAGTGGGTCTGTTGGAGTAGGGAATTCTGTAAACATTGCTGGACTCAGCTTTGTACTAGACAGGATGAAACTGAAAGAAAACATTTTATATTCTAGTGAATCAAATGAGAATACATTTTTTAAATTATTTTAAGAGACCAAATATAAATTGTTTTGCTTGTTTTCTGTGATCCCCATCCATGTTTTAAAATGTTGTGATTTTATTTGATTAAATATTCTCCTCCCTCCCATTCTTTTCTTTTTGCTCCAGACTGGGACAGAGAAAAGCTCTTAGAGGCCTGGATGTGCAATGCAGAGGAATGCTGCCAACGCTCAGGGATACAGATGCCTAACCCACCTCCTAGTGGCTACAATGCATGGGACACCTTGCCGTCACCACGGACACCTCGCACCCCCCGCTCCTCAATCACCTCACCAGACCAAATCAGTCTTATGCCTGCCAATGAAGAGTCTTCTCTGGTGAGAAAAGTATCATCCCCTTGTTTGATGCGCAGTGATGCATGTGCTGGTCCATTTGGTACAGAACATACAATATGGTGTGAGTTCATCACACATATTATAAAACCATTACAGTCATAGCAAAGTGTTTATGGAGACTTTTATGATTTTGCTTTTTGTAGAAATTCTAGTTGTCTCCTCATAACAGGCTACATGATGATCAGTAGAGATTAGTAAAAAAAAAAAAAAAAAGTCAGATGGATAACAGACCTCCCTAAAAAGTTGCAACAATTGAAAGGGAGAAAAAAAGGACATTAGGGTTGTTTTTTTTATCGAGGATGCAGACCTGCCAACTTGTGTATTAGGTATACAGAGCATACTTCAGAGTAGACTGGTAAAACTGGATGCCAACAGCCAATGACACCTGGTTAGTTTGAGTAATTGTACACTGCTGATGTGTACATCAACAAGCATCTAGCCAAAAAGTCAGGAAAAAAAAGATGAAGAAGAAATAGAAGAAAATTGTACTGATAACAGAGCAGGACTCATTTCCTACACTTTCGTTCACTAACTTGAAAGAGCAGAGTGACCTCCTAATTTAGCTCTGTTCATCTTGATATGTCTGATCCTCTTTCTTTCTCTGACTCACTGTTTGAACACCTATAAGACAAATAGAGATTAGCTCAACTTTCTTTTAAGATTTTGTTAGCTCGCTTGCTAGCTATTTTTGAGTTGACAGTGGAAGAAAAAAGCCTGTTGACCCTGTGTTACATGTTTAAAGGCGCTTATCAGAGTGTATGCTGTTAATTAATACAGTAATTGAATAAGAATCATGTGCTTTGTACCTGGGTAAGGTGAAAAATTGCTGTAGAAATACTTGGCTTACTATATTCCAGTATCACAGCATTTAAAGGAAGGACAAACACTCAGTTATTGATGTCCCAACTTGTTCAAATATTAAAGAAAACGGATTTAAAGTTTTATGAAATTACCAAAAGTTATTCTGTAGCACAAGGTCAGTGTGAAACTCAGTGTTGACTTCACTAACCAACCTTTTCTAAGTCATGGACTACAAAGCACTTTACAGTACAGTATACAACATAGACTCTGCCAACGGATTGCAGATGGTCTTTTTCCAGGATCCTTAGAATTTTCACTGTCTCATAATATAACTATCAGTCCTTCGTAGCATTCAGTTTTCTGACTAACAAACTTTAACACAACTTCCTCTTTATCGTCTTTTCCTTGGAGACCAAGTAGTTTGTTGATTTTGGTTCAGGCATGTTCAGAAATTAAGTAAATAATCATGTTTTCTCTGAATTGTAATTTGTTGACTGATGACTAAAACAGTAAATAGCTTTTAAAATAACTTAATTACAACTTTCTGCTTCTGTGTCAAACATAAAAGGAATTATAATTTAAATAGGTAAATTTTCTTGTTAGGTTTCTGTTGGATTCATAATTAAAATGTATTATTTGTGTCCAAACATTTGACTTGTACAAGTATGGAAACATATAAGTATAAACTAGGAATAGTTGATGCACAACTGCAATTCTTGTTATTTTGCATGAAGTAGGTCAATGATAGGTGATTGATTTTTCATTATTTAATGTGACGTTGTGTTATATTATCTTTTATAGTGACTTTGACTACATGTTGGCAATTTCCTAGCTGTACTCACTGCCTTGTTTAAAGCTTACAGTAGATTTTTATCACATTCTGCCAATTCACAAATCAATGCATGTATTGTTGAATCACACTGCCTTCCCTTTGTCTTTTGAGTAGGTCAGTCTTTCAGTGCAACAAGACCAGTGTGTTTGTCCCTGTTTGTTTGTGGTTCATGTTTCTGTGGGTGTGAGAAAACATCTGCTACCAGAGAAGTCATCAGAGAGCCACATAGTGAAGGAGAGGTCGTAATTTTGACATAGTTGCTTTTCATAAATCGAGGTCTGTTGCTGCGTGTAATCACACCCACTGACATGCCTGCTTATTCAGGGCTTGACTTTCCCATCCATTATGTTCCATTGGGTATTCCAATCAGGCCTCCCATCAAAATATTTGTACCAGTCAGCATATTACTAGACTGGAGTTTTAGACAAAAATCTCTTGATGGGATTTTTTTTTTCCAGCCTGTAAAAATGCATGAATTGTTTGCTGAGACTTTATTTAAAAATCTAGTGATTTGGAGATTAAAACCAGCTAAAATGACTTCATCATACACAGTGTAAAACCTTGATAAACAATGATCTCTTTTTGTCTTATAGTGTGGTATCTGCTTGTCTTCCATCTCATTCTTTGAGGAACCTATTGACATGTCCTGTGGTCATGAGTTCTGCAGAGCATGCTGGGAAGGGTAAGTAAAAATAAAACCAAGTCTTGATCAAAACGATTTAACAATCAATGGGACATATTGGCCTGAAATAAAAGCCAGACCATAAAGGATGAAAGATAAAATAAATTAAACAAGCTTGTCATTAAAATATGCATATCAAATGAAAAAAATAATTGAGGCAAAATCAATAGAATCAAGGCTTCCTTTAAACCACATGACTAGCACAGTGGTGTAGCATCAACTTTATACAAACAACTGATAAATCTGTGATTAAAGTTGGCTTCCCTTCAATCTCAAGTCTTCACAGTGAGACCAGCTTTTCCAATTTAAGGAGCAGAGGCGGAAATGAAAGTCCTGGTGAAGTGATGTTAGACTACTCACCTACATGTCCAGATTTGAGACAAAAAAAACCCCTCTTAACAAACGAGTTCTGCTTTGAGATAAATTTAAGTTAAGTATGTATTATCAATTTTAACGGATTCTGTTTAAAAAATCAGGTGGTCTGCATTTCCAGCATAAAGGACTCGGCTGCCTTCAGTCGTTTTCAGTGTTAAAGACATTTATCCTCATGAACAACAGAAAGTTATGAATTATTAGAACAAGCTGTTGCACAACATTGTGAAGTCTGGTTGCTGAACAAGACCTGGTGACTGGTAGCTGTTTATAAAATGATAAATGTTCTGGAAAGCGTTTTCAGTAAATACATAGGCAGAATAATAATTTGATTGATCTTTAGCAGCATCTGGACATACGAGACATGAGAGTGGGAACAGGTCTGAAGGCACAGAGGAGAGAGCAGCTTTTAACAGATAAAGTTGGGAACAGCTGGTGTTGTACGTTTATATCTTCTCACTATATTAAAAAAAATACTAAATTACTAACATATTCAATAGCCCTAAAATAATGCTATGAAAATGTTTTTTTGACATGTGACACAGTCCTATTTCTATGCCATTTTATTCATTTATTCTGAACTGCTTTGATTAATCTGGTCTGAAGTTGCATATGTTATGCATGCACATGTTTCAGAGTGAAAGCCTTGTGAAAAACAGGGGTGTTTCTAGCCAATTAACATCAGGAGTGCTTTTTTTATATGGTGCAAGGAGTCATAAGTATGTAGCTAAAGCTTGGTGTAGTAACTTTAATGACTCATTTTGGCATACATTACATACACTCTCTCTAATTCTTGCTTTCAAAAAGCCTGAGTCAGATAAAAGCCTGGTTCCTTAAGCAGTTAAAGTAAATACAAACCTTGGCCTTTATCAAAAGAAATAGTGTTTTTTAGTTTGGTTTGTGAGGAGTTCTTCAGCTTTAAGTTTTTCTAATTACATTACACTGATCTTGTTTAGTTTTTCTGTGTATACCTCATTACTGTCTGCAATATGTGCATTCTGTTAAAGGTTTCTAAATCTAAAGATCCAAGAGGGAGAAGCTCACAACATTTTCTGTCCAGCCTACGATTGTTACCAACTAGTTCCAGTTGAAGTCATAGAAAGTGTCGTCTCCAGAGAGATGGACAAGCGCTACCTCCAGTTTGACATCAAGGTAAATTTGATTTGAAATGAGTCCTTCATCAAAGCATTAGCCACTAAAATGACATGTGGTTGAATGATTTTAGGGTTTAACGTCTTCTTTCTTTTTTCTCTGTAGGCATTTGTGGAAAACAATCCAGCAATTCGCTGGTGTCCTGAGGCGGGATGTGAGAGAGCAGTACGACTGAACACTCAGGGTCCTGGGACCTCCACTGTAGACACGCTGAGCTTTCCCCTGCTTCGTGCACCTGCTGTAGACTGCGGCAAGGGCCATCTCTTCTGCTGGTCAGTAATCAGTCTGCATGAATCAGTACTCTTAATGGAAAGGTGAACATTTTTATGCATGATTGTTTTTGTTTTTCTTCATTTGTAGATGCATATTTGTATCAGTGTAAAAAAAAAAAAAACATCTTAGAAAAGTTTTTAAATTGCCAAAATGTATTTGAATGAAATAAAGTCAGCATTCTGTGTCCAAGAGCTTATGTAATGTGTGACTGTGTGAACTTCTACAAAGGCAGAAAAACACAGATGCTGTATTGTCCTCCACCTTCTGTTCTCTGTATTCATGATTTTTACTCTGCCCCTGCAGTTCCCTTCCCACTCAGTGTTATAACCTTCATCCCACCACTATTAATCCTACCTAATTATAATAATGATACCTCAGTGCATCTCACTTCATTATACCGGTCTTGAAAGTGGCTTTTGGGTTCACTGAGGAATTTAATAGACACCACGTTTGTTAAGAGGAAGAGATCTCACACCTGTTGAACTTAAATCATTTCTGTTAATTGAAGAGGATGTGTAGTTAAAATATGTTTAGTCAGCAGAAGGTGGCTGAAGGTCAGCCTCTGTTTTGAGATCTGTATTATGGTTGTGTTCATATTTTTTCTGTTTGTTTAAAAGAGAGAACAGGAGGTTTTCCTACTTCAGTTTATCTGTCTGTATGTATTCTAGGGAGTGCCGAGGTGAAGCCCATGAACCCTGTGACTGTGAGACCTGGAAGTTGTGGTTACAGAAAGTCACTGAGATGAAACCAGAGGAATGTGAGTATTTAATATGATTTAACACCTGTTTAGTTCAATGTCTCGTCTCGTCTCGTCTTCTTCCGCTTATCCGGGTCCGGGTCGCGGGGGCAGCATCCCAATTAGGGAGTTCCAGACAGTCTTCTCCCCAGCCACTTCTACCAGCTCCTCCGGCAGGATCCCAAGGCGCTCCAGGGCCAAACCAGAGATATATTTTCTCCAGCGTGTCCTGGGTCGACCCGGGGGCCTCCTGCCGGCAGGACATGCCTGAAACACCTCCCTGGGGAGGCGTCCAGGGGGCATCCTAACAAGATGCCCGAACCACCTCAACTGGCTCCTTTCGACATGGAGGAGCAGCGGTTCTACTCCGAGTCTCTCCCGAATGTCCGAGCTCCTCACCCTATCCCTAAGGCTGAGCCCGGCCACCCTGCGGAGAAAACTCATTTCGGCCGCTTGTATCCGCGATCTCGTTCTTTCGGTCATTACCCAAAGCTCATGACCATAGGTGAGGATTGGGAGGTAGATCGATCGGTAAATCGAGAGCCTTGCTTTCCGGCTCAGCTCCTTCTTCACCACAACAGACCGGTTCAGCGTCCGCATCACTGCTGACGCTGCCCCAATCCGCCTGTCGATCTCCCGCTCCCTCCTTCCCTCACTCGTGAACAAGACCCCGAGATACTTGAACTCCTCCACTTGAGGCAGGATCTCTCTCCCGACCTGGAGTTGGCAAGCCACCCTTTTCCGACCGAGAACCATGGCCTCAGACTTGGAGGTGCTGATCCTCATCCCAGCCGCTTCACACTCGGCTGCGAACCTCCCCAGCAAGAGCTGTAGGTCAGAGCCTGATGAAGCTAGGAGGACCACATCATCTGCAAAAAGCAGAGACGAGATTCTCCTGTCACCAAACTCAACACCCTCCACACCACGGCTGCGCCTAGAAATCCTGTCCATAAAGGTTATGAACAGGACCGGTGACAAAGGGCAGCCCTGGCGGAGTCCAACCCTCACTGGGAACAGGTCCGACTTACTGCCGGCTATGCGGACCAGACTCACACTCCTCTGGTACAGGGACTGAATGGCCCTTAACAAAAGACCATCAACCCCGTACTCCTGGAGCGCCCCCCACAGGGTGTCTCTGGGGACACGGTCATAAGCCTTCTCCAAATCCACAAAACACATGTGGATTGGTTGGGCAAACTCCCATGACCCCTCCATCACCCTAGCGAGGGTAAAGAGCTGGTCCACAGTTCCACGACCAGGACGAAAACCACATTGCTCCTCTTCTATCTGAGGTTCAACTATCGACCGGACCCTCCTCTCCAGTACCCTGGAGTAGACCTTCCCAGGGAGGCTGAGGAGTGTGATCCCCCTATAGTTGGAACACACCCTCTGGTCCCCCTTCTTAAAAATGGGAACCACCACCCCGGTTTGCCACTCAACAGGGACTGCCCCCGATGACCACGCAATGTTGCAGAGACGTGTCAACCACGACAGTCCTACAACATCCATAGCTTTCAGATACCCAGGTCGGATCTCATCCACCCCCGGGGCTCCGCCACTGCATAGTTTTTTGACTACCTCAGCGACTTCTGCCCCAGAGATTGGACAGTCCATCCCCAGTTCTCCCAGCTCTGGTTCCTCATAGGAATGCGTGTCGGTGGGATTGAGGAGCTCCTCAAAGTATTCCTTCCACCGCCCGACTATAGCCCCAGTTGATGTCAGAAGCTCCCTGTCCCCACTGTAAACAGTGTGAGCGAGTTGCCGCCTTCCTCCCCTGAGGCGTCGGATGGTTTGCCAGAACCTCTTTGGAGCCGACCGATAGTCTTTCTCCATGGTCTCGCCGAACTCCTCCCACGCTCGAGATTTTGCCTCGGAAACTGCCACTGCTGCACCCCGCTTGGCCCTCCGATACCCATCAGCTGCTTCTGGAGACCCACAGACTAGCCATGCCTTGTAGGCCTCCTTCTTCAGCCTGACGGCTCCCCTAACCTCTGGTGTCCACCAGCGGGTACGGGGGTTACCGCCACGATTGGCACCGGCTACCTTGCAACCACAGCTAGCAACAGCCGCCTCAACAGTCGCAGAGCGGAACAAGGCCCATTCGGACTCAATGTCCCCCACTGCTCTCGGGACGTGGTCGAAGCTCTGCTGGAGGTGGGAGTTGAAGACCATCTTGACAGGCTCTTCTGCCAGGCGTTCCCAGCAGACCCTCATTATACGTTTGGGTCTACCAGGTCTGCGTAGCATCTTCCCCTGCCATCTGATCCAACTCACCACCAGGTGGTGATCAGTTGACAGCTCCGCTCCTCTCTTCACTCGAGTGTCCAAAACATACGGTCTCAGGTCAGATGATACAACTATAAAGTCAATCATCGACCTGTAACCTAGGCTGCCCTGGTACCAGGTGTACCGGTGGGTATCCTTATGTTCGAACATGGTGTTTGTTATGGCCAAACTGCGACTTGCACAGAAGTCCAAAAACAGAACACCACTCGAGTTCAGATTGGGCGGGCCGTTCCTCCCAATCACGCCCCTCCAGGTCACGCTTTCATTGCCCACGTGAGCGTTGAAGTCTCCCAGCAGGACTATGGAGTCCCCAGTAGGAGCGCTATCCAGCACTCGTCCCAGGGACTCCAAAAAGGGTGGGTACTCTGAGCTGCTATTTGGTGCATAAGCACAAACGACAGTCAGGACCCGTTCCCCAACAAGAAGGCGCAGGGAAGCTGCCCTTTCGTCCCCCGGAGAAAACCCCAACATACAGGCAGAGAGTCTTGGGGCTAACAGAAAGCCCACCCCAGCCCTCCGCCTCTCACCTGGAGCAACTCCAGCATAGAAGAGAGTCCAACCCCTCTCAAGGACTCGGGTTCCAGAGCCAACGCTATGTGTCGAGGTGAGCCCGACTATATCTAGCCGGTATCGCTCAGCCTCTTCCACAAGCTCCAGCTCCTTCCCCACCAGAGAGGTAACGTTCCATGTCCCAATAGCCAGTTTTTGTGTCCGGGGATCGGACCGCCAAAGCTCCCGCCTTGGTCTGCCATCCGATCCACATTGCACCAGACCCTTCATGTTCCTCCTGCAGGTGGTGGGCCCACAGGTGGATGAGCCCATGTATCCAGTTCGGGCTGGGCCCGGCCGGGCCCCATGGGCGAAAGCCCGGCCACCAGGCGCTCGCTCACGGGCCCCAACCCCAGGCCTGGCTCCAGGGTGGGACCCCGGTAACCCTCCGGGCCGGGTACACTGGCTCGATGATTGTACTTGCATGAAGAGTCTTTTGAACCGCACTTTGTCTCACCCCTCACCTAGGACCAATTTGCCATGGGTGACCCTACCAGGGGCACAAGTGCCCCAGACAACATAGCTCCTAGGATCTTTAGGGCACTCAAACTCCTCCACCACGATAAGGTGACTGTTCACGGAGGAGTTTAGTTCAATGTGTTTTTTTTATTCCAACAATATTTCCAAGATGTTTTTATGGACTCTGTAAAATTAATTTATGGGATAAATGTAGAATCTAAATGTAATTTTTTTTTTTTAAATCCATTTGACTGTTTTCTAAGTTGGTGTTTATACCAAGGGAATTCATTCAATTATTAGATCCTGAATTGTTCTAAGAAGTTAGTCCATTAGCCAATCACGTCACTGCTTTGATCTTTTTAGTTTTTGTTGCTGACAAGTGACTAATTTAGGACGAAACTGCCTGAAATTTATTTATGGGTGAATACAAACAGTTTCACACTAAATCAATTAAATGACACAATTTTCTTGAGAAAATATTAATTAAAACGATCATCTCTCTTATCAGGAGATTGCAGAGTTTAGAAGCAGTAATTGGACTGTAAGCAATGCAGTAGACGGATGCCTCAAGTTGCTCTTAAGTGCTTTTTTGCTGATGTGACAGTAGAAAGATAACGGCAATTATTTTGTTTTGGGACCATCTCCTCCTTCGATTTCCCAAGATTCTGTTTCATGTTGGCATTTCAAACGACAGATCAGAGATGGTTTGATAATAGCCAATTACTCTGTTTAAGTGTGTGTTTTGTGTGTGTGAGGGGGGGAGAGAGAGAGAGAAGGAGTGCGTGGGCATATTGGGAAATGTCTAAAATATCTAAGCACACATTATTCAGGCAAGACAATTTGCCGCTCAGTGTAGTGGTCTGTATTGATGTTGTGGTAATAGCCATTTTCATTTGATCTCATTATGCTTTTATTTGTTCTGTTTACCTCCTCTATTCCTATTTAAGTGGCGGGCGTGAGCGAAGCTTTCGAGGATGCAGCCAACTGCTTATGGTTGCTCACCAACTCTAAAGCTTGCCCGAGCTGCAAGTCGCCAATACAGAAAAATGAGGGCTGCAATCACATGCAATGTGCTAAGGTGAGTCTGGACGGGGTGCTTTTTACATTACAAATATAGTGTTATAAAACACACTTTGTGTTGCTTTATTGACTGTTCTTGCTAGAAATGTAAGAAAATGCCTTCTGAGAATACTGGGTCTGCATGACACAACACACCTTTCCCATTTCTAATGTTCTCATTTGCAAAATAATGTGTTTAATAAGAATGAACAATTTACTGTGATTGCAAGTTATTTAGTTAAACTATTATTACATTTCTTAAAAGCTTTTATGTGGAACATTTTGCTTCAGTTCTCATTCAGTCCACAAAACTGCATTGCTCAGTGGTCACTGTGTTACATGTGGACAGTTATTACAGTCACACAATGTGCTTATATTATTTGTGCAGCAGGCTTTATTTGATGCTTGATACAAGGAGACAAAGAAAGCAGAGTGGAGGAAAGTCAGAAGGAAGAAAAACAGTTTCTTTATTCTGGGGCCATTTCAAACAAAAGAAAAGCAAAGTACTGAGTCTATTTTGAAAACAAATTAGCTTACCAACAGAATGCTTTATGTAGCTGGATTCAGTCCTCAGATTGGAGCCAGCACAAGGTAATATTTTTGTATTCGAGCAAGAATACTAGTTGAGATGGACACTAGTATAGAACAAATTAAGTACACAAGTGCAAAGCATCCTTTTGAAAAAGCAAATATAGTCAGAGTAAAAAGATTAAATATAGCCTCTTTCTTCAGCTCTGAGGTTTTAAGGATCAGGATTTAAAAAATCAAATTGATATTAGAAATTAGGTGAATACATAGTGTGAGCACACCTTATCGTCACATTCTAACGAAGGTTTTGTAGTGCGACTACTGTCATTGTAACTCGTTCCTGGGGTGTGTGTGTGTGTGTGCGCGTAAGTGTGTCAGTCCCACGATCTACCAGCAATGCCTCCGCAATTGATCAATGTGTTGGTCACCCCTGATCTACAGGATATACCAGTATATCGTTGTTTTTTTTTTTACCAACTCAGCAGTGTCATAAACTGTTAAAATATATATTTTATTATGCTCATATTATACCTAAACTTAAGAGGTGGATGAAGTTATGCTATGTTGTCATAGGGTTGTATTTTCAGAACCAAAACCTTAAAGCACAGACAAGGATTGGTTGTGGTTTGGGAGTGTTATGCGGCAGGTGTAGTTTGTTATTTTCCCAATTTTCAAGGTGTATACAATCAACATGAATATCACGCCATCCTGCAATGACCTGTTAAAAGAGATTTAAATCATGAATCTAACAAATGCACAGCCACTCTCACAACATCTTTTAAGTGCTTTTGAGAGACTGGTGCTAGCTTCCTTTGAAACTGCTTGCCAGGATGGTCAGTTTGCAGAGCTTTAATCAAAGTTAAAGGTGGCTTTTTTAAGGAGCTGTAATATTGTTAACATTACACCTCTTAGTGACTTGCTATACTTTCAGAACTGGTGTTTTGGCAGTTTCTGGTTTCTAAAATTTGGCCAAACCAAAGATTTACAAGTACCACAAGGTTAGGTGATTATGCATTTAATATTTATATACAATAAGTATTATTTCACAAATGGCCTAATTTTGTTCTGTGCACAAATATTAATATTAATAATTTACAAGTGTTATTTACTATTTTTTGTCTTGGTAGATAGCAAGCTGTAATGAAGGGAAGTGGTAAAGATAATCTGACATATCGGACTCTCATATTTGCTGGAGAGCTAATCATAAAAGAAGCCCAGTGTCATCACACAACCATGATCTTATATTTTTGTACATTTTTTTCTGTGACAGCCTTGTGGCTGTTTTTTCTTGTTAAAAAGGCTGAGTAAAGATTGAAATCAGTTTTGAAGAAATGGAGAAGCTTTCACAAGCTGAGCGGCCTTAGGGAGCTGAACCTTTTAACCTGTTTTTACCTCATAAGAAATTACTTTAACCCCACTGCCTGTAACATGGGATTCAGTGTTGCCAAGGAACCGCTGTCTCCTTCCCTCTGGTTTGGCGTCACACTCTGCCCCCACCCTCTGTTGTCTCAATTGTACTCGTTCTTTTTTACGGTGTATCTGTCTTTCTACTTACCATCACCCCAGCTCCCCTTGATTCTGAGATCTCATATCAGTTTTGCTGAAGTGTCGTGTAAGCATGGTGTTTCCAAGACAACATAGATGTCAGCCTTTTGTTGTGTTGCTCTAGCTAACTTGTCACCCACAGAAGCTCTTGAGACACAGGGAGAGAAATCGCTTAGACCCAAATACACAACAGATTGGAGTCACTCATGTGTTTTGTTGTTTAGCAGTACCAAAGGGACCTGCTGATCTCAGATGTCAGTGTTCCTTTTAGTGGCAGCACACTACAAGAAATCATTGTAAGGTCCAAACAACGGCTTAAATGAAAACTAGATTATAAGAGAGATCAGCTTTTGACTTTACAGTTAGTAAAAGCAAATAGATATGAACATGTTTAGTTATAAGTAGTGTTGCTGGTTGGATTTATGACATTTTTAGCAGATAATTTAGCATTTACAGTGTTCAATCTTTATCTCAGTTGTTAATTATCTCAGTATAGTTACTAAATGCTCCCTACTGGCTGTGCAGTCTCAAATGTGGCAGCTTGCCAAAGCCGACTTGGTTAAAAAACAAATATTTCTCCCCCCCTGTAGTGTAAGTATGACTTCTGCTGGATCTGTCTGGAGGAGTGGAAAAAGCACAGCTCATCAACAGGTGGCTACTACCGCTGCACCCGGTACGAAGTCATCCAGCAGGTGGAGGAGCAGTCCAAGGAGATGACAGAAGAGGTACACACTAAAACTGAACACTGTTTTATAATGTCTGTATTTTTGAGTAATTTCAGCCCAGTAAGGGACTATTTAAATACAGCCATATGGACAATAAAGACCAGACACAGTATCTGATGCTGTAGGTAATCTCCTGTTGATAATAATGTTTAGTGAATATTTTTGAGGCGTAAAGCTGTTTTTGAAATGCATCAAAAGTACTTTTTTGTTTAAGATTGATGCATTCTTCTGTGTCAAAACATAGTTTGAATTGAGTCCAGTGCAACATTTGTGTTGTCCCAGTAGCAGCTAATACCACCACAGGCTGGGGTCAGGAGGAGGCTGCAGAGATCTATTAACATCACTTTATAACCTCAACATCATTTTCAACTGTGACATTAGTTGAATTGATTTTTCTAACAGCATTTTATCAGAGTTTGTGATAGTCACACTAGAGAACATAACGTCACACATCTACTATAATATTCTTCCAAATGAATGGACAGATTATTCCGAGTTTATCTGCTAAACACATTAATAAACATTATTATAACAGAAATTGATGCATCCTTTTTGCTCCAGCAGTCAATAAACTAGCAGAGGCAGTCTTTCCCTTTTTCAGTCATTGATGGTGTTACTGTCAGTTAGCCTTACTGATTCTGAACAGTCTTGTTATAGAAGCATAAAATATGTCAGTAAAGCCAATAATCCATAGACTTTATTCATTTTGCTATCCAGAGCAACAGCCAAGAGGAGTACTTATGTTGTGTGCTTATGCACTCTGGAAAAAAGGCCTTGAATACATAAATTGCAAATTCTCCTCATCCCAGGCAAAAAGAAGCACTTTTAGTTCTCTATATCATTCCTCTCAATCACTGGTATGGATTTCACCTGCGGCACCACTCGTTTTGTCTTCTCATACTCGGGGTATTTACACTTTGTAAGAGGGAACAACATGCTCAGGAGGTTATTGACTGTGACTGTGTCTCGTCACGGTTTTGCAGGCAGAGAAGAAGCACAAGAGCTTTCAGGAACTTGATCGTTTTATGCACTACTACACACGCTTCAAGAACCATGAGCACAGCTATCAGGTAAACCTTAACTTCCAGTGTTGTCTGCTTTGCATAACGTACAAACAGCCATGCAATCAAAGTAGCCAGAGGGACTAAGCTGGTATTTGTTTTAATAGACCGTTTAAGATGTTTAAAAAATGGGTATAAAACAATCAGCCATAACAATATGATAAGTGACAGGTAATTAACATGCAACAAGCAAGGTCCTGGAAAAAAAAACAGCTCCTGGCTTTGATATGGCACACACTGTTTGACACTTACTGCTAACTTAAATAAATCTCCTAGCAAACACACACACACAAACAGCTCAACAAACTCTGAGGTGTTTCTCTGTCCTCCAGACTCCCCAGATAGCAATTTGATGGCAACTGCTAACATCCTAATTCTAGACATGTTCTTTGTTTTTAACCTGGCTGAAGAGGAACCACCTCAGTTTTATCCAGGTGTTCATAATGTGGCTGATTCTAGTCTATAAATCTCACTCACTTATAAAAGCCTTCTGCTCCCACTGCTGCTAATTGACCAAACTTTATTTACTGGTAGTCTCTTCATCACCTGGTTAGACAGAATTCCCAAGATTGTTTTACTCAACAATAAATCCTTTTGTCTTCCTCACAATAGCTTGAGCAGCGCCTGTTAAAAACTGCCAAAGAGAAGATGGAGCAGCTCAGTCGAGCCCTGAGTGGAAGTGAGTGTGCAGTCTACCGTACCGCTGTCAGTCTTTATTACACATTTAGCTGCAACTCAATCCAGTCTTCTGGTGTTATTCTCTCATGAGACAGATTCCCAGAGCTCCATACTATATATTTTTTTTTAACACAAATGTGTTCTAATTATTACCAGCAGAGGGTAGAGTTGTAGTACTTAGCAGGCTATGCTACTGTAACTAAGTTGCAGAAATTGCTGTGGTAATAATCATTTTAACATCAGTCTGTTTAGCATGGTCACGTTTAAGTAATTGTTCTTGCTGTTCAGATAAATGAAATACAGTTTGAGTGTAATTAATATACATTTAGGTTTATAAGTATCTCAAGTTTATGACACAAACTACTTTTTTGTGTTTCTAAGGGGAAGGAGGCTCACCTGACACCACATTCATTGAAGATGCCGTCCTAGAACTTCTTAAAACTCGGCGTATCCTCAAGTGCTCTTATCCTTATGGGTTCTTTCTGGAGCCAAAAAGCACAAAGAAGGAAATCTACGAGCTTATGCAGGTTTCAAGGCTACTTACTGAGACGAAAGACAAATTTTCACAGCAGCCAGCTCTACATGGCCCATTAGAGATTGGGGCTTAAAGCTTTCTACTTCATGATCTCCACCATGTGCCTCAGTAATACCAGTACATGTTGCCTTTTAGTTAAACACATTGTGCTATTTAATTTATGATTACAAGGAATAATACAGAATGTACTTTTCCCCTCATTTTTTTTATTACAACTCCTCAGATACCATAAACCCTCTGAGTGATGCTTCTGTCTAACAATATCTTGATACTTTGTGAAATGAACACGTTTGATGTTGATTAATTTTTAAAGACCTACTGTAAAAGCAGTTTAATCCTAAGGCTGCTTTTACAAACTACATCATAGTTTGTGAAAACATTGTTGCAGGAGATAACTTAATGGTCCTTTCTACTTTATAGTGGTTTTTTTATGTTTACACCCCCGTAAATGTCTGTTCTTGGTTATATTGACTTGGATCTGTTTGTATTGTGTCTAAAACAATCTTAGTCTCCCAAAATCAGTCTGTCAGCCATCTGACTGTCTTTATATCCCCAGACGGATTTGGAGATGGTCACTGAAGACTTGGCACAAAAGGTAAATCGGCCTTACCTGCGAACGCCACGACACAAGATCATCCGTGCTGCATGTCTTGTACAACAGAAGAGACAGGAGTTCCTGGCCTCAGTCGCCAGGGGGGTGGCTCCAAATGACTCTCCTGAAGCCCCAAGGCGCAGGTGACGTACAGACAGGCAGCTCAGTGACTGGGTTCAGCTTTTTCCTAATAAAAAATGTTGACATGTCAAATACATGCTTACAGATTGTGCAAATTGTGTTGCATCACTTTATTTTTCTTGCAATAGAAATGTAGTTCTCAGTAAGGTTTATACTAACACCAGTTTTTCTCTGTTTTCTTACAGTTTTGCTGGTGGAACGTGGGACTGGGAATATTTAGGCTTCGCTTCACCTGAGGTAACAGTTTATTGGTTAAAGATTATTTTTGCTCAAGAAATCCACAACAAATTATAACTGGAGAGTCCTTAGAGATACTTTGATGGTGCCTGCCACATGGAGGAGACATGAGTAGACAGGAGGAATAGAAATACAGAGAAGGGAAGGAGCAGAGAGGCAGTGTGACAGCAGACAGTTGCACCTCTAGGTAAAGGAGTCAGAAACAGACTGAAATGTAATGCTAAAAGAAATAGTTGTGTGAAAACTATAAAAAGTATTGGGGAAAACCCCATGAACTTTCTGAGGCAGGAAGGACTGATGGTGAATTGTGTGAATTTTCATGTTTCTACGGGGTTTTGTATTTGAGATATAAGTTATAAAGTAGCCTTTACTTTCTGTTTTGGTGAACAAAGAATCTTGTTTATAATGGAGGCCAGTGAGAACTTTTTAGTGCACTCTCTGTCTTCTGGGGGGATATGGGAGAAAACCAGATGTTTGATGATGTGTATGATTTGTTAACACTGCAGCAGTAGGAACAGTTATTTTAGTTTTTGATAATCTTTCACACAGCTCTCTACTCTTAAGTTATGACCTTCGAGTGAGAAGATGAGCATTTAAAGGTGATATGTGGAGTATTTTTCTATGAATTAATGTTTTATAAATGTTTCAAATGATAGTTCAGTTCTAAACTATGATCTATGGGTTCAACATGTTTTGGGAGGGGCCGTGGTACATTGTATTAAAAAAAATGCTCTCTTACTGAAATACTCCACACATCACCTTTAATTCCATTATAAACCCAGAAACTGACTATAAGATATTAAACAGTGATTTTACCTGAACAGTCAAAGCTTTATATAAGTTGCCTCAGTGTGTTATAGTCTAATGTCTTGTAACCCATTTAAAGGTTGAAGGAAGTTTCTAGCTGAAATAATAGTGAAATGGTAAGTGCTCAAACATTACAAAGTTTAAGGTGGATTAGAAACATTCTCCATTCTTTCCAGTAAGAGTTTCTTTAGGTGTGGTCTTTAGGAATTGCATCAATAAAAGTAATAGCAAACATCTCGTGACCTTTCCAGTAATTTGCTTGGGTGCACTTTTCCATTAAATTAATGGAGACATTTGGATTAGGATTAGAATATTCTATTTATTTTAATGGAAGTCACCAATCACTACTTCTGCTACTTAAACAATTGTAGAATCAAAAATCTGTTTGTATGTACGTATTTCCAAAGTTGTCACCTGAGTGAGTGTGTTGGATTGTGTGTTCACAAACACACACACACACACACACACACACACACACACACACACACACACACACACACACACACACACACACACACACACACACACACACACACACACACACACACACACACACACACACAGGTCTGCTTCTAATCATATAAAACACTGAGAGGAAACACCAGAGAAACCAGTGGACTGTTTTAACAGTGCTGTGATTTGAACACATAAACACCACTTTAATGAAGGTACAGAAGTGCTACCAGCTAAATTTAATTAAAATACTGAAGTAAAAGTTCTAACTTAGCATAATTTTATTTTCTTCTTTGTTCTTCTCTGAAGTAATGTTGGAAGTTTAAAAAGCTGATTACTAACTAGCTTAATTAGCCATATTTTCTGCATTGGTAGCAAGTCTCTACAAAACTAAACAGAAAGTAAATACCTTTTTAAGATAATGCTGCTTTGACAAGGAGTGATGAGTGGTGCTGCTGTAAAAGTGAAACCATACAAGCATTCCCTCCTCTGGTAGCCAATCTTGCACAATAAATTACTTTTTGCTTCCGAGTCAAGGTTGTCTGTCTTTTAAGTTCAGGAAAACAGCATTCCCAAACAGCCAGCTTAGTGTTTTTTGACTGGAGGAAATATGTGGAGGTTCACCTCTTATAGCTACAGTACACAGCTGACTTGATGTTCACCACTGGGAGGGAGAGGAGTGTTAGTCAGCGCTGCACACGACCTGAAAAACTCCTCCACTTTCTGTTTCTGATGAGTCATAAAAATAGCTCGTGCCTCAGAAAGTTTCTCTGAAAAATTTGAGAGGTTTTCAAACTGAGATTTAGTGCATTCCTTGCAAACATAATAATTATGATCAAGATAAGTTCAAAACAAAAGTCTCTTGGTTTTATGGTTTCATAAGTACATGTGGTGCTGTTCTGACCTTTTTTATAATGTCGATAAACTTATTAGAAAAACTTTCAAGGCATTCTGGCATAAGACTGTGTTCACTCTAACACATGGTGAACACATCGACATAAAAACAAACACATTAGAAAAAGAATAAAGTCGACATGAAAGCTTTTAGAAGGGTTTGCTGATTATTGGTACCTTAATGCATAGCTATATACTCAATGAAAATAAAATGACATATCTGACCTATTTCTTGGCCTTAGGAGATTGTTCTGCTGGACTCAGTTACTAGGAGACAGTGTTCTATAATAAATATTTCAACTACATGTAGAAAAACATCTCAGCTTCTAAGTAGGCTAGAACCTTCCAACTTGCACCAAAATGCAGTTAAATCACAGTATTTTAACATTAATTGAGCTACACGTATTTTTGAAATTGTCAGACAAAATATGAAGAAAACTGTCTTCAGCCAAGATGGAATGTGGAGTGATTTAATGGCTGATCTGCAAATTGTCCTTTGGAATGAAGGCAAGGCATCAATAAGAGAAAAAACAAAAATAATTTTTGTTAAAGTTAGTTTAAAATATTTGTTCTTTTTAGATGAGAGACAACCTGAGCTTTTTAATGAACTCCTTGAACATTCAGAGTAAGTCCATAGTGCTTCCTGGTTGATTGGTCGTCTTGTCAGGGGCATTCAGGAGTTCAGCCTGGGTTTACTGCAACAGGTCTTTGATGTCATTTGCTTTACATAAAACCATTTTTTAAAGAAGATTTTTGTGTCGATATTCACAAAGGCAGGTAATGTGATTGCAGAAGCACCTAAAATCTTCTTTCTGTTTATCTTTTGGCTTTGTCGTCTTGATTAAGGGAGAGGTAGGAAAATTGACTTGATATCCTCTGCGACCTCTCCTAAACCGATAAGCCTCTGTGTTGGGTTCCCTTTATTGGAGTAGCTTTGCGTGCCTTATAGTTAAATACTGTAGTCCTGAGTTTATCTACTGTCTGTGTTACTTTCTAAGAGACAGTGTTGTACTTCTTAGATGTGTTGTGCCTGCAGCAGTGATAAAAAAAAAAAAAATAACGCAGCAAAACAAATATAACTTTCTAGGTCACCTTTAGGTTTGATTCAGGTGATCGGGGTTGGAATGCTGTTTTAGCACCAAAATGATCATATTTATTTAAATTGTGCATTTTAGTCAAATAAACAGGTCATATCCAGCACAAGATGGAGTCAGGCTATTTGAGACTCTCTTCAGTAATCACACTCATACTTCAGACTTGAAGTGGTTACACAGCATGTTTAAATCATACTTGTAATTTATAGTCCTATTTATTTGCGAACGAGGAGTGTGATTTGCTTCAGCATCACCAGTGCTGCTGTATTAATATAATCACATAGAAATGATCACACACACTTCAGTCAGATTATGTCATTACATTTTGAGTCTCACAATTTAAATAATCATAATTTAAAATGAACATTTTAATTTGATTTATTTTGTTTTATACTAGCACTGATAATGATGATCCAAAGATCAGCAGGTTATTTAACACGCTGAAGCCAGACAGATGGTTCAGGGTTCCCCTGTGCATCCTTTACCAATGATTAAAAGCACAGCTCTCAGGCTAACACCTAAGTTTGCTGCACTGGATCACTGCACATTAGTAACAGGTATTTGTAGTTAAAAACACTTAAAGTCATAAAACTGTCAAGCAGGTAATGGATTGATGATCAGCCTGCATTTTTTATGGCTTTAGATATGGACTCCGTAATAGAGTCCAGATCAATTCATTTCATTTTTATTCTCCAGGTGTGCAGGGTTGGATCTTCTTTCAGAATGGGGCAGTTTCTAGACATAAAAACAAACTCACTTTGCCTAAGCGCTTCATTATGCGAGTGTTAAATGCACAAGATGAATATTCAAATCTCACATCAGACCCAAGCCTCTCTGGTCATTGCACACGCATTTTTAAAGTATAAAGACGGCGTTCCAAGGAGAGCTTTTTCATCCCCGACATTTTTGACTTGGGGGAAATCATAGGTTAAAATAACGATGGCTCCGTTCCATTAAGTGCCCCAGAAAGCAGCGTCAGTTAAACAACATACACAACAGCAGCATCGACTCAATGTGAAATGCATCCATCACTAATAGCTCAGTGCTTTTCCTTCCCCTGAGTACTGTAAGTCAGAAACGTCAGTGGGAAAAGGTCAGTTGACGGGAAAATAAATGTCAAGAATTCATCTCAGGTGGTAGTTTAAACAAAAAAATGGCTTTCCTTCTGCATGCCAAATTGCATTAATAAACAGCTGCTGCTGTACATATTTCTGTATAAAATCAAAAATAGCTAATTCTGCTAAATTTACTTGTTTGTTCATCTGTTCATTTACAGACTTAAAATAGAAAGATAATTTAGCAAACTGTAACACGATCTTACTACATTTATTTTGTTTGGTTCTAATTACCAAAACGTCCCATTCGGTTGTTTGAAATGATCTGTAAATCATAAAATATGAAGCCGTATGATCAGAGGGTTTGGTGGCAAAGCCTGGTAAACAAATGCATCATGTTGTAACAGCATAAACATTATTGCTGTGACTCTGCAGTAAAACGGACATTTGAAACTTTTTGTAAAGGGGCATAAAGTGTTTTCCTCTCATGCAGCAAAGTAATACTAAACTTGTTTAGATAAAATCAAGAGGACAGGATGTTGTAAAGTGTGGTTGAATCAAGTCAATACTTGGGGTGGGATTTGTCTACCAGATTGGCATACAACAATAAAAAAAGACTAAAACATCTGTGCAATTAAACAAACACATCTTAAGGCAGAACCATAGTAAAATGAACTAATGGCAGCATCACTTCATTTGTGATCTAGAAACTGAAACAAGCCACAAGAAAAGACTGAATTAATCTCACCTCAGAAGACTGACTTATCCTCACCAGAACTAATTATCAGTGGGAAACTAAACGTAAGAGTCATCTCACTTCCACTTTTTGTTCTCTATAGTTTGAAATGATAAATAGGCTCATGGGGTTCCTTGTTGTCACGTTGAGTGTGTGTATCGAATATCACTGTCAATATTATCAGCAGATGCTTTTATTTTTTAAATGTTATCCCCTGATTAGGAAGCACTGTCTCTCAGCTGCAGTAGTTAATTGGAACACCACAGAACTAATCAAAGCTGGGTGATGCTGCCTCTCAGGCACAGCTACAGATGGTCCTCTCTGTGCTCCTTACAATGCCTGCAGATCACTTCATAGTGGACTATTTTTAGCTAGTGGGAACATGAAAGGCAGAATTTGGATGGCAGCCTTTTGATTATATATGAATGTGACTCAGTGACTTTTGCTAATGAATGAGAGGGTGACCGGAGAAGACTTTTGATCATTTTATTTGATGCTCTAATAATCCTGATATGAAAGTTCAGTGCGTGTAAGTTTTTCATGAGGACACTTTAATCAGCTAGAAGTGGATTATGGCAGTTGGCATTGAGGGTTTCCCCACCCTTTTTATTTGATTTGTGCATGACCACATCCTGTCTCTATAAATCAGAACCTTTACCTGACATTCATTGTTTATTAAGACACGTTTATCTTTCACTAATGAGTCAAACTATATGACCACATGTGTCTTCATGTTTTTGATAATTTCTCTGTTGCCATAAACACACATTAGCTGGAGATTCTTTGAAATCTTATGGGTTGTAAGTAGGTATTATTGACATATACTTTTAACTAGTTGAAGCCAAAATGAAACATGTGCCCCCCAGTGGCAGGTTTTAAGTTCCTGCATGTAAATGAAAGGGACATTTTCCTGATTAAAGAAGCAAAAATACCTCCGATAGTTTTGTTGAGGTGTTGACTTTTGTTAATAGTTGTAAAAATGTTTATACCTTGTAAAATATACATTTTAAATGGGATGAGAGTGAACTAAGTTTTACTTTTGTACAACCGACGTTATCCTCATCCATCTTTATACAATCTATTGTTGGAATCTAACAAGACTTCCTAGTTACTGTGCATTATGTAGCAGGCAATTTATCCTCTTAAATATTTCTCAGATTTTTACATATCTTTTTCCAACATCGGTTTAAAAAGACTTGATTTTCCTACTTGGTCAAGTCCTGAGCTGGAACGTTGATCTGGGATTACAAATGGGTCTGGTCGTATTTTATCCTACAAGGAAAATATATTGTTGTTCTTCAAAATTAAGAACAAAACACAGTATTACAGGCTTGGCAGTAAAAATGAACATTAAAATATGTAAAAATAGGTAATTATATGAAGAAAGGCAGGTCTAAAGATTAAGATAAAAAGGATACAAATTCAAATAAGATAAACTGACTATTTAAAACAATATAAGGAAGTAGCAGCAGATGTCGGCTTTGGTGTTAATGTGCTACCTATACAAACTGTATACTTTCTGTCGGATCTTTTTGTTTAACTTGATTAAATTCATCTTCATGATTTATTGACTGATGCTACATATCACTAGATTATCATTGTTGGGTCTGAGTCTCTTCATGTGTAACAGCTCTTTTGTCATTTTTACATTAATAGCTCCTCATAAAAGTATCCATAATAATCCCAGTTTGTAACATTATTTTGGTATTCACATCTTTTCTCTCTGCAAGATTTATAATTCATTTCAGCAATGTTACATTAGCATCACATTACATTCCTTTTTTCCCTTAATAATGATGTACAACTGACTTCCTAATGTGGAGAATGTTCTGTATTAGTAAAAGGCTTTTAGGCTAATTGAATGTAGGGTGTTACATCACTTCTTATTCATAATAGCTGATACTGGACCAAATGTTAGAGGGCTTTGGCTTGAATAGAATGGAGGTACAGTATGATTGTCTGTTTAATCCCTGGGCACTTCATAAGTCAAAACAATAAACCTCCAGGCACTTCCTGAAGGCAGGCGAACACCTTTCATGACTGCTTTGCTTCTCATTTATGTGAGAGTAAAAGAGAAACACTTAAAGTGCTTGTAGAACCTACCTGAGGATGAAAGGAGCCGTATAAGCACACCGTCTTACCACCTGCATTTATTCATTTGGAGGTATTCTGTCAGCCAGACGATAACACTTTCACTTTACATTTGAATCAGTCTTAAGATTCAATGAGGTATTCCCCTCGCTTTCGAGATGAGTTTGGCACGCACAAGTGGTATTTCCAAACACGTTTATCTCCGTCTCCATGTTGGCTGATTTACAGTTCCCCTCTAGTGAATGACGTCTAGACCAGAATCCTGAATCAGGGTTTGTTCTGGAGGTGAACAGATTTTACCTTCAGGATGAGCTTTCCTGGAAAACAGGACTGATCTTTTATTTACAAATATTTGTCATATGAATAAATGGTATTGATGACTATTATATGAATTGAATTAAAGGATTAGAGAAACAGAAATGTAATGTGCACACTTTTTTTTGTTTTGTTCCCATTTGAAGGAGTATGCAGAGTTCCAGTATAGACGGAGACATCGGCAGCGTCGACGTGGCGACATGTCCAGCATCCGTAGCAACACACCTGACCCAGATGATCTCAGTGACACTGCTTTAGGTACTGAAGGGGTTTCATCTTCAATCTGTCACCATGACCTGTCGTCATTTGTATTTTGATGAGCTTGAACCACTGCTGTAGATTTTAGTTCAGATCAGTTGTTGTTGTTAGGGTTGGGACTGAAGTTTTCTGTTGTCTGGCTGTAGATCCTGCAGACACAGAATCAAACACCCCTTGATGGTATTTAGTAGCACCTAAAGAGAACTTAAAGGTGTGAAATACATTTATCAAGACCTTCATTTAGACAGGTTTATATTTACAGAATCTGAAGGGCTTTAACTCCGACAAAATTACAGCTGTCTAATTTCCTAAGCCTGTGCTTCTGACCAATCAGTCCTGTCCACCCCGTTCACTTTGGCTGAGTAGAGTTTATGGGAGTTTAGAAGCCAAAAATGAGGCTCTGCTTTTCCAAAAATAATTTATTCATTTCAGTTAAATAAACCAAATTAGAACATTTTGTGGGTAAATTCTGAAGGTCCATAGTCTGCCAGGTGGCTGTGGCAGTGAGCACTAAACAGAATCATTCTACTAAATGTGGTAATTACCAGTGGATTTAACTACTATTCACTTGCAACAATAGAGTCTGTTTAATAATGGTAATTTTGACTCTGTTTTTTCTTCTTCTTTCTGACCATTTTCCCTCTAAAGACGCACAGGATGCTGGAGGTGGACGCAGACAAGGTCCTCTGATGGTGAGTTCACAGTTGGCTCAGGGCTTTCAGCTGATCTAAATCTTTATGTTCAATTAACCTACTGTCACGGACATGTTGAGTGTTTTGGGGATAATTATTCCATTATTACACAAATTTAATTACTTTGCTTTATAATTAAGATAATGGAGGCCACTTCTTTAAGGATGTCTATTGTTTTGAATAGCTGACAATTACAGATCGACTGACTAAATCTACAGAGATAAACGACTGATTTTGTGGGATTTACCAACCAGTATTGGTGTATTTAAATTATTACCAGTCCTAACAAGGTCAGACGTTGCTTTAGGTAACAGTAGAGTATCTTGTTCTTTTGACTCTGTGTACCCTGTTGATTTTTACAGGGTCATGAATCCCTGGATGAGGATGACCCAAACATATTACTGGCTATTCAGCTCTCTCTCCAAGAATCGAGAATGGCAGGAAGTGGGTCAGATCACGATGCCCTTGCTAATGAAGCCTCACTTGGTGCAATTGGCACCTCCTTACCATCTAGGCTTGAGCAGAGTGGTCCTGGAATTGAAGTCCCCCCCAGAGCATCTCTAAGCAGCTCAGAACTGCTGGAGTTAGGAGATAACTTTGCAAGACTAGGCAACATCAGCAGCCAGTACTCTGCGGTCACCGGTGGGCCCATTCCTGTGCAGCACTGTGATGTTCGTCACCGGCTGTTGATACCAGCGGCTACAGGTGGCGGAAACTTCTCAACAGGCTTCTTCCCTTCATCCACAGACACGACGAACTCAAACACATGCAGCAGCAGACACGACCCATCATCCTCCTCTGCATTACCGTCAAATGCTAACCTGCTTGGCAATATCATGGCTTGGTTTCACGACATAAATCCTCAAGGTATCACCCTGGTCCCCCCAATCTCCTCTGACACAGACTCAATCAGGGGTCCATTCCTCGAAAGCACTGAAGGATACCTACCAGATGATGAAAAAGGTGGGATGATCGTTCTCCCTGATGACAGGAAACCTCAGGAAACAATAGCAGATGTGGGTTTCTGCTCTCAGAGACCCAGTGACACGCAGGAAAAGGAATGTGCTGTTGCAGAGAGGCCGACTCAGTTGGATCTAGTGGGGGTGGACACCTTGCCGCTGCCTTACATGGCAGCTCTCGACACAAGTGGAGAGCTTGCTGAACGCTCAGGCTCAAAGAGCTGCAACGTTGACAGTTCACGATGTGACTCTGCATCCGACCAGCTGCCCAGCAGCAGCTCCTCTGAGTGGGAGGAGCACGTGCACTTGGTATGATCTGAAACAAAAAACCACTACAGGTTGAAAAACAGCAGAAGTACAAATGAAATGTACTCTGAATGAAGGATTTATCAGTCACACGTAGCTGGTAAGTGTGGAAGAAGTATTTGGACTCTTGACTTTCAGTGCAGGCACTTTAGCCCAGCAGTGCAATCAGATCACTTAGTTTTACTTTTCTTTTTATGGTATTGTAACAGTCCTCATGCAATGCGAGCACTAACTAAAGAGACCACACTTAATTAAGATTTTCAAGCAAATGAAGGCTGATAAAAAAAATAAGCAGCTTTTTTTTTATTTATTTATTTTAGAATCAAGTCTAACAAAAGGAAGATATTTTCAACCTCAGTTTTTTTTTAAATTTTATTTCCACTGGAGTAAAGCCTACTGTATAATTCTGGATCAGGTGAGCAGGTTATTGTTTTTGCTCCAGTATTTTAATGGTTTAACAAACTGAGAAAGTTCTCAGTTCTGTGAAATCTGTACTTTTTTAGGTGCCAAACACTAACCACTAAAAGCACAATTTGCAATCACCAAGTGGATTCTTTAAAGCAAATTGTGCCTGTTTATCACAATCTCTACAATCCTAAGTGTGAGCCATATTTCATTTAGGTTTTTGGCTCAGTGATAATTTCAAGTCTCACGTGCTAAAAGTTGTATGTTGTGTAAAACAGTGTAGTTTAAGACCACAATGGTTGTGTATTTTTTATGTCAAACTTTCACATTTAGGAGAAAAATAGTAAAACTGAAAAGCATGTGTACTGCTCAAAAGGCTTTCATAATGGACTAGAGATGGTTATTCCATTCAAAGCCAAGCCTCAGTTTGAATAGGAAGTGTCCTCAGAGCTTCAAAAGCAGCAAATGCTGACAGGCCCAGAGGGGCTGCACAGTGTGAGTCAGCTCACACCTTTGGAGCAGCAGACTGAATTCAGTTGTAGCGTGTCTTAAAGTAACGTTTGAGCTGAATGTGACAGACATGAGCGGTCTTGTTTTTGTACTGCAGAGAAGGCCTGTCGATAAGATAACCAGGCAATCACCAACAGACTTTGATGAATTAATTATCACAGGTCGAGCGATGTTTAGGTGTAAAAGTAAACAAGGTGTTTGTAGATCTGTGTAGAAGTCCCCAAACAGCAGGGCGGCGCATGGAGAAATCATGAATGTGTACACGGGGGGTCCATGTTATTGAAGCGGTTCTCTACGGAGCTGAAAACCCAGTGCCTTCGTGTCAGTCGTCATAATTCAGTTTTTCCACATATTTTCACATAGAGTGCTATTTACACTGAAACACCAGTTACCTTAAAATGTTTTTTTTTTCACATTACATTTATAGTGTACAAACAAGCTATCGATATATATTTTTTATGTCATTAAAATCTTTGTAGCATGAAACTTTTTGCTCTACACTAATGAAGAAAGCAGATGCTAACAGTATGATTTGGTGAAATAGGTCATATTTAGAAGAAAGGTTTTTATTGTTTTTATACACCACATTTCAGTTGGCAGACGATTGGTTTTCCTGTGATTCAGAGAGTAAAATCACTGTAGTGACTTTAGATTAAGTTGTATGTGCATCATGTATCTGAAAACACTAAAATGATGTTAAATGAGGAAAGTTGCAACATAAATGTGATGTGATCATTTTCACCTTAAAATAACTGATTCTGGTTTTGTACAGACTGTCAGAACAGAGTTTTTTTTTACTCTATAATCAGCTTAAGGAGAAGTTGTCAAACTGTGAGTGCCATATGGATAAAAAGAGCTGCGTTGGACCTGTTTATGTCAGAGTGTTAATCACAGGACATATTTCCCTCCTGGTTCAACTAAACGCTGCCTGAAACAGGTTCAACTCTACAGTAAATAGGATTTCTATTTTATTTGTATTTCACCTCCTAGTGTCTAGGTGACTTATTTAAAACAAAATAAGAGAAACATGACTTTTTGTAACTCATTAAGATTTTCTATTGTAAAGCAACTAATTCTTGAAATGCTATTTGCACTTTGATAGTCTATACTTGATACATTCCCTCTTTATATGAAACAACTGTTTGGTGTGTGATGCCAATAAACGATGTGTTGAGTTTTAACCATGTGGTTGTGTGATCCCTGCAGAAGACGATGTTCCTTGATGAGTCACGGAGGCTCACTCGGTGAAAGACTCAGACTTTAATTGGAAGCACTTTAGTCTCTGCATGTTTGAGTCTTTAAAGCTACTCAGCTAATTAGAAAATAAAACACAATCTTTGTTTTTAGCTTTTTAAAATGTGGTACGAATCACCACAGCTACTTATGGTATTACCATAAATAGTACACTCATTTTATTAACTTAGAAGCACAAAACAAGATGTATAGAAACAAAATAGGTTTATCTTAAATATAATACAGACATATGTGTATTTAAATATGTTGCATGTCTGAAGACGTAAAAACATTAAGAGCGGCAGAGGTTCATGAGTTGCAGCAGGAAGAGGAACAGGGTGACGATGTCCAGATACAGGTTGAGAGTAGCGAACACGTACTCCTCAGGAGAGATTTCATACTTCCCACCCAGGATTCGCTGAGTGTCAAACAGCAAGTACTGCAAAGAGACAGAGAGATGGCGTGTTGGTGCCATGAAAGGAAGCAGTAACGGGGACGGCTCTGAAAGGAAACACTTAAAAAAACAGAGGGAGAGATGGGGCTGTGCATATAAACAACAGAGCATATAAATAATTGGGTAGTCAAGAGTTGCGCAGCTGAAAATAAGTTGTGACTTGCTGTTGACAGCCCGCTCAGCTCGGCGTGCAGCTGCAGTTTGTTCCACCAGCTGACGGGATGGGTCACAACATTTGCTGTTAATGCCAAAATCACTTACGAGAGGTGGCTGTGAAAATGAAGCCCACTGCTGTTACCGAGTGCATAATTGAAATTAAAGGGCATGAGGACATCAGAGTTACACTAAACAGTGTGACAAACACTGGTGGCGGGCTGCTTGGCCCCAGGATCAAAGCTTGTTCACTCAGCTGACATTAAGACTTCTTTGATGATGGTTTCTTTCTCTTTCAAAGGTCATTTGTGTTTGATTTTAATGCTGTGTGTGTTTGTGTCCACACTCACTAAAGAAAACAGCACGGTTCCCAGGAAGGCATAAAAGATGTAAAGATACTGCAAAACAAACAAAAACAAGTTATTGAATCTAGAAATGTAGTCTGTTTATAGTGTAGTTTATTTAATCACTGAAAAATCTACTCAGTCTACTGTTAAGTAATGCGTGTTGACATGAACAAGTATCTCTCCTTTGTTGTTCTGTAGAGTAAATGTCAAGGGAACGGCTGATAAGATGTGTATATATGTTTTAAGATAACAGCTCTTGATTTTCAGTTCCACTTCATTAAGTTTGTGCAAAAAAAAAGACTTTAAAATCAGTGCCTGTATCTGTAAATACCTGCTGGCTGCTTTAGCCAAAACACTAACATCACACAGCAAAAAGCATCGTAAATTGAAATGCATCAGTCTGACATCAGTGTAGCTCCTGGGTGGTTTAAGAACGCGTATGGCCTTTTTTTATAGTCCGCTCAGCTCACAGGTCAGTGGCAGTACGCTCGGGGGATAAAACCTACAAGGCCGTACAAACTGTCTGCTTCTGGATGCACACACACTGCTGTAATTCATTTCAAGCTTGTTCTCACCGCGAACATGCGCAAACACAACATCCTTGTGATTTACCTGTGATCGGATGATTGCGCACAGCAGTGCGAAGGAAATCAAGGACCAAGTTGACGCCCACAGGAACCCGGCTGCAAGCGTGAAGTCCCACTGGTGTCAGAAAAAGAGGGGAGGGGGAGGGGGGGGCAGAGACACTTATATGATGAACCTCTCAAAAAGAAAAACGCTGTATAAAACATCTCTCATTTCTGCTCAAGGCCATCTGCATTGCAGCTACCCTGTGGGGCTCTGCAGACAATGTAATGACAAAGATATACTGGAGTTCCACACAAAAGAACATCCTAATGGTTCTGGATATAATTGTCCCCAGTAATTAATCAACACGCTGCGGCAGAGGCACAGAGGAGGGGGGAGTGGATGTGGCCTTTTGGCCTGCGTGCCCTTTTCAGATTGACAGAAAAAAGATGGCACTGTAGGAGAACACTGATCACCTGAGGAGCTATGAGCCCAGCGTGCAAGGTGGTCTGTTTGACATTTATATCACAGCGACAGAGATCAAAAGGCTCTGCGCTTAGAGCGAGCCGCAGAGCAGGAGGTGCTGGAAACTGCAAGATGAACAAGAAGTTGTATAAATTAACTGTTTGAGGTGGTGGCTGCTCACTCAATCAATAGAGTACTGCACGGCAGTTCTCAGATTAATGGTAGGCAGAGACATTCAGGATCAGATACATTCTCCGTAGGCTCATTATACACCCACTTGTTCTCTTTTACATAATCCAAACTGTTGCCAGCTCTTGAGGGAAAAAAGTGACAAATGAGTGAAATGCCTAGCAGCATTTAAAAGCTGTTAAAAAAGACTAAATGCAATTAGAATATGGCATGTTTTATTTCCTGATTGTAAGCATGATTACTTTTGTTTTGAATATGAGCCAGTAATTAAAAGCAAGCTATCTGTGTTTTTTTGTTAAAGGTGTACTGTTTGTTAATGCAGGCTTCACATAATTAAAATGAACAACCTTGTTCCAATTATACTTTTATGCTGTCAGCCATTTTTTTCTCTCCACTAAGTGACAATGAAATGAAAGCTTACTACATATTAGATCAAATGAAAGAATTAAATATCCAAATTGAAACATTTCTCAAGAAATTTTGACAGATGCAGCTACTGCTCAAAATCCACATTTAAACACACGTCAACTTCCTTCTACGAAGCTCTATAGAAAGACTGATTTTAATAATCTAATCTATCCTAAAATGTGTATTCTGGATGTGTGAACTTTATAGGAAGTAGGGAAAGAACTAAGGTCAACAGAAATGTTTAAACTGCCGCCAGTGGCTCTTTAGGGTCACCATGGTAACCACACACCTGTGAGACAAAGTTACATCATTATGTAGGAGATATGATAGGTTTGACAGGACCCTCCACCTCCAGTTAGCTCTGATCTAATGGAGCTCCTTGCACTTTGAAAGAAAACTATAAGTGGTAGAGTAGAGTGGGACACACTGGATGAAAAGATGGTGACACTTTGATAAATAAACTATAAGAAATGCAAAGAATATGAGTCTGAAAGTGTGTTTACAAACATTTTTGAAATGTTCAAATAGCTCAAAACGCAGTGACTTCATCACTCTGGGTAAACATATAGTAAAATATTAAATATGATTGTAAAGTGACAGTTTAGAGCAAACTTACTGTGAACTGTTTGAGCCTCAGATGATGCTTCTACTGAGGGGTCTTCTGATGTTATTGAGCTTCTAAGAAGGCTGCGTTTCTTACTCACTTTACCAGAAGGCTGTTGTTGTGTTTGTAGATATTGTTTAGTTATTTAAGAATTTGATTTATGCCGTACAATGTACTGGCATGAAAAGTCCTAGCACCATTACTGATTGACTTACAGTGTCCTGGGAAGAACGAATGGAAGCAAATGAAACAAAACGTGCAAAGTACCAAGAGCTGGTAGAGAAGTGCCGGGAAGGGGGCTGGAAAACTGACTATGAGCCAACTGAGGTGGGCTGTAGAGGTTTTTGCAGGACGCTCACTCTGTCCTCAACCACCTGGGCCTACCAGGAGGGGCTAAGAAGAGGGTCGTTCAATCTATATGTGAAGCTGCAGAGAAAGCCACAAGGAGGCTGTGATCCATGGGCAGCTGCTGCTGGGACTCAAGCTGGGGTCTGATCAACCTCAGCTGGGTCGCCTGGGTGTGTTGAAAGACCAAAAGCACCCAGTGACCCCAGGTTACATCACTGATGATGCATCCATGTGCATCCGAAGATGTATCTTGCACATTCAAAGTTTAGGAAATTCAAATATAAAATTGTGAGAAACATAAGAATAATTGGCAAATAGTAATAAGGGTGCTTCATATGTATTGGCTTCATTAATAACAAGTCAGCTCTTGATGCGTCTAAAATCCTATGTTACTTTAAACTAATGACGTTCTTTAAAGCTAATGATCTGGCCTCCAAACTGGAAGGGAAGGGTCTTGTCAAACTTATCATATCTCCTACATAATCCACTAAATCATCCTGTTTGAAACTACCTATGAAGTTTCAGTGCAGGAAGCCTCTGACTAACAGCAGCAGCACTCAACTGCTCCAGCTGCCAAACTACTAAACAAACTCAGAAAGGATTTTTGACAAGAACACAAAACCAAATCTGAGTCACCTGGAGAGAAGAATGCAGGGGCGATCACCATGGCAACCATAAAAATCTGACCACACAGCTGCTGGTCAGTAAGAGAAGGAGCTGCTTGACTGACACTTCTCACACTGACTGCCTTCGCCTCAATGCATAAACACAAGAAGACATTTTTCAACAGTTTTTACCTGGAATATTGGAGTATTTTACCCTGGAGTTACAAACTCCACACACAGTTACTTCAGATAATATTACCTTTTAAGAGTGAAAGTGCAGTGATGCATCCTTGCTTCTATTCTTTGTTATTCAGTCTCAACTGTCCCTTTTCAGTCCTGCAGCTTTTAAGAAGACATACAAGTTATGCATGTAAACATGCATTCAATCAGGAATTGCGTGCTATAACTTTGAGTAGCAGCACTTTATTTAATGTAACCCAAATCTGCAAAAAACAACCTGCAACACGTTTCCCATCGACAATAATGGGGTTTAATGGTTAAAACACCTGAGAAAACCCAGTCTTGTTTGGAGCTCTAACACTCAGGTAGACGTCACAATAGAAACATTCAACTTTTAAACGAGTCACAGAAAGTTGGACTCAATAGTTTTTACACAAACATCGCCTGAATTTCATGATTTTTAGAGGGGTTTCCACTGATGTTTTCTAAGCTTTCACCAACAAACTCTTACGCCCCCAATTTATTTTACTACATGTACAAATTATACATTAAAGCACAGGTACTTTTGTATTCTTTCACCTACTGTGTCACACAAGCACTTTCTGTTTAAAGTCCCTATTTCTAAACTTTAGCCATCAACACCAAAGACCTAGAAATGACTAGTACCTTATAACAGCCTAATTCTAAACCTTAAATAATAAAAATCACTTAAACACCATAGAAGGTTCTCTTTGGTCACAACATCTACAGCAGGTCCTCATAAGCTGATGTGTTTAGGTCTCTATCGTGATGTTTTAAAGAAAACCTCACAGATTTGTTCATATCACAGTAATCTGTCTAGAATTTGCGTAATCATGTTTAGGATTTTAATTTTTACTGACACAACTGACCTCTTCAGCATCAAAACACCACTCGCTGAACAAGTGTGGTCTCCTGCTGAGGACGTCTTTTTCAAAGTAAATGATTTTCCTTTGCGTTATCAGTTATTTAATGTTAAAACGAGACCTATTAAAGGCAGAAGAGTGGCGACTCTTCTCGGGGCTGGAGACCATTTCTGAACTCAGTATGTGTGGTAAGAGCCTCAGCTTAGAGGAGTTTAACTCTGTCGCACCGGTGGACGTGAGGAATTAATTTGACTGACATAAACACCGATTTCAGCAATAATCACAGTTTTGCCTGAACAGCAATCCCATCACAGTTTTAAACCCCTGCTGCTGCAGCAGGAGGAAAAGAAGACCTGGCCAACAGCTCGCATTAACACGTTTCCCAGTGACTGCGAAGAAAAACACATCTCAGCGCACGGATATTTACCACAGACTGATAAGTCGCTGAGGTTTATAAAATTTCACTTTTGGCAGCGCTGCAAACAGAAGCTCAGAGTGTGTGACTGATCTTACCTTGGACTGCATGGCAAACAGACTCATGCTGAAGGAAACGAATGCCGTTGCACCCACAGCCCACAGGACGACTTCAGCGTTAAAGTACCTGCAGACAGGAATATCAAACAGATGAGCTGCTGCACCCTGAGGTCTGAAGTCAAACCAGCCAGCAGGCACAGCACACACAACTGACCACTTCTACTCTGAGCTTTCAGGGAAAGCTGCCACATTTTCAACTTAAAAAAAAATTAAATAAATGTGTTATGGATGGACTACAGTGATGAGTGACGAACCTTTATTTCCTATCAGCTGGACTAAAAGTCATCAGTTATTTAGAAACTTGTCAGACAAAAAGAGAAAACTGTGAATACCAGACAGCTGACCTAATGCTTTATTATCCAACAGCTTTTTATTTCCTAAAAACCTGCTGCTTCTTGGTCTGATGACCTTTTTTTTTGTAACCTGATGCTTTTTGGTCTGATGACCTTTTGTCAGAGTCCCGATATGTTTTCATCTAAAGTCTGATCTCAGTGGCTGTTTGGTCAGAAGATGTTTTCCTGAGACCTGAAGGTGTTCTAACATGAACAGCTGAGCATCACTTTTACCTGTACTAAATAATTCTGATCATTTAAATGGATCAGAGCAGCCTACTCTGATCTGATACCTCTGACAGATTGGCATGTAGCAGAAAAATGTGATGTTTACTCTGGTTCTGGTAAGAGGAAATTGGATTTTTTTATGCATTTGCAATGCTTTGGATTCACCCTCAGCCACAAAAAAGACAGAAAATGTCATATCCCTGTTAATTGGGTAAAGCAGCAGTAATAAGGCGTTATCTGGTCTGACGGCTTCAGGGCTGGCGCCGAGCACGCTATCAGATACGGACTGAACCAGATTATTATTGTGCAAACGAGTCAGTCAGCATCGTCAGGTGGAACTCCTCCTTATAAACGAGCACTCACACTGCCACAGATCCAAGCATTAGGCCTTCTGCAAGAGTCTGAGTTAAAGAGAGAGAGGGGGAGGGAGGTAGAAGGTAAATGCATGACAAATAGTAATAAAAAAACAGAGCAGGTGTGGTGGTGGTTTAATTTGATGCCTGACTGGCACCGCCTCTACTCACAAACAGGCCCAGGGCTATAAAATTGAGCGGTACTCGACGGCGGATGTTACCACAGCAGGACATTGCCACGGCGAGCACCAACACCACTGACCTGTTTAACAGTAGGAACCATAAACAGGTGATTAAAAAGTCTAAAACCTTTAAAAAATATATTGCATTCAGTATATAAATTCATTTTAAGGACCAACGCAAAGCTTAAATTAAGATAACACAGACAGAAAAGGCATTTGTAGGATGAAAGTGGGTAAAACAACAGAATGTTTTTATTTTTTAATAACTTACATCATAGTGTAGGAGAACCAGTAAGTTCTGAGAACCCAGCGCCTGAGTGTGTCCCTGTTATTTGATAAGAAAAATGAAGATACAGAAAGAGGAAGGAGTGTTTAATAGAGCCGCCGTTTATTTGATAGAGACAGTGGAATAATTTTATTAAATTTTAATCGAGGACAGAGCATCGCACTCATGGGAGCAGAACACAATTTACGAAAATAAATGACTTCTACCGCATCTATTATATGAAACAGACAGAGGCTTCAAACTTCTACTGTAAGCTGAAATCTAGTGTTCTCCGATCAAGGATCCACGACGGTTATATGTTATGCTGGCAGCTGTAATGCTACTCCTCTGTGGTTGAAGGGTGCTTTTACAGACTGCAGGTGGACGGAGGGAAAAGGTTTCTGACATGGACTTATCTCTTGTTTGAGTGAAAATCCCTTGTGGTGTTGTTTTGGTGCCTCACCAGTAAAGAAAAGCACAAATGATCCCAACAGTAAACAGCAGCTGAATCATCAAGGTCAGGTAGACTTTCCTCACAAAACCTTGTAAATCAAAAGACAAAGAAAGAAGACAGACATGTTCACAGATAAGAATGACAAAAATGAGTTTTTTAAATGCTTCTGTTTCATCAAATTTTCGTTTGAGGTATTTTGGAGGTGAACAGAAACCTGCTGTTTCACCGTCCATTTAGCGCTCACCTTTTCTTATTGCAGCGTTACTGAAGACGTTGTTCTCTGACTCTGATTCTGTCGTGTACGGTGGTGGAGCTGGTCCAAACTGCTGGTCGCCTTCGTATTCTTCAGGGTGGACCGTGTTGGGGTAGGTACCAGGAGGGGAGATGACAGCAATGTTGCCATTCCCTACCTTCCAGTTTTAAACAAAAACATAAGAACTACAAGCTTTAAATGAAGCAGTAAAGAAAACGAATTGCCCTCTTTCCTAAAACATGAATTAATTGTAATTAACCAGGTTAGTTGGAAAGCTTTAGTCAATTCCACCAGGCCTGATTACTGTCAGAACTGTAGATTTAAGAAGAAGTAGATCTCAAAAAGCAACACACATCATGCCATCTTCTAAAGAAATTCAAGAACATCATCTAAGGCACTGCAGGCCTCACTTATCAACAGATCAAAACCTCTGCTGACCAAAAAACCAGCAAACGTTTGTTTCACATCTACCACAAAACATTCTGATGGTCCCAAAGACTTCTGGGAAATATTCTGTGAACTGATACGACAAAAGTGGAACTTTTTGGAAGCGGTGCCATTTAGCATCTGGTATAACCACAAATTCTGCTGTTTACCAGAAAATCCTGAAGGAGAATACATGACCTTTGACCTTAAACAGACCATGCATGTTGGAAAACTGTCTAATGTGACTGAATTCTGTAAGTAGAGTGGAAGAAAATTCCTCCACAGCAGCGTTAGAGACTCATTACCAGTTATCATGAACACTTGATTGCAGTTGTTGCCCCCAAGGGTGTAATAACCAGTCAGTAGGGTTAGGGGGCAAATCCTTCTTTTTAGGTCAAAGTTGGTTTGGATAGCTTTTCCCCTCTTAATAAAACCATTATGTGAAAACTGCATTTTGTTTCTACTTCGGTTGATCTGAAACATTTAAGGGTGGAAAAAAATGCAAAAACAAGAAGTCTGAATATTTTCTCACAGGACTGTAAATCATCTTTGCATATTAGTATTTATGCAAATGGGGCTTCACAAATATTATATTATGATCTCATGATGATATTTGTAACGATTTTTTGATGATCCGAGGTTGGGTTTGTCATTAAGTCCCTTATGAAATGGAAAAAATCCCAAACATTTCAATCTCAATGCCTCATTTCATTATTACTTTAGGGGATATATTAAAACTTTGCTACTAACCTGATAAGTCATCCCTGAGTAGGAACGGTCCCCATAATACTGAGAGCTGTATGGAGGAGGGCGAGGCTCATTTTCCTCATTAGTGCTGCTACTTGTTTGGTTCATTTCACCAAAAGTTACTAAATCTTCTCGTCAACCTACGCACACAAAAAACAGACACGAGAAAAAGAAAAAATGAAAGCAGACAAGTTAGTTAAGCTGATGCATCCATTTTTGGACAGCATCTGCACTTTCATTCACAAGCGTTAAAGTGGCAAATGGGGCACTGTCAGTAGGGAACAAATAAATGGGTAATTACAAAATGATGCATCACACAAACACACAGCCATCCATGACTAACATCCATAATTATGGCCCTAAACCTCAACCTAATAGAGCTGTATGTATATTTAACAGCCAGGGAGATTGTGGTTAATTGATCTCTGAGGAAATTCATCTGTCATCATAAAAGATAGGCAGATTAAAAAAAAAATATATATATATACATATATTCCAATTTAAATAAAGTGAAGATTTCAAGAGAAATTCTGTCAAAGGTTTGTGGTTTTTAATTAATCATTTGAGGAGTGAAGTCATAATTAGCTCTTCAGTGATGGATGCTCTGTGAGTCTACACTCTCTGAGCACTCTGCATCAACACTTACAAATAAACAGCTATGGAACTGAGAATGTTAACATCCATCCATCTATTCGACCATTTGTCTGTCCAGCAGCTCAAGCAGAAATCCCCAGACCTCCCTCTCCCCAGCTACCTCCTCCAAGGTGTTCCCAGACCAGCTGTGAGAAGTAATTTCTTCAGCCAGTCCTGGATCTCCTCTGAGGCCTCCCCCCCAGTAGGACATGTCTGGAACACCTCACATGGAAGGTGTCCAGAGGGCATCATTACCAGATGTCCAGATCACCTCATCTGACTCCTTTTGATGTGCAGCGACTTTACTCCTCACCCTAGCAGGGGTGGGGAACCTCAGGTCTCCAGGCCATGTACCATTTTACTCAGCCCACCATGCAATTTCAAACAAACAACCAATGACATTTCTGGCATACAATTGACAGTAATTCATATATCCAAGCCAGGATTGTAGTCAGTGAACACAACATAATAGATCATGTGATATTGCAAGATCTGATTGTGAGATTGACATCTGTTAATCACACAATTGGGGGAAAAAACATCAAATGGATGTAGGATGCTGCAATTTTTCAGGAGAAGTTGACAAGCAAGTACATTTTTTATCCAATTAAAAAGCAAACTAGAGTTTAGTTTGTGGAGAGGTGCTGGCCGTGGAGTTCATACTAAACTGGAGGAGCTGAAAGACCGATAAATTTACCGTGCTTCGTCTGAGTTTGCATGAATAATCAGAGTTTATCAGACCAGAGAGACAGAGACGTTATGACAGCAGGTTCTGTGGTCAGAGAGGTAACGGTGAAGAAGCCTCATGCAGCAGAGGGTCTATGAAGCAATGCATCATTGATCATAAGAACATCATAAAAACTAAATAGGCTACCACATCTGTTCATATTCAAAACACAAATATTTTCTTCTTGAGTCAAAAAAGAAACATTAAACTAAAATAATTTGTATTATATACAAAATAAGTACATGTCTCACTTGATTTTGGGAGGAATTCTATTATTTTAAGTTTTCAAAGGCAGCAAAAAGGATAAAGAATCATAGCTGAAACTTACCAATGTGTGCTGGTTTTATAGGTTTAAAATTGTTATCATCATAACAGGAGTGTCCAAAGTGTGGCCCACGGGCCATTTGTGGCCTTTGAAGTGATTTAGTGTGGCCCCTCTCCACTATAAGTTCAGAATGATAGAATTTAGTCCTCAGGAGGCTGTAGATGCAGTCACTTTTATAAATTGTTCTCTTGTTCATCCTGTTATTGATGCTGATAATAGATGAAAATACATTTTCAAGACCAAAAACTAGAAGACAATCAACCAATCAAATCCAGGGAATTGGATGCTTTTCTTATATAAAGAGAATGTACGAGACCCTTATTATGTCTCAGATCTACAACGACTTACAGATCCTTTTCTATAGAAATCTAATCATTTGTTCATTGGATTTAAATTAGAAACCTTTAATGTTTTGTTAATTAGATAATAATAATAAGAAGAAAACATAACCACAATAGAATTACATAATTCTGCATTTGTCAATTTAGAAAATCGAATTTTTCTGGCTGTGAGGACTTTAATCTCTAATTTTTAGCCCTTGTCTTGAAAGAATTGGAAACCTCTGGCTCACACACTAAACACCTCTCAGGACTTCTTAAAAATTTGGCACCTAAGCAAGAAAATATTCCCCACCCCTGTTTTAGAGGAAGCTCATTTCAGCTGCTTGTATTTGTGATCTCATTCTTTCAATCATTACAACTCATGACCAGGTGAGGCCTGGAACATAGATCGATTGGTAAATTAACAGCTTCGCCCTTCGACTCACTCTCCCTTTACCACGACAGATCGGCACATTGTCCACATCACAGCAGATGCTGCCCTACTCCGCCTTTCAGCCTCCTGCTCGTTTCACCCTCACTCATGGAAAAAAGATCACAAATCTTTGAATTCCTTCACAAAGGGCAGTGACTCAGTCCCAACCCTGAGTTTGTGACATTCCTGTATAAACACTACATGATATCTTTTCTTTTTTCTTAGCTTTGACGATTTAAATAAAGAATTATGTGACAGATAACATGACATTTTTATTTTCCACCTCAGCTTCTAAAACTATAAGCAGACAAAAAGTGAAAAAACAGTGGCATGAAGCGGACTGTTTCTGTTTGATTAAACAGCTCAAATGTTTAAAATATTATTTAAAAAATACATTAAAATGTCAATTATTCCGAAATTAGCTTGTGTTTGAAAAGATCTACTGGTTTATTCTTAAATTTATATGGGCCTTACCTCCAACGTGACGGCCAAACGTCTGCTCTTCCTGTTCTGTCGGTTCCTCTCCAGAGCAAAGTCCACCTCCTATCAGCTGGTTCCCACATAGACTGGACTTTAGCTCCTGCAGGACGGGCATCACCTTCATTAGGCTCAATGAGATGTTCTGATCAAGTAAAAAAAAAAAGTTTTTCTTGATGTGAAAGTTAAAGGGTTAAATACTCAACAATCGAGACTCATGGTGTACAAGTCTTGGTAGGGGCATAATTACAGTTGTGTTTAAAAGTCTACATACCTTGGCAGAATTTGTGATTTTTTTTGTGCCACTTTTTAGGTCCAGGTATCGCCTCATGCTAACAGTAGAGACACTGACCCAGGTCAAATGCAAAACTACTAACAAGCAGTTAAAAAAGATGAGGAGGTAAATATAGTCGGTGGCTTCCAACTTCCTGTCTTGATCACATATGCTCATTTTTAGACTACAAAATGACACTAAACTCTTTACCTTCATCAATATCTACTGATTTATATCAACAACTATGACTTTTAGAATAATTTAACCATCAAGATTTGATAAAAATGTGGTTGAAAGTTATTTTTTATCTTGCTCTTTAAGATAAACCTTGAACCTTTCACGTTTTTTCTGTTCAAACAGGATAAAAAAAGAAATCCACAATCACCTGTCCCTCCTGGTTCACCTCAGTTACACACCGATAGCCCAGGAACCACCCATTGATGAAGAGGATGGGCGATGTACGCCAGAAATCCAGCTTTTACAAAGGGATTATGGATACTGGGTCACACCGAGAGGGAAGAATAGCTAAAGACATAAAAGACATACTGTAGGCCAAAAATACATGAAATAATGTAGGTCAATACAGTCTTAGTGCTTCTTCATGGAGAATTGCTGCTAAAAGGCTTAAAGGGAAGAATCCATCCACGAACCAGAAAGCATTAAAAAAAGAACCCATTTTCTGTTAAAGTCTGTCGTTTTAAGGTGATGAGCAGTGACACATGTGGACAAGAGTATCAGAATCAAATGGATCTGTGGCTTTATCACTCTTAACTTTGATAAAGAACATGTAAAAGACACACGAATTACATGTAATCCTCTAAGCAATTCAAATGATCACATCATTCCAAAAACACAGTCTGTTCCAGGAGGAGGATTTCTCCTGCAAACGGATGCATTTGTATATCAAGCGAACACTGGGGGGCACTGGTCTTCTGTGCTTCCTCCACTAATTGCAGTGATTTGATTGTGACTCTGGCCCCTCTCATGTCGTCACCTCCCCACCCAACCAGCAGCTTCAGATCCTCCAGAGAGCTCTCTCTAAAGCCGGCTGCCTCTTCATCTCATCTGCCGGATCAAATCCTCCGTTTCTGTCGACAACATCTGATATTTGTGTCGCTTTCAAAGTGTTGCCAAAATTAAGAAAAAAACAAAACATTATTTTCTCTGTTTAGACAGCAATAAAGAAAAAATAACATAAAGCGAGAACAAAATGAAGACTTTAGCAGCACGAGGGTTCACATTTGAAGCATTCCTGCTACAAACACACACTTTGTTTAGCTCTGTTCTCCGCTGATTGGTGTGTCAGTCAACACAGGCTGGGTTTACAATGCCTGCTCAAATCTGATGAGCCCACTCCCACCTATGTGCATCAGATCTGGGCTTGATTTGAATGGGTGGCACAACAAACACAGTCACATTTGAGCAGGCAGTTGAAATCGGGCCTGTGTTGACAGACCAATCAGAGTGAGGCCAAATTTAAAACAGATCAAACTGCAGCGGGGCTGTCCAACGCCAGAACGAGGGCTCATGAAGCATAATGTGTGAAGAGCACGGAGATGTCATCCATCCATCTAACTACCTAGTCTAAAAACACATGGAGGAAGGAAAAACGACAGCACAAAGAACAGAATTACAGATCTACGTATCTGGCATGAAGTGACAGCCCTTTTTTGTCTGCTGTGATGCACTTCTGGGCTTTTGGGACGCCGGACCACAGAGGGGAGTGTTCTGGTGTCACCGGAGGAGAAGAGATGTAGCCATCATGAGACTCTCTCTTTCTGCTTCTGCATGCAGTTGTGAATTACTGCTTCCCGGGTCCGGCACTGGCCTCAGAAGGATTTATTTGAAGAATTGAAACTGTAGTTTGTGTGGCCTCAGAGAGCTCTAGCACAGGTCCGGGGATCCGCGCTACAAGATGCCCCTTCATTTCTAATTTACAACCCTTCTGGAGCTGCTAATGCAGAATTGCTGCAGGATGTATGGCTGATGAGAAAGTCCTCCAGTGGCTGGCACGACCTCATGGGACTGCATCCGTTACTGTAAATAATCCTACATCGTGTTATGTTTAATATTCTCAGCTGGTCCAGCTGTAGGGAGTCAGGATTAATATTTTTAGTCAGGTAAAATAAATGATTTTTTTTAAAAACACTAGATTTGCAGTGAGAGGACAAATCAGCATTGCATTGGTTTTTAAAGCGGGTTACATTATCCTGTTAGGCAAATGAGTGCAACGCAAACTAAATAGGCATAATTAAGCGAATAAATGGCTGTTATCTATTGTTGATTTAATGTATTACTGTAGCTGAACACCAGGTGAATTTATCCTGATTACAGCCAGAGTTTACATGAGCTGTGTGGACCATGAGCACTCTATTACTAAATTAAAAACAATTCTAGAAAAATTTGGGCTAAACATGTTTAACGAGAAGCTAATTCCATTTTAGCTAATAAACCCATTAAAGGGAGAATTCAGGTAATCTTGAAGTGTGTTTTTGTGGAAAGTTTCACCTTTTACAGGAAGTTGTTTGAACAACCTCAGTTTGGAGAAACAGATTATTTCTGATAGCTAGGCTACTAGTCTGACCAGAGCCATGACCAGAGTCAAGAATGGTTCATGCAAACACTATTTATAAACCTTCACACCTCAGTTTAACTTGCATTAAAAGATTATTATTCAATGTTATGTTTTTTGTTCTTTTGTTTTTTGTTTTTTTTGCAGAGGAAATAGTAGCATCAGGGGCTAGCTTTATCAATTCCAGTGCAACCTTCAGAAACATCGTAATGTTTCTGGGGATGTCACAAGTCATAGTGAAGTTTTTCTTTAGTTTTTGTGTGGGGGTGGGTGGGTCTGACTTTTTTGAGGAGATGAAACCAGAACCAGTGGGTCAACTGCATCAATCAGGATCAGGACTTCTGATCACCTCACTCAACCAGTAGAAGAAGATTTAAACTATGAAAACTCAACTTAGCGGACTTTATTTAAAACACACACTCATCACTACTGTTATTTATGTGTACGACCTCTGATATACGAGTAGAACGACAACTATGACCCAAGATATAACTTTTAGCTAACATTACCTATCCAGAGTTTTAGAACTACTGTTTTCTATTTAAAGTGTAGGTAAATATGTAAACAGGTTTAAATGAATCTATAATACATTTCCTTTTTTCCTTTTGTATGATCATAAAATACCAGAAGTCATTATAAATGTGACCAAACTTTAAAGGCTGAGGTGAGCATCAGAGATGAAATGATATGAACATTTCTTATCATGATTACTGTGAACAAGCTGATCATGGTTAATGATATCATTATTGTTTTTCAAAAAAGTGAGCTGAGAATATCCAAAAAAGAAGAAAAAAAAAAGAAAAACGATTGCACCAACAGCAGAACTGGTAAGATTACTGTGTTGTACTGCTGTTTAAATGTATTAATATTGTTGACGTATTATATTCATCATGTTGCACAGTCACATATCTAATCTCTTGATTGCAGCTCAGCACCTGCTATTTCATAAATAAACAACTATGCAACAAGTTAAACTTAATGCTACAAGCATTGATTCAATTTTGTAAGGAATATGAAGCACTATGCAGAGACAAAAGGCAATAAAAACATGAACAATAATAATAAAAGAAAATAAATACAAGTTGAATATGATACAGCTCCATGACTTAACCCAAATGTCCACAAAGGAGTGGGATGAATTATATAATCCCACCCCTTCTATTCTACTTAAATCACTAAATATTTATCCAACTTCTTCAACAAAATAAAATAAAAACATGTTTCATTACACAATGTACAACTCAAAGCCCAGTCACATTATTCTGTCTGTAACGCTCAAACTTCACAAGCACTTCTAAACCAAACCTTCAGAGACATTCACGGAAATCCAGACATCTTCATATTTTATCTTATGATGATCATTTCTTTGTACTTCCGTTTGAACTGCTTCATGTTTGTTGTGTTTTCACAAGACTAACTTATTACGTTGTCCCTTCAAACTTTATGAAAGTTTCTTTCGTAGTAAATTTTTAAAGTTAAACACGTATATTTGCCCAAGACTCTTATTGTGAAGGGTTTATAAGGGAAGTCTCAGTTCTTTAAAAAAATAACAGAATAAAGATGGTAATCCTTAGTCTCAGTCCAGTTAAACTAAACAGCCTCGTATATTACATGAAATAAATGCTCACTCATAGTCTCCTGTTACAAAAGCAAAACTTTTTTTATGCAAGTTACACAAAAACCCCTAATTTCAAGAACCACAGCAGGCTAGGTTAGCTGACTTTGCTTCAGCTTTAAGGTAGAAAGCAGATGCAGAGAACTTGTTAGATCTGTGTTTTCACATCGACCTTCTTTCCTCATGTTGTGCAGGCTTCAAAAAGTTTTCACTCAACTCTTGCATAGAATTGAAAATACAGTCTCACTACTGATTTGGTCCTTCTGGAGGCTAAAACCCCTCCTGTGGTCTCACTGATGTCTGGGGTGCTGCATCCATCAGACAATCAAAGGTTTTACTTTTTTTTTTAAGTATAGTCATTGCATATGGTTTTAACAGTAAATCTGTTTAAAAATGCTAAAAGTAACCATAGTAAGCTTTATTATGTCAACCATTAAAATCAACAACCATTTAATTCCTAGAAAGCAAGAAATAGAAATGTCCAAAAAACATCACAGACTTCCTTAGATGCTCATCTAGTCCCGACGCAGCGCACTCACAGAGTTAGTCTATGAACTTGTTGGTAATTATCTTCAGCAGGAGCACACATCTGAGAGAAGAATCGTGTCTCTGTCATCCTCTCTGAGCTCTCCGTGGTGTAAGAGAAGCTTCAACTGAATCCAAATCTCCCAGTTCATTTTACCAAAGAGCTTTAAAAAAACACTAGGTGCTGCGATCAACATAAGAAAAACCATGAAAGGAAAAGATTTGGGCAGTGATTTTTTTAAAATTTAAAGGTATCTGTTGAATTCTGAGCAGCTGATCCCAATCTAAATTCAGAGCCAGCCTCTGTGTGTGCTCATCCATTCATTAATGTGACTGCACGGACTTCAGGCTGCTGTCGTGATGAAACTCAGGCTGTGTCCGACCCAGTAAAGGCCGCTGTCACATAGCACTGTGGCGCTCCTTCAAACATCACATTAACATGTTCGGTTGCTGTCAGATTGATGGAGGGTGATGATGGGCTTTTATGCTGTTGCTGATGCTGTCAACTCCCATAATCCACTTTGGATTTGGGCTCAAACTGGTACAGATGGATTTCAGAGCCTTCCATTTGCAGTAATTATGTAGAAATGATGTGCCTTAGTAGGTTTACGGTTTGATTTTGAATATTCTGTGCAGGCAAAGCATGGTAGCAGATGAGGGTAATGGGGTAAGAATTACTGCAGAGCTGTTAAAACATCAAACAAAATTCTATTTTTTCTCTTTTGTGTGACTTTACAATATGTTTTATGTGAACTCTTGGGAATGTTTGTCATTTTTAAATAAAGACAGAGCTCTATCGTGACATACTGGAGCTGGTAGTTCCTACAGCTCAGACACAAGCCTGTGTCTCATGTAGAAGGAAACCAGAGGAGCTCTGTCACTGACTGCAGCCGACACAGACTGTAGCTCTGATCCTGAAGGCAGCCTCAGGATGACACAGCTGTCACTGTGGCTGTAGCCACGGCTGGGCTTCGCTTGTTACGATCCAGGCTGTGACATTTGCTTTTAATGGGTGTCGATGGCTACATGTGTGTGCCGTGATGGTTGTGCGGGCTGAGCGTCGTACAGACGGTGCTGTCTTCCTGGGCTCCATAAATGACATCATGGAGGAAATGCAGATTTAAATGGGAACCTCTAGAAATATCCAGAGCAGCAAGATTAAAGCAGAGCGTGAATGACCTCATCCAACCAACAGCTTCACCCATGAGTGTCAGACAGACAGAATAACATGGAGCTCTGATAACAACCAGCCACTCGTTACTGAGTAATAAACACTGTTAGATCAGCTTGACTTTTTATTATTTTACTGTTGAAATTTTCAAACCCAAATCAGAAAACAAAATAAAGGCTCCCTTTCATGTCAGAGTTTTAAACTAAGATCATTAGTTCTACTTGCTTTGGTCAAAAGGTTCTGCACAGTCTCATCATGAGATGTAGTTTGATCTGTTAGCACACACAGTGTGTGGATGACTCTCTGCCAATGACGTAGATTTGCTCTGGTGGGGACCAGGACGAGGCGGGTGGTCGAGCATGTGCCGTACAGGTAGTGCAGATTAAAGCGATCCGTCCAAAGTTATCATCACCGGGAAAATGCCCGATGGCCAGTCCTCATCCAGACCCAGGGCAGATGCTATCGATGTAAGCAGCCTGGAGCGGGCAGACACGTACGCCTCCTTACCCTGGACACAGCTCCTTCCATCCACAGCACCTGGTCCGCTGGGCTGCACGTATTATTGGTGGGGATGCAGCGCTATTTCTGTACCCTTGGATCAAATTATTGGTGGGACAATTCAGTGATCGCTGGGTATTGGTGGGGACACGTCTCCTCCGACCACGCCAAATCTACGCCCATGCTCTCAGCACCACATTTTAGATCAATATCTGTAAAATTGACAGGCTTTTAGACATGTTTATGTTTTAAAGCTTCTATCAGCTATATGGTGGGCATCTTGAACTGAGTTAATCAGTTGTTGATGTCCATCCCCAAGAAATGTTAATAAAAAATCAGCTCAGAAGTTATTGAGATATTTTGCTAACAGTCAGACAGGGTTGAGTTCAATGCTAAATGCTTTAAAGTTATACTTAAATCTACTTGTTTAGTTGGATTACAGATTGTATCAATCAAACATTATTCATTTTGTCAAAAAATTATTTTCATCTACATCCATTCTTCTATTTAAGGCCTACAACAATTTCCCAAAAATAGTTTTGGGGAAAATAATTGTAAATAGTATAAAGGTGTTCCTCAAGCAGATGATTTCGTGGGCTGTTTGTAATCTTGGTTTGTTGAAAGGCAGCTGAGTCTCAGAGGAGCAAAGATAGGCAGCATATCTCCCCTTGATCTAAAAATGCATAGAAAACCATTAAATGTTTATGTTCTTCAAAGAAAGATGGAAGAGATTTACAGACTTCTGTATCCACAGAGCAAAACATCACTCAACTATCCAAAGAACTTGGATAAGTTCAAGTGTTTAGATTAGAAAATGGTCCAGTTTTTATTAAATGACACCACATAAAGAATCATCATTCATTTAAAGATGAAATATAACTTCATGTGAAAGGGAACACTGGGAAATCTTTCTCAACTGATACTGGTTTATAATCACAAAAAGCCTTTGGTTACATGTCCAGAGGCAGAAGTGGATTCTGGATTGAACTGGAATGCACTGAAATGCCCTGGATCGAATCCGGCCTGCTGGCCTCTTTATAAGATAATTTCATTGTGAAGTGCTGCATTATAAATAAACTAAATTGAAACTCTGCACTCAGAGGCATCTGGGATGGACCCTCACACAGTGGGATCATATATTGTGGTCTAATCAGCATTCCTGATCTCTTTAGGAAGAAATGGACTCTGTGTGCTCCAGACCAACAGATAAAAAAACAACCATCCAGATGGTTATCAACAACAGGTCCAGAGTCAGGCTCTGTGATGGTATGAGGGCGTAAAAGTGCTATTGGCAAAAATAATTTACACTTCTGTGACAACAGCATTGGTGCAGGAAAATACACAGATGAGCATGACAAATGGCGTGCTTTAAATATATTTTTAGTGGCATCTGTGCACCTTTTTAATGGGGCAATACAAAACCTTCATTCTGCATACATTAGACATGACTGAGGAAGAAGAACAGCCCCGACCTGCCTCCCAGGAGGACGTTTGTAGAGAACTTTGACTGAAATAAATGGTCAACTTTTTGGCAGGAAGAACGGAACATTTTACTACCGTATATCAGAAATGTTAGAACATTGTTATTTTTATGTTGTGAGATGAAATGCCAAGATTGTAAAGTTATAAAAGCCACACTGTCCAAAGGTTGGAAAAATAAAGTGTTTCAGGACTGAATTACAGGAACATGAAGTCAAGGTCCCAAATAATGAAATAAAGCTGGCAGGACAAATATCTTGGGATCATGTCGCATGCAGTAAAATAACAGCTAAAGTAAATCCACTGTGTTGGTCTAGTACTGACACAGATTTTACCCCACATGAAGCAAAATCTATGTTTTAACATGATCTTTTTAAAATAGATTGGCTCTAAATTGACTGTGTTGTAAATATAAAGAACTGGATATAAATCATACTGTTTCGTTATTATTTTATAAAGCATAATTTACATAGCCTTTATATCATTGTTACGTTTCTATGCTTCTCTGTTTAAACATTTATGTTTTTCCATTGCACAGCTGCAGCCAGATATTTAAAGTCTATAAACTCCTAATCTGACCATCTGAACCAACTCTGATGGCTTACTTTTCCAACCATGTCAGGACGCCGAGTTGTTGAGGGATGTTTGTTCTGACTCAGAGTGGAGTGGAGTGTCATGATGATACAAAAAGGGCTGAGGGGAAGTTTCTTCAAAGCCATGGCAGAGTCTGACGAGCTGAGAACATGCTGCCAAGTCAAATACAGACTGGAGCTTTGTGAAATCCCTCCGGGTCGAGACCAATTGTCATCGCGGATAATTCTTGGCCCGACTTATGCTTCATTCATGTGCAGCAGACAGACCAAACAACAATCAAATTACTGATGTTCATCAATGTATGACTGGCAGCTAATGCTATTATATTCAACAGTTAATCACAACATTACACCACTGGCCTTATGCTGCGTATAGCACCCACCCACCCACTTCCTCTTACTGCAACGACACAGCAGACTTGTTGAGGTATGAAGGCTTCAGAAGGTGTTCTATACTGTAATGTTAGCAGCAGATTCTTTGCATCATGTAAATTGCAAGGTACACCTTGATGTATTGGACTCATTTCTCCAGATATTCCATCAAACGATGATCTTAGAAATTCAGCAGCAAAACAAAATAATCTTTGACATGCTGTCATATCATTCCTGAATAATTTCTGGAACATGGCAGGGAACATTATTATGCTTAAAGGGGCATAACAGGAAATATCGCTGCTATGAAGTGACTTACAGAGTGTGAAGTATGACATTGTTAAGAGAGTGTATCATTATATAACAAACAGTATAAGAACATACAGTGCTGCAAAAAAGGTTTGTACAATGCTTTCACAAAAATATTTAGTTTTTTATTAATTTACGCAAAGTGGATGAACTTTAGATCAGTGCTTGTTGTGACCTCTGTCTCTAAAATATCAATTCTTAGAAGAAAGAGTCAGAGATTGCGTAGGACCCGGGTAACTATACCAAACAGTCTGTTATTAACTAACTACAGTTAAAAAGAAGAGGGAAAAAAAGAAACTGTTAATAACTAAAACAGTAACGAATGCCGGAGCCTTTAAACTGCTTGGGAAGAAGCCAAAATCTCATACCAAGGTGAGGTTTCAGGTCAAAGGTCAAGCACCAAAACAAAACTAACCACAACAAGAAGACAACATTCAGTTCCCTTATAAAGCGTCAGTTCACCACACAAGTCATCATAAAGGGCTGAACAAAGCAACAAATCCAAATGTCAGGTCCAGATTTAGAGGATTGCAGTAAATGTCATTCATCTGTAATCAAATTTGATTCATTATAAAACACCAATTAGTCAAATTGTCCTGTTATAAACATATATACATAAGTGCATGAGTAGCAAATATAGTGCGTGTGTACAAATTCCTTTCACCACCACGCTCCTTTGTGAACTGATGTTACGTCCACAGCCTAAAGCAGTATCGAACGAGCAGCCCGTCAACACACACTGACTGCTGCCTGGGCGAAACAACTCATGCTTCACTTTCACTGTTTGAAGCGATGCCGTCTGACGGCTTGCTCATACGGCAGTGGGAGCTTAGCCACACACACAGCAATGGTTTATTTCATATTTTAAGTAGTACACCGAATCGGTGTCAAACTGATGTGCGATGTTTGTGCTGGTTTGTGCTGCTAAGATTTTGATTTGTGTTACTATCAGACGGTGGTGGCCAGAGCTCTTTTTGCTGTGATGTGTTGGTGTGAGGGAAACACACACAGCAGATAAAAACAGGACCAACAAACTGATTAAGAAGTCCAGGATTTATAGTGGAAGTACACCAGGACACAATCCAACACGTATTAGAGAGGACGCCGCTACCAAAGCTCTAATCAGGCTTGGACAATTACAGACCATCCACATGCCCACTCCATGCTCTGGAGGTGTTTCAACTGAGCTCCTTCAGTCAGAGAATGATCATCCTTTATGTAAAACTGAAAGATGCATGAAGCCAATCCTTCCAGCAGCTACATGATTTTTTAATGCATAATATCACACATATACTTACTTGCAGGCATAGTGAAATGGTTTATAATATATTTGACTTGTGGAACGCTTCTGTTTTCAATCCCCTTTATTGTTTAACGGCAAATTTGAACTTTTTTATGTAAATGTGATTTTCAGCAAAACGTTGTGCTCTTTAAAGTTTAACTAATCCAGTTTCTATAAGATAAATATTTGTTTTTCTTTCTTTCCATCATTTATTTAGTTTTCTATCTGTCTTTCACAATCTCATCAGCTCTTCTTTTTCCCCTCTTCACCTCTTTAGCTGTTCTTTTGTTTGCCTTTTTACAATTTAACTCAGATTAAGCTTCAGCTCAGGGTTTCAGCGGTTTCTTTCAGAACTCAGCATTCAAGTAACATTTCTACAAAAAATGAAACTAGTTTGTTTTATACTTTTACGTCTGTATTTTTATCCTTTGCCATGCACATGTTTTATCTTTGATCAGCCTTTGTTGTTGTTTTTAATAGTGTTCTATAAATAAACTGGGATGGAATGGAAAACGTGAAGTAAAAGATAGAACAGACAAGTTTTAAGTTTACTTTTAAAACCATCAACATTCTCAGCAGATCTCAGGAACGCTGTTCCACAGTCGAGGACATGATAAGAAAATGATGCCTTGTGGTGAGTTTAGCTCTGACTTTAGGGGCACTAAGAAGATATTTTCCAGAACACCTGAAACATCTGGAGAGTTCATAGGATAATAAGTGCAACTAATACTCTAAACAGCTTTAAAAACAATAAAACAATCTTAAAATTAATTCTAAAATGCACAGGTAACCAATGCAGAGATGTTAGAATAGGTGTGATGTGAGTTCTCGTTTTGGTCTTTGTCAACGTTCTTGCAGCTGAGTTTGAAGTAGCTGCAGCTGTGATGTTTTCTTAGGAAGATGGTCTTCCTAAGAAAACATCACAGCTGCAGAGCATTATAGGACCAGGCTTGGACAATTGGACAAGACCAGAGCATTATAATACATGCAATCAATTCTGCATGTGATGAAGGCGTTGACTAAAGTCTCTGCTTGGTCTGACAGAGAAATGGTCAAACTCTGGAGTGATAAAATCCTGTCTGTCACATTTTTAATCTGGTGTGTAAAACTTAAGTCAAAGATAATGAGTCAAAGATTCACTGATGGAGCTCTGAGTGCTTCTTTAAGTTTCCCCTTCTGAGTAGTGCCAATATTAATAATGCCAATTAATGATATTCCTGTCTTGGCCTGATTTGTTTTAATTTTAAAGATGCAGGTAAAAAGGGGATCATTTGGCCGTGAGTCATCAGGAGAAACAGTGATATAAAGTTGTGTGTCATCAGCATAACTGTAAAAATTAATGCCATGTCTCTAGATGAGGTTTCCTAATGTCAACATGTAAAGGTTATAAAGGACCAGCCCGACAATGGACCAGCTCTTTACCCTTTCTAGAGTGATGGGAGTTTGTCCAACCAATCCACATGTGTTTTGTGGATTTGGAGAAGTCTTATGACCTTGTCCCCAGGGGCACCCTTGTGGGGAAAACTTTGGGAGTACGGGGTGGATGGTCCTTTTGTGGGTGGGACATTCAGTCAGAGGAGCGTGAGTCTGGTCCGCATAGCCAGCACAGTAAGTCGGACCTGTTCCTGGTGAGGGTTGGAATCCTCGGTCATCGATTCTGTTCATGACCAGGATTCCCTACTAGGGATGCTGCCTTCGCAACCTGGACCCAGATAAGTGGAGGAAAGTGAGGCGAGGCTGTTTTGAAGGTAAGGGGTAGTCACATGAAATACATTTCTCAAACATTTTGCTGACAATAATTTAGTTAATCATTTCTACCATTTAACAATACCAACTGGTGTGTTTTACATAATTAGAAAGCCTGATTAGTCACTTCTTCTATGAGGATTAACTTGTAAGGATTGTGCATCTGTGGAGCAACACAACTCAACGTGTGGGTAACACCACAAAAAACACAAATGTGCCAAAAAACCAAACCTGAAAAACATTCTCCTGTTGGTATATTGCTTTTGTTATGAGCTTCAAGTGCTGCCAGATGTGTGTCAGTCACAGGTGACTGATTGGCTCCTGATGGCTTGAGCAGGGGTACTCAATAGTACACATATTGTGGTCCACAAACTGTGATTCTTCTACTATATCCACGTTTCATACTTGGGCAGCTCGGTGTTGTATGCATCCACTGAGTTCACACAATAATGGCAAGACAACAAGATGCAGCTGCTCACTTTTCTTTCAGGGTGGTTTGTTCTGAAGGTTTGCTCGTTCTGCAGTGAGAGAGGGCAGAGATGACAGAAACAACAGAACTTTTTTAGGACGCTGCCCACACATTTAGCTGGATTGCTCATTCCATGGATGCACACTACTTACAGTTCATAGTAGTAGTGACCATTTAGGCTTTTCGTTGATCTAAAATACAACGCTGGTATGAATGAAGAGGAATAAAGATTGATGACTTTAGATTTCTCTTCTGTTCATTGTTGTGCAGTGTTAAATTCATGAAACATTTCTTGCAACATTATTTACAAACCTGCCTAAAACATTGTCACTGATGTACCTTCTTTCTAAAGTGCATTCTATTGTCTGAGACCCCCACTATTCCTTCAATATCAGTAAAGTACCCATCCATCTGAATCTCTCCTGATAAACTATAAAAAACAGCATCAGTTATATGATAAAAGAACAGGATTCTGCTCCTATCCTGACAATAACACAACCACAACAGGTGTCATAAAGGACACTGTTAAAAGCTCTGTAGCTGCACTATGTAACAAACAACCAGCTGCGATTCAGTCCCATCCTTTCACTTGTTAGTAATTACATTGCTGTAGCTAATCACTGTCTAATGATATAGAGAAGTCCTCATCATGTCTTTCAAGTAAACCAAAGTATTATTTATGTTTATAAAAATAGAAATCTATAGAGAAATGGATGCTTTCCTCCTTATTCAAAATCAGCTGTAACATAAAGGTTTAAAGATGCTTCTGTAAAAAAACAAGTTCAGAAAATGATTATTACAATCAGGAGCACTGATGCCTGAGACCGTTTGTGGATTTATAAAATCATTTCATCAATAGTGGAAATGTTTCCTTTAGTCTGGCAGATGATCAAAGCAACAGCAGTAAGATAAAGTCAAACTAAAGAAAATGAATCTGCTGCGACAAACACTCAGTCGTCCAAGGACAGATGGATGTCTCATCTGTGAAGAGGACACACAGTCATTTGCTGTCAAATGTTTGGTTTTTTTGTGTCTATAACTGGGCAGAAACGATTTGAGTTTTGGGGGAGGGGGGGCTTTACTATATCTTATTTTTTCTAAAGTGAGAAAATGGGATCATAAGTCATAATAACCACAGAACAATAACTGACAGTGGCATTTTCCTGCTGTTTTGGCTCTGTTGAGAAGACACACTGCAGACAGTACATGGTGGTCAAACTTCAGTTTATTCTTTCAGTTTTAAAACCCAGTCTGTTTGATTAACAAGCTCATTCAGTTAGTCTGAGCATCCATTCTAAAGCTGCTGCTACAGCAGAAAAACAACAACAAAAACAGGCTAAATGAATTAGGTTTAAGTGACAATAAGGTATGTTTTCTGCTGAATGGGACGATAGCTGGATACTTTATGGGGAACACGTTTATAACAAAGGAAACTGTTTTCTTTTTTTTCAGAGCAAATCTAATGTTAAAGAAAATAAGTAAATAATAAAATCAGCTTTATCTGCTTTTACATATAATGGATATACAAATATAACTGCAGTCTGAGAAAATAAAGGAATGCATTTTAACCAGGGTAAGACAAAAAATGGCAGCTGTGTAGCGTTTCAGAGAAAACAGCACAACACAGAAGAGCTCATTTTTCATCAGAACATTAAGATGCTTTAGGGTTTCTCAAGAGCTGGAATTTCCACAGAAATCCCACTTTTAAAAAAAATGTGAGCATCAAACAAACGTTTTAAAGGGAGAAGTGTTGAGTCTGTGATGGCACTAGACGAAAAACGAGCTGGCCATTAAAACCATTTTCCCCCTAAGATGAATATCCAAAGAAAGCTCCATGGTAACCCAGCCAGTGGTTGTTGTCAAGACATCCTGACTAAACCAGTGCTGGATGAAGTGACAGACTAATGGAGAGGCGGATAGATGAAGAGACTTACAGATCAACAGCTGGCAGCATTGCAATGTGTCTAAATCATTTTCCACTCACTGCTCATTAGCTCCCTGAGGAAAAGCTGGGCTTTTTTTACACAAAGAACTTTTTGATGCACCTAAAAGCTGCTGCTGGAAGCCTCGCGTATTTCTCCAATAAAGTAATCGACTTTTAAATACTTAGAGTGGGTTGGTATGTTGTTGGGTTAGAGGGCAATATCACATCTGGGAATACATAAATAAGAAGGCAAAGGTCAAAGGGCAGTGCTGGTCTGCAGAAGACTATAAGATCAATACAGCTAAAGATCCAATTCAACTTTCATCTATGCAGCGAGAACAACCACAGTACATCTGAAGTGAAAAAAAAATCCTCAATAGTTTTCTTTTTTAAGTTACAACACAAGGTCACCAGGGTGAAATCCACAGAAAGGCTCACATCTAATAGTCATCTTGGGACAAATTTAAATCAGCAGTCTTCATGAACTGAAGATAAGACTTTTCAGTGTAGCAACGATCCATTATTTCTCCAGAAAAGGTATTTAATCAAAAGCAACCTAATGTAAACTTGCATGTCCTAAATATACAAAACAATTTTAATAAATAAAAATAAAATATATTAATATACAGATTTGACCCCCAAAGCATTACAGTCATGTTTCAAATTGTTTCATCAGAGGAGCAAATATGCTCCTGGGTAGTTTGGTATGGTACCACGCTGAACATAGACCAGGTGAGAGCTGTCAGAGGAGCTCGATTATACCTATCCACCATGTTAAAGGTAAAGGCTCCAAAATCACCTCTGAGTAGCTGCATGTTGCCAATATTATAAAAGAATAAGGTTTACAGGACTGCAGCCAACCTCCCAGGACGTGGACACAACAGGAAATGCAACCTCAGGTTGATCTGACATATGGAATTAATGGTGAAGAGCCAAGAAAATGAAAAGAGAGAGAAGAGCCAAAACCATTCAAGCTGATCTCCAAGGTCAAGGTGCAACATTTTCAGATCACACCATCCATCACATTTTAAACCATGATGGGCTCCATGGAAGAAGACCCACGAGGACCTCACCTCAGACAGAAGATTCATGTTAGCTTGAATTTTTTTTACTACCGTATAATCAACAAACTGTGGAAATAATGAGGAAATTGTTGATATTAAGACAGGAAGTTTGAAATTAATCAACAAATAGGTCCAAATGTGGGTGCAACAATCATATTACAACCAACACCTTAAACAAAGATTATAAATTCCATTTTTAAACCTCTGACATCAAGGTCTGAAGTTATCTCTGCTCTTGCAGAATTCGGTGTCATTGTACATAGATCTAAAGAGCTCATTAAGGCCTGTAGAACAGAGGGCTGAGGATATGGATGAGTCTTGGCAAGCGATTTAAAGACAATCTCAGATCTATTTGAATTAACTAAATTCACGTTAGTAAAATCACCTACAAGTAGAACATATTTTAGGTGACAGCTAATATATTCTGGAGCGACTGCCCTGAATAATTCAGCCCAGAGAGTGTTTAGTGCAGAACAGCTTCATATTTTCATGAGGGGATCTGTTTCAGTAACCCCACAGTTTGTCAGCGAACATATAGGCTTTCTGGGATAGAGACAGGGAAAAACTTTAACTTCAGCAGCATGTAATTGTTCATTTATCTTTGGATTCTGCATCCAACCATGCTTAAGGAGAATATTAAACATAAGGAAACATTTGGGAGAAATAAAGCAAAAAAAAAAAAAAAAAAAA
>SSNR01000488.1:11771-45029 GCA_006937965.1 Callopanchax toddi | reverse complement strand
AAAAAAAAAAAAAAAAAAAACCCTCAGATAAATCCATCAAGAGAAGTGACCCAAAAAGATGGATTTGAATTCCTCAATGCTTAAAACAACACTGGTATCTCAAAATGAAAGGAAATGTAGAAGAAATAAAAATGTCAAATTTGTCCCTCAAAAAGGAAAGAAAATAGAAAAAGATGAACCAATCACATGGCAGTAACTTAATGCAATATCTGATGTTTAAAATAAGCATGAGAATGGAGAAGAAAGGAGATTTAAGAGACATTGAACATGGCATACTGGTGTCAGATTGCCTGGTCTGAGTATTTTATTAACTGATAATCTGGGATTTTCACCAACAACCATCTCTATGGTTTACAGGTCTGAAAAAGAGAAACTATCCAGAGGGAGGCAGTTGGGTGGATGAAAATGTTTTGTTGATGTGAGAGGTCAGAGGAGAATGGACAGCTTGATGATGGAAAAACAGCAGCTCAAATAACCACTGGTTCCTACCAAGGTCTGCAGAACACCATCTCTGAAGCACAACATTTGAACCTTGAAGCAGATGGACCACAGCAGCAGGAGACATCACCAGGTGTCGCTCCAGTCTGCTAACTAGGAAACCGAGGCTACAATTCACACAGGATCAGCAGAACTGGACCAGAAGAGATGAGAAAAATGTTTCCTTCTCTGATGAGTCTCTATTTCAGCTGCAACATTCAGATGGTCAGAAGCATGGATCCATCCTGTCTTGTATCAATGGCCTCTAACTGGTTTAGAACATGACAATGAGTTCACTGGATTCCGACAGCCTCCACAGTCGCCTGATCTCAATCCAGTCCAGAACTTTTGGGATGTGGTGGAAAGGGAGATTGGGCAGCCAACAAATCTGCACTCACTGCTAGTGAGCACACTTGCTAGTAGCAAGGTGTGTTTTAATCAAATCAACTAGTTCTTCCACTGCTGTGTTGTTCTGAGCAGAGCAAACAGAGGAGGCAGCAGAATGCAGGGACAGTTTGGTCCGTCTGACAAATTGTTTCTGATATTTAAAATCACATGACCCAAATTCAAAAAGAGACAAAAATAAACAACTTTAATGTGGAGCATGTAGCTAGAAGAAAGATTTTGAATATTTAATTAGCTTAGCAGTAGTTTTTTTTTTACTTTTTAACTAAAAATTTGAGTGTTGTCGTTCTCCACAAAAACAAAGATATCTGATGGGCTCCTCAATCCCTAAATGCAGCTGTCTTTCATTCTTTTTTCTTGTTGACCTTATCTGAACACACATCCAGTCAACCTTGACACCAAAATTGTCCCTCAGCAGCTACTCAAACACCACTTCTCCCACGGAGACATATTTAAGTTCACGGTTAGTAAGCGACACGTTCAGCTGAGCTAAAGGAGGAGAAAATAAACCAACTAAAGACGAACAAAAACAAAAACCTGAGCTTAAGACTCGCTGCTTGTTTGACACAAATCCCTGCTGCGAAAAAGCCAGGAGTTTTCTCTGTGGGCTGTTTAACAGACAAGTTAAGCTGTCCCCTTTTAAAAAGTCACCGCAGGCAACACTGTGGCACATTAGTGTCAACCCGAGACCATGTAATTATTCTGCACAGGACAAATGTGCTCAGTCATATGCTTAGATAGCATCGTTTGCAGCATACTTTCACCGCCTCTTCAGTTTTATGGTAAAAAGAGTTGCACTTTCTGCAGAGCATGCCTGAAAACAGATCCAAAATGTCACAGTCTGATGATTCATACCTCAGTGCTTTACAGAGGGCTTGTATATTAAGCTCAAACTTTTCATTGACAAGATTAAATGTCACATATTAATTCATGGCTCGTAAATGCAGCTTTCCTGCTTCCCTGTTTCTGTCACAAAGTTGCACTAGGAATATTCTGATCAGCTTTTAGAGCCACTATCTTCTTTTGGAGTGTCCACCTCAGGCTGAATACAAACTCAATATGAAGAATTAATATTCTGATTTTCACTGACGGCTAACTTCGTTTTAGTTGTTTTGTGTTCATGATATATATCAAATGAAATAAGAAAATTACAGGTTTTATTGGAAGGAAAATGAGTAAATCTGACTGGTTTTATAGCAGAGGGGATGCCACCTCCTGTGGTGTCCTTGGTATCACAAAAACAAGAGAGAAACTGTATAAAAGTAGCACTTCAAATCACAGTAAAATGAACTTGTAATGTTTTATGTTTCTTTGTTTTTGGTGGGCCATCAGATCTGCCACTTACAGTTATTCACATAAATCTAGAGGGACGTGCATGGAGTTTGTGATTATTTCATTAACACAATCAAAGTAATAAAGTCAAAGAAAACAGAGAGAGAGAGAGAGAGAGAGAGAGAGAGAGAGAGAGAGAGAGAGAGAGAGAGAGAGAGAGAGAGAGAGAGCAGAGGCTCTGCAGGGCTGTTCTGGATCTTAGAGGAGAGTAAACAAACTTTTCAGTTATAGAAACCTATTATTCCATCCCAGGCTGGACTTCTCGTATGCAGGGTTGTCTCCACTGGATTACAATGCTGTGAACAAGTATTACCCCCTTCTAGATTTCATCAGTTGTTTTTAGTCACACTTAAATGTCTCTGATCAATAAAAAAACATCAATATCAGACTAAAATAACCTGAGTAAATACAATATCCAGGTTTCAGATGATTTTATATATTAAGGGGAAAAATCATCCGTGGCAACAACTACAATCGATGTTTGTGGTAACTGGTGATGAGTCTCTCACATCACTGTGAAACAATTTGGATCCACTATACTTTACAGAATGGTTTTATTTCAGCCACGGTGAAGGGTTTTCCACCATCAATAACCTATTAAAGGTCAAAGGTCAGAAATTCATGGTTCATGACTGGATCTGTGGGGGAAACCGAAGTACCCAAAGGGAACCAATGCATGCATGGGGAGAACATGCTAAGTCCACGCAGAAAGGCCACAGCTGGGATTTGAACCTGTGACCTTCTTGCTGCGAGGCAGCAGTGCTAACACCATGCAGCATTGAAGTAATTTCTTAACTCTACAGGTCTGGAAGTAATCAGGCCTGGGTGTGACTAGTAGAGCTGAACTTAGCTTTCCAAATAATGCAATTAATCTCAGTTAATTCACGATGCAGTCTTACTTTACCTCTCTCAATCTGAGGTAATCTAATCTCTTTTCAGGACTTTTCAAGCAGTAGCACCCGGACTGTGGAATACTCTGCCTTTGTTTAAACAAAGATACCTCGCCTCACCTTCCTCTGCTTATCTGGGTCCGGGTCGTGGGGGCAGCATCCAAATTGGGCATCCCAGGCCATCCTCTCCCCAGCCAGGTCCACCAGCTCCTCAGCTGGGACACCCAGGCGTTCCCAGGCCAACCTGAAGATGTATTTCCTCCAGCTTGTCCTGGGTCGACCCGGGGGCCTCCTGCCGGCAGGACATGCCCAAAACACCTCCCGGGAGGCATCCTTACCAGATGTCCGAACCATCTCAACTGGCTCCTTTTGACATGGAGGAGCAGCGGTTCTACTCTGAGTCCCTCCCGGATGTCCTAGCTTCTTACCCTATCCCTAAGGCTCTTTGGATACAAAAAAACAAAAAAACAAAAACAAATGAAAACATTTTATTCCAAAAAGCATTTAGGTGGATGTGGCCTTTTACTACAGTTTTAAAACACTTTTATGTTTTGTATTTATGAATCTTGTACTGTATTGTATGTTGTGCATTTTTGTAGCTCTTTGTGAAGCACTTCTATTTGTAAAAAGTGCTATAAAACCAAACTTTTTTCTTATTCACTTTGATTTATTTCATTATAGTGGTAAATTACTTTTTCCCAGCTGCACTGTAGTTGACTGGAAACTTCTGAGACGGGAAGTTTTCAGGAGCACCTGAGCTTTCCACAGGTAAGATTTCAAGATACAATTACACTGAAGTAATCCAACATGCTTTTTTTTTTGGTTGTTCTTTTTAAACAACTGAAGTAGAGTACAATTTTTAATGTAACATTTGAGTAAAATAACTTTTTACCAGGAAATGTCTCTTTTTGCAGCCTGGAGTGCTGCATGTGATTGGGTAAACATCTTCCTGTCAAAAATCTGTTGTCTGCTGCAGCTTGTTTTTCTCCACCTTACGCTGACTCTGCTCCCTTCAGGTGCGTGTCACAAAGCATTAGGAGCTAATTAAGAAAATCCCCACAATTAATTGCTGCAGACAGGGGAGGTGCTATTAAGCTGGACACCCAGTGAGCAATTAGATCAAAGTTGTCATGTGTCAAGAAGAAATTTGGTGCTCACATTGAGAGGTAAGTCAAGGTCACATGAAACAGATTTTCAGTCTGCATTTCCTGTTAAAAGTCATGGATAAAAACACTTGAGCGGGTGACGTTCAGACGTTTTCTCATCCTGACCCTTTAAAAGGTCATTGTTAGAACACAATCCGCCATCACCTAATCAGGTATTTAGCCTCCAGCGTCAAACTCTCGATGATAATTTAATGTGTATCATTATTATGCATTTACAAATAACACAGCTGTTCAACTTGTCTGTGCATCTCAGACATAGAAACAAATATAGATATACTTATTTCGGTCTTTGGCTAAAATACCATTTATATTCAAACAATGGGGGCTGCAAAACAAACTAAAGTGAAAATTTAGTTTGAAAAGTACTTTTCTTTCTTATTCTGTTTGCTCATAAGAACTTTCAAACACATAAGAAAAAAGTGAACAAAACAAGATGTTGAAAAAAGTGAATCCGAAAACAAAAATAGATCTATTCTTTTGGACGTTGTAAATTGGGAATAACACTTAATGGGATGGGTACAGCAGCGTGATCTCGTGTCAGTGAGCTCCGGATGAGACGCAAGATTGCTTAGCTTATCTAAGACAGATTGAAAGCACAGAAAAGGAGAAGAAAAGAACAAAACGTGTGAGCAACAAGGTTTTTTTCTCCTTTTTGGAGCGATCTGTGTTTTTGTCAGTAACAATGGTTTTCTGCGAGTCTCTGCTGGCTGCCTGGCAACTCCACAGTGGCAACAAGAAATGAGAATATCTTCTCATCTTACTTTTCAAGAACAGGAATATTTCTCAAGCTGTCACACTACTCTCCTTTTTAAAAAAGTCATTTTTTTTGGTGCACTTCAAGGTTAAAAAGACACATATCCATCTAAATATATTTTATGCCAGGTGATGATGTGACAGAGATCTCAGGGACTGAGGAGGATAATGATACTGCTCATTATGCATCTTTCATATGATTCATGATGAAATCTGCATGCCTATTAATCATCTTACAGGTATGTCTAAAAATCAGCCATGTTGAGAAAATAGGATGGCAATCATGTCTCCCTGTCCTCTTAAACAGACACACACACTTCTGCCCCTTCAGTTACTTTAATGATAGCATTGTTCATGCTTTTTGACCTCCGTTTAACACCCTTCAATTTATACCAACTAAAGACTTTCCCAGCCTACTGTGGCTTTTTTCCCAGAGCCCGTGCAATTTAACTCAGGGTTAAAAATTGATTTTGCTTAAACGATAATGAAAGAATTTACATTATTCATCCACTTTAAGATTAAAAAGAGTATATCAAACTATGCTGCTCTTTTGGCCCTGTTCTTCCAGAGAGCATTAAATCCTTTTTACACAACTTTTAGTAACCTTTACTTCAATTGTATTAATGCGATTAATGAAAATGCCGTCTTCTCTGTCCCTGTATCATAACGAATTGATGCTCTTAATAAGATTTTTGGTTTACATTTGAACCTTTAGTTAGAGACACATGAATATGCTGAGCTGATTAAAACCAGATTCGCTCCTCTTTAAATTCTGAGCACTTCACCTGCATTTAATAGTCATAAGCTATGACTGATAGTTCCTTGGGGTTTTCTTTTCTCAACAGCTTCCCATTTGATTCATGAACAGTCCGCCACACCGAGGACATCTGGCCGGCGAGAGCTGAGCAAAATGGCTCATTAGTGAAAAGCTAAAATACACAGCAAGAAAGCGGCTAGTTAGTCAACTGACAGTCCGGCACATTAGAGCCAAAAGATCCATGAAAGCACACACACACACACACAACACCCACACACCCACCCTCCTACACAAGCACACACCACACACACATACAAGTCATTATGCTTTGACATGCGCCGGGGAGGAAAACCAACAACTTGTGCTTCTCTCTGCAAACACAAGACATTTTGCCCAGCAGAATGCCGTTTGGAGGATTTTATCTTTATTGCTCAGTCATGTTAGAAAGTGTTTGTGTTGCCGTGACAAATCCAGCATTTAAACCACATCTATAAAACGACGTGTCCACACCGACGTACTGGCATGATTTTAAGGTACACATCCAGCTCCATGATACAAAAAGAGGAGTGCCAGAGGGGAATCCAAACATCAGAGGCAGCAAATAACATCATTTTCTTGAAACCACTCGTGAATCCCAGCAAAACTGATTCTCTCCACCAGTCACATGCTAACGCCACAAGACCACAAATGCCTCCGTGAGCGGGACGGTGAAATCAGCTTACTGCACCATCCTGCTCAGTCACCAGATCTCTACGGGGCATTTGTACGGATGACATGGTGCAAAAACAGCAGCAGAAACCTGCCGCTGAGCACCAGAGAGACTCCTCTGAGGATTTCCTGACACAGAAACCCAAGTGCTAATGAAGTAGTGGGTTGTTCCAGGAACAAACAAGGGTCAAGTCAGTGTTGTATTACAAGAAGTGCACACTGACTCTGTGAAAACACCCCGAGCGTCCTGACAACGCCGACCTGCTGCCGGCTGACCTTACATCACCATCCCTTTGGTAGAGCTTCTGACTAATTTTAACTGAAAAACCTTCTGGCAAATATTACTAATACACACACAAATCCCAGGCTTAGACAGAGTATGCTCTTAACCTGAGCCTGGAATCAAGTCAGTTCCTGTCACTTATATTTTTGGCTGCCCTGGCTGTCATGCTTTGCTCTGTTATTTTTGTCCATTTACAGATCGTCTCCACTGTGATTACTACAGTTTGATTCAGGTCATTCCATTACATATTATCCTAACAAACTGTGAACTTTATGATGATTGTACCCCCATGGGAGACATATCCACCCATTTCAATCCACTCTGTCACACAGTTATAGCAATTTTCTTCTTTCTATAATTTGCAATTCAGATTAGTTTGACCATTTCACTCTAAATTTCATGTTTTAAAGTTCCCTTCAGACTGGATGAAGACCTTGCTACGACATAAAAAAATTACCCAGAACATGTATGGTCTTTGTGGGGTCTTGGCAAGGTCTTCAGGTTTGTATTAAGAATCTGATGGGCTCCCCAAAATCAAAGGAACTAGGGGCATGATTTGTAAAAAACAAATAATCATGCATGTTCAGTTTTTTTAAGTTAATGGGGTGATAAAGCATTTTAAACTAAAATGAATGAGACCACCCATGTATCGTTCCATTGTCTTGAAAAGGCTGTGAGCTGTGAAATGCGCTGCAGTTTGGGGATGAATTTCCCACGCTGTCCTACAGATGTGACGTGAACTGACACTGCTTGTGCGTTCTTGACAGCTTCAAAACCGGAAAGAAATGTATATGCGGTAGGTGGCAGTAATGCATCGTTACGTTGCGTTCCAACGGCCAACTTACTCCAATCTATGTCTTTTTCATAATACCGGTATACGCAGTGTTGGGAGTAACGAGTTACAAAAGTAATTAATTACTGTAATGCATTGCTTTTTTCTGTAACGTGGTAATGTAAGGCATTACAGAAAAAAATCTGTAATATTTTACTCGGTACAAACGTCAGTAACGCGCGCATTACAGTGCGTGTTTAACCCGGATTGAAGTGGTGGTTTTCCAGAGGAGAAATGTCACTCAGCGCCAAATGTTTCACTTCCTGTAGTCAGACAGAGCAGAGAGGAGTGAATCTGCAGCCAGTGAAACAAGTCCGGTTCTGTCCGGTCCGAAACTCGTGCGTGGTTTGGTTCAGAACTCGGTCCAGAGGAGGAACGCGGCCCGAGTCGTGCGCACTCATGGCATCCAAGGCCCGTTACGACATAAGAGCGCATGCAGCGATCCCTAAACTGAAGCGAGTGAACTGAGAAGAAGTTTCATGATAAAGAGTCACTCTATTATTCACGTCAGAAGTTGGAGAGCTCGCGCTCTTGGTGAGAGACCCTTGCGCGCAATGAGCAGAGGAAAGCACGCGTCAAGCATCATCTGCTGCAGGAGGGAGGAGCAGACAGGTGGAGGAGAGGAGATCGAAGCACACAGGTGGAGGTAGGCGTCAGTCAAACTAATAAGGAGCTTGTGCAGAGGGAAATGTCTATAGATTTAAATATACTGTATATAGATATGATGGAATGATATATAGATAAGTATGGATATATGGAGAGATGGGTGGATAGATGGATGGAGGAATTGATGGATGGATGGATAATGGTAATCCATCCATCCATCTTCTGAAACCGCTTAATCCTCCAGAGGGTCGCGGGGGAATAATGGTAATAATAATAATAATAATAATAATAATAATAATAATAATAATAATAATAATACATTTAACTTATATTGCACTTTATATTTCACAATCTCAAAGTGCTACAGAGCAGAAGCTTAAAATAGATGAGTCAAAGTTCATAAAATAAGTAAGATAATAAAAGGGGAGGATAGAGAATAAATTTAACAAAAGGCTTTTCTAAAAAGGAAGTTTGTTTAGGTGATGAATAGACAGAGGGAACGATGAATGGATTATGGATGGATAAATGATGGATGGATTGATGTTAAATGATGGATGGATGATAAATGATGAATGGATGGATGACAAATGATGGATGGATGGATGATAAATAATGGATGGATAGATAGATGGATGGGTTAATATCCAGGTAGTTGTATATCTCCATGTATCTGTCACATCACTCTCCACTGGATGTGGAATGAGCCTCACTGAGTGTCCTGAGCTACATTTATGGTCAAATCTATTTTTACAGTATTTTTAATGAGAGTAACTAAAAGTAATGCAAAAGTAGTGTAATGCCTTACTTTTAAAAAACAGTAATATTGTAGTGTAACGAATTGCTTTAAAATGACAGTAACAAGTAATAAATAATGCATTACAGTTTTGAAGTAACTTGCCCAACACTGGGTATACAGGCAGCAGTCATAGAGCTGACAACCACTCTGACTGATTACAGGACTTCACAGGGCTATAGGTGCTGTGTAGATGAGCGATGTGTGGGTGTGACCGTGTGTCGGGGCACAGCTGATCTCCTTCCCAACTGGATTCCCTCCTGAGTCCGCTCACAGTGCAGCAGAGGTGACTGCGCTCAGTGCTCCCGCTGGTCTGGTGTTACAGAACGCAGCCTTTTGGGGAGGAAACCCAGTGAGATCCACCGACTGACTCTGCAGCTTCTGCTCCACCTAAGCGTTCGGGCCGGTAGCGGGCGTTGTCCATGTGCACATGGTATGTATACTGGTTTGGGGAAGTGGCAACATTGGACTCTGATGTCAGCGGCTCGGGGGTATTGAGAGCTTTGTGTTTTAGGACATCCCCGCTGTTGGACGCCCAGCTGTCTTGTTCTGTGCGAGCTGTGTGTGTGACCGTGGCAACATAATGGAACTCAGACCGGCGGAGGAACGGGACCGGTGAAGGAGCCGGACCAGATCCTTGCAACTGGTGGCGTAGCCAGTGGTAGATCAGCCGATGTCCTGGTGCTCCGAGCCATGGGCACTCCAAGTAGACAGACTGCTGGATCTCCCCCGCAGTTCAGAAGAGGAACACAGGAGTGGAGGAGAGCCATGAGGGAGAAGCTGGTGCTCTAGCTCTCTCAATTAGCTCCCCTCTGGGACTATTAAGGTGGCAGTCCAACCGAGCCATAATCCAGTGTGTGTGTGGCGCAGTGCATTACACAACTACCCCTGATGCTCCTCCACCTCCCCGCTGGACACTAACCCCCCACCCACGGAGGGATCGTCCTCTATGCACCTCTCACTGGTCCGACGGAGCGATATCCCAGTTTCTGTCCAACAAGTGCAGTGAGAGTAGCAGAGGGGTATGACGAGGTGAGATCTAGACTGAACCAGACGGACCTGGAACTGCTTCTGGACCCAAACCACTGCAGCGCCTTCTCCCCTCTGAATCGTCTCAAAGAATGTAGTGTGCAATTTGTGAAAAAGCAGCGTGGGGGTTCCGGTGTTTGTTGAGATTTGGTCTATGAAGATGCTGCAGCGCTCCTGTCGGGACCTCACCTCGTCATGCCCCTCCGCTGCTCGCGCTGCACTTGTCGGACAGAAACCGGATTATTGTTCTGTTGGACCAGTGAGAGGTGCATAGAGGTCTAACCCCTCCAGGGGTGAAAGATTACTGATCAGCAAATTTCAGGAAAACAGGAAACAAGAGCATTGTTAAGAAGAATTGATAATGTTGGAGGTGAAAAAGGTGGAGGTAGAGTTTGTCTGTTGGAACCAGTTTTAAGTCAGAACTGGTAGTATTATGTGACAGATGACATGACATTTTGGTTTTGCACCTTAGCTTCTACAACTATTACCAGACAAAAAGTGAAACAACACTGGTATGAAGCGGACTGTTTCTGACCAATGAAAGGGGAAAGCATGATCCCACAGGAAACGTCAGTGTCGTGCCATGAACACGCTGCATATTTGGTGATTTTTTTGGTCTCACAGGACGTGTTCCTAAAGCAGCATGCCATTGAACACTGCTTGCCCCATCACGTGATAAGTCACAATATATCTCAGAAACTGAGAACATGAAGTATAAAGTGCATCTTTTGGTCTGTACGTGACCAGAACTACCGTTGTGTTGCGTGGGACCATTTTTTCAGTCGTCATAAATGATTACGCAAGCTATTAATTAGAATAGCATGTTTCTAAAAGCTTACTTACATAAATATTCCACGATGAAACGATGGTGGTTGTTTTTGTTTGCTGTATTAGTAGTGGTTCAGCGTACTGTCGTAAAGTCCGTGTTGTAAAGTACTCCACAATGTTGTTACAATGTGGGACCGGCCACAGCCTTAGGTCAACCTCACCATTTGAGGGTGTGATAAGGTAATGGCAATGGATCTGTATCAACCATCATGCCATGGAATTTAGGATGGGAGGTGTCCAACAAACATCTTATTCAACGTATTACACGTCAGTTCCCGAGTTCAAACTAACTTTAGTTCCACAATGACAATTTTAAACTTAAACATGAATTACTATACTGATAAACTACAAAGCTTATCTTTGTGGCCATTTGTTGTGAGAAAGGCCTGATTTTGCTGCAACCCAGTCAAATAGAAATGGAATAAGAGGTGCAGCAAGGTCTTACTCCAATGTGAATTGTGCCTAAATAAATTCCTTAGACACAGTAGCTCCTTTAATATAGACACGTTGCATAACACACTGGACCCTTTGTGGACAGACAGGTACTTTGTCATGTTTAAATGTCGCATTCTTGATCTTGTGCATGAACTGCATGTCACTCATGTTTCTTGTTTGCAGCACTTGAACTCGTTCCATTTAAAATGGTTCATGAATAAAATGATTCATCTGGATGATCTAAAAAGAAATAAACAAAGTAAGGTGCATCCAGCCGTTTTATCTTTGTTCCTGTTCAGTGCATTTTAGATATTTGTAACCACGCAGGCAGATGAAATGAGACTCAGATCACCCTGGAAACAAGGACAGCTTGGATTAACAAATGCACCTGTTTCTCTGCTTTTCAATGTGTGAAAATATAAATGACAGCAAGTCAAACTCGAGCATCTTTCCACTCCTTTTAACACACATTAGACAGAGTATCAGTTACTGTAAACGCAATAGTACAGATTATTTTAAGTGGGTTTCTGTGGAAAGGTTATACAGTATGCTACCAAAAGTATAGGTACACCCCACCAAATCAACGGATTCAGGTGTTCTGTAAAGTTTGTTGTGGAAGAACTGGACTGGCCTGCACCTCAACCCTATAGAACACCTCTGGGATAAATTAGAGAGGAGCTGGTGAGCCAGGACTTCTGCTTTACAAAACAACTTCAACTCTTCTGGGAAGGCTTTCCATGAGGTTTAGGAGAGAGTTTATGGGATTTTCTTTAACCATTCGCTCAGAAGCACAGTTGTGAGGTCAGGCGCCGATGCTGAACACAAAGTCCTGGCTCACCATCTTCACTCCAATTCATTCTAAAGGGGTTCTACCGGGTTTTGGTCAGGAATCTCTGCAACTCTTTCAGGTTCCTCACCAAAGTCACTTTTAACTTTTCTTATTTATAGGAACACCTCTGAGATAACTAGATTTTTAGACTTTAGGCTAGAGCGTTAAAATTGATCTAATTGATTTTTGAATTTGAAACTATTTGCCACCACTCTGTACCCTTCTACTAGCCAGATACTGCACTAAACAGTTTTGAGAAGCGGGTAGGTCTCCAAGATGATGTCACTACCTGCTTTACATAGTTACCAGGTGTAGCAACAAGAAGGAGTGATAGTTTCAGCGAGGGTTTCACGGTTCAACCAGTCTGACTATTAACCATGTGGTGAAATATTGTAGAAAAGTATGTCCTGAAAAATAAGACTTCCCCAACACCACCTCACAGGTAAATACATAAATCCACCAGAACCGGTGACGCACGACCCACACAAAACATCTTCTACACAGGAGTACACCTCCGTAGGGCTCTTTTCCGTTAGTATGATCTGAACTGAGGCTCGGTGGGTCCAGTCAGATTTGGGATGAACAATTATTTGGACCATGCGCGTAGATTTGGCATGGACGGAGGTGACGTGTCCGCACCAATACCCAGCGATCACTGAATTGTCCCCACCAATAATTTGATCCAAGGATGCAGAAGTAGCGCTGTATCCCCATTCCACACAAATAATAAGTGCAGCCCAGTGGACCAACGTGCTTATCATCCTTGCTGAATACACTTCACATCATTAGCTAGCTGTTTTCAAACAATACTGCCTTGATTTATAATGAGCTTCTTTAGAAATTACAGTATTTTAACATATCCTATGTATGGTTCAAAAATGGTTGTAGATCAGAGAATTTGTTTTCTTATATTTACTGGTTTTATTTTCAAGGTTTTTATATAAAAGCACTGAAATTACTGTAATTATTTAACATATCCTAAGTATGGTTGAATAATGGTTTTACATTAGAGATGATGTTCTTTAATTTACTGTTTATTTTTCAAGGTTTTTAAACTAAAAGCACTGTGAATAATGTTTGTTGTAGTTGCACCTTATTGCCACAAGAGAGCGACAGATACAAGGCATTTCAACTAAAATCACTGTATATACTGTTTGTTGTAATGTCACAAAACGGCCACAAGAGGGCAGGTGTGTGTCAGCAGAAACAGAAACCAAAGACCAAAAAGTCACAAGATAGTTCACTGCTTTGTACTACCATCCTTGCTGAATACACTGTAGCTGTTTTCAAACATTACTCCCTTGATTTAAGAGTTTCTTTAGAAATCACAGTATTTTAACATATCCTAAGTATGGTTGAATAATATGTTTACATTAGAGATGGTGTTCTTAAATTTACTGTTTATTTTGGAAGGTTTTTAAAATAGAAGCATTGTGAATAATGTTTGTTGTATTTTCACCTTATTGCAACAAGATGGTGACAGATACCAAGATATTTCAGCTAAAAGCACTGTAAATAGTGCTTGTTGTAATGTCACAGAACCGCCACAAGAGGGTGCGTGTTTGTCAGAAGAAACAGAAACCAAAGACCAAGAAGTCAAAAGATAGTTCACTGCTTTGTACTACGACCCTTGCTGAATACATCTCACTTCACTAGCTAGCTGTTTTCAAATATTTCTGCCTTGATTTTAGTTTCTTTAAAAATAACAGTTTTTTAACATATCCTAAATATGGTTGAATAATAGTTTTACATTAGAGATTGTGTTCTTTAATTTACTGTTTATATTTTAAGTTTTTTTTTTTAAATATAAAAGCACTGTAAATACTGTTTGTTGTAATGTCACAAAACAGCCACAAGAGGGCCAGTGTTTGTCAGCAGAAACAGAAACCAAAGACCAAAAAGTCACAAGATAGTTCACTGCTTTGTACTACCATCCCAGCTGAATACGCCACTTCACTAGCTAGCTGTTTTCAAACATTACTCCCCTGATTTATGAGTTTCTTTAAAAATCACAGTATTTTAACATATCCTAAGTACTGCTGAATAATGGTTTTACATTAGAGATGGTGTTCTTTAATTTACTGTTTGTTTTTCAAGGTTTTTAAACTAAAAGCACTGTGAATAATGTTTGTTGTAGTTTCACTTATACGTAGCTTCCACTAAACATACTAAATGAGCTGTAAATAATGCTTGTTGTAATTTCACAAAATCGCCACAAGAGGGTGGGTGTGTGTCAGCAGAAACAGAAACCAAAGACCAAGAAGTCACAGGATAGTTCCCTGCTTTGTACTACCTGCTGCTGTGCATGGACCTGTGTCCAGGGGAAGGAGACGTACGTGTCTGCATTGACCAGTGTAAGCCACCCCGCACAGAGCCGTTTAAACCTACAGCACCTTCTCTGAGTCTGGGTGGACCATCAGGCATTTTTCCAGAGATATTAACTTTGGGACCAGCAATACAGTACATATCGCTTTATTTTGCAGTGTACACAAACCCCCCCACCCCACACACACACAGTCACCCACCCCCCACGTCATCCTGGTCCCCACCAATGACAAGAGCAAATCTACGCCCTTGATTTGGACATACTGAGTCACGCTCAAACAGTAGAGGCAGAGAGAAAGAGAGAGGCAGAGAGAGAGACTAGTTCTGAACTGAAATAATCATACATAAAAAAATGGCAAAATCATTAGCTGAAAAGCGGCGGGAGCAATGGCAGGCAGAGGGGGGAGAGAGTTTTCTTCCTGCAGCTGTGGGGGAGGATTTACGACAGTTGAAATACCATGTTTAACCAGTAGGGGGCTACACAGGAAAGTTACTTAGTGTTGCTTTAAATGGGTGTACCATTACGTTTGGCTGTATAGTGCATCTTACTTGTTGCATTTTATGTTTATTTTCTACACTTGCAATTTTAACAACTTATCAGGCATGTTGTGATCTGTGGGAGAATCTGAAGTAGCTACCCGGAGGAAACCTGTCAGGCGAGGTGGTGCAGGAGTGAAAAGGACCCAAAGGCAGGATGGATAAACTCAAAAAAGGGATTTATTACAAAAAGGGGATCAAAACACAAACTGAGGCACAGAGGTAAAAGAGGACTAAACTAAGTAAACTAAACTGGGAAAAACTAACAAGACTAAGACTAGAGGATAAACAGGACTAGAGCTGGGGGAGACAAAGCAGACGAACGAGCACAGAGACATGACACAGCAGGGCTTAAATACCAAAGGATCAATCAAGGGAGAACGAGAGGCAGGTGTGGACAATCACAAGACAAGACACCTGAAACACAGAGCACAGAGGAGAAACTAAAAACAGAACCACCAAAACACAGACTGACTAAAGTAAACACAAAGACTGGACTAAAGCTAGAACACAAAAGACCTAAACTAAAGAGGATGACTAAAACACAGATGACCAGAACTAAGAACACAAAGGACTAAACTAAAGAGATAAATCTAAAACAAGAAAAAAACCCAGAAAAGTGTGACAGCAAATTGTGGTTTTTGTGGGTGTGTGGAAACGGTGGAACATGTCCTGCTTTTTTGTACGGCATATGTGACTGAAAGGAGAGCTTTGCAGGTTGTAATGCAGAATGAGGGAAGGGAATGGTCATTGGTGGGGGTTTTGGGCACGGAAGGGGAAGTCGAGGGATTAGTTAGGACTAGAAGGGCACTATTACACTTTCTGAAGCAGACACGTCTGTGGTGGAGGATATAGGGTGATGGTATGACGTTGCACACTCGGGTACAGTAGGTGGCGGTATGCACCTTCAGTTGCTTGTGATCCGCCATAACGCTAGAGAAGAAGAAGAAGAAGAAGAAAAAACCCAACAGCAGGGGGGGCTGGAGGCTAGGGCACGACAAAACCCACACATGCATGTGGAGAACAGACTCCACGCAGAAAGGCCACAGTCGGGATTCAAACTTTCTTGCTGCGAGGCCACAGTGCTAACAACTGCACCACCATGCAGCCTGTTATAGGCAGATCTTTAAACAACCTCAGTTTGAAAAGCTTAAGATTGAACTGACATGCTAATAGCTAGTCACAGCAGGGCCATGACCAAAAGAGACTCTGTTTTAGAACACTCTAATCAACAAAAATGTAATAGCACATCATGAAAAAAACATTTATGCAGCCAGAATAGCTTAGTCAAGTTGCAGAGGAAATTAGCAGCAGTGGCTCATATACTGTGGCTCATTCGATTAAGCATGTAACAATTCCAGGTGTCTCATGTTATTTCACACAGATTAATATTACAATTCTAAATTAACTGCAGAGTAAAGGTTATTTTTTATTTTTAGATTAAAGTTGTTTAAGAATGGCGGAAATCAACTAGCTGTCAGCTCTTTAATTTGGTGAATCTCATTAAGGTTGTTGAAGTAAGATACATTTTCATACCTTTCAGCTGAAACAACTTTAATAGTCTGAACTATTCCTTCAACAAAATGTTAACAGTACAGCAATAACACATCTACTCAAACTATTCATAAAGAGCTTAGCAGAATCAAAACATTAATTATAAGCTGCAGCAAACTGCAAAGAGATCAATTATCAAATAGGGCGAAAAATAAAGAGAAGCACAGCTTCATTATTTTATATTTTTTTATATAAATTAACAATTTATACATTGTCGATAAAGAAAAAATACAAAATTCTTTTAATGTTACATGACATTTACATGTGAAATTTTACACAACATATTCAATAACTTACAAATGCTTTATCTGCATAAAAAATAGATCTCTTTACAAAAGTTCTTTAATATGTACATATTCACATACACAGGTTCTTGAATGAGATAATTTTGTGGCACGTTTAAAAGTTTCCTACTTTGCTCTGGAGTCTCTGGTTGAAAGACTTGCAGCACGCTGTTGGTGCATTTCTCTCATCCATTAGAAACTCGCAAAATATATTACATATCCATAACACAAGACGTTGTCAAAGAGTGCCATCAAGTATCAAAACTGTATAAATGTACAAAATGGGAGTAGCAATGACACGAGTCAACAGAGTGGTACAAAGTACGATAGCAACAACTGCTATACTGGAACGCATTTTGCCGACATGCACAGGTATGAAACTGTGAGCTGCTTTTCGCCTTCTCCCGAGAAACCATCTGACATCACTCTGCTAAATCATTGCAAACTGTGCAGAGAAATTTCACCAGTGTGCAGTTTTACAAATGAAATAAGTGTTTCCCCACAAAACATCTGCCCAAACAGGATTCAAGGCACTGCAATGATGTAGAAATGTGATGACAGAGATGAATTCGTCTTTTCATATTTTTTTTTTAGAACATGGTTGGTCTTGAGTGACGGTGGCCTTATGTCTGAGTGTGCAAATTCTTTCATGTGTACTGTACATTTGTTGGCAGAAGCTGATGACGGTGCAAGACGTGGAGACGACTTGTGTCAGAGAGGGTGAGCGAAAGAGGCTGAGGCCGAATATTCATGAAGTGTCTTAGAGTAGGAGTGTTAAAGAAGAATTCTCTGTCTAAGGCACAGCTCCCACCAAAGAAAATCAGAGAAACAAACACACTTTTCAGCTTGTGAAAACAAAAAATGGTTTTAGAGGATCCCCTCCTATCTTCTGCATTTAGGTTACTCCAAAATAAGGCAGATGCATTAAAACATTTGAATAAGCATAAAACAAGACATTAATCATCATTCTATGGCACATCTTTGCACTGATGTTAGTGCATCGAGACTTTAACAAACCTCTGGGAAACCTGGCCGAGTTCTGTGCACTGAACGAAATGTTCTCTATGTTGTTGTGAAATAAAACTTCATAAAATCAAGCAAGAAAACTCCTACTTTGAGATTCATGATATATACAGGCTCAAGGCTGGGGTTATTCACTCAGAGTTTGGTTTAGGAACATATAGTTGAATCTCATTCAGTTTTTAAACTAAGTAAGAGAGTCCCCAGGTGACTAATAGAGTAGAAAAAACAGCACGCCTCAAATAGTCAGCAAATTCAAATGGTCAGGCTTAACAAACGTTTCAGTCCTAAACAAATTAATCGCACCCAACTTGATGATAAACCTAATGCAGACTGTATCTCTGGTGAAGAAAATGTACTCTGCTGCTGTCAGAGAACCTGCACCGTAACAATAAAAGCCCTAGAGTTCCCAGTGGTGCTCGAAAAATTGTGCCGCACTTCAGCAGCTAAATCCCCAGCCATATATCTCATCAGTAAGAGGTACCGTCCAATTAGGAGGTATAATTGACCGTATAACTTTGAACAGACTACAGGACTGACACGATTCAGAGGGAGAGGCTGTTTCCTTTCTGCCACTGCAGCGCCTCCTCCTCCTCACTGCTGCTCAGAAAATAGAAATAGATTATATTGATCAACTCACAGTTGAGAAGTTCCTATTCTCCATAAAGGAACATCATTCTCATCAGGGCTGAGTTTAAAAGTCTTCAGATCTGGGCTGTTGTTTTGGTAAAATAAAAGAAGTTGATGGTATTTGGTATTGTGAAATAACCTCTCTATATTTATACAACTGAGCTTAAAATACTCTATTTTAATTTATATGCCAGGAGCTCATTTAATCAGGAGCAGACACTCACAGAGTGCAAAAAGAAGAGGTCTGGGAAGGTGTAGCCCACCCTTCCTCCCTCTTTCTTCTTTTATGGTATGAATGCAAAAATTTGCAACAATCAGAATCGTTGCAAGAAGTGTGCTTTGTGTTTTAGGGCAAAACTGCATGTTTGCTGTGTGTCAATGTCCTAATCCCCTGTATTGTCAAGTCACGCTGTCGTTCAATCGACATCAAACCATGGTGCAGATGGTGTTGAGATTGGGGTCAAAGCGGACGACTTTCCCCTCAGCAGCTTTCGTGTTTGTGTTGTACATGGGGTTCTCAAATGTGGCCTGTCCGTTGTTGTTCTCGTGGACGGCGCATCCCGTGTACTGAGCTTTATCTGCTTTTCTGTAGAATTAAAAAGGAAAAAAAAAAAAGCAGAGGTTAGCTGAGAGGCAGGGTTCCAATTACCAGCCACTTCTTCCAATCACATAAACATGTTTCCATTATCTCAGGGTGGACGGCTGCAAAAGTTAAATGAAGCTGTGATGTAATTATTGTTGAAAAGAGCAGGTGGAGTAGCCCTGTGCCATTTCAGAGGTAACTAACATGTTGAAAAGCAAAAATTTTGCAAGTTACAAATTCTGCATGTATGCACTGTTCAGGGAGCTAATCTGTTTAAATCAAGACAAAATGCATCCATCTACACAGCAGCAGGAGTATGCACCTAAAGCAAAATGCATATGGATCTAAAGTAGCACTCATTAAAACCGTCTGATGTATGTGGCTGTGAAACTTTGGATGGTAATACATTGACTAAGGTTGCATCATGCTTTGAAGTCTCTCACAACCATGCTACTGTTTCCAGCAAGGAGTCTAACTGCAGCACCAGCAAGCTCCAGAAGCTCAGAGTATCAACCACCTGGTTTATTTTTACTTCGGCTGTGGGTGTTCAGACATCTACATAAAATTAAGATTCTAAAAGTCAACTTTAAATCTGTGCTAAAAAGTTCTAAAGGGTTATCGAGGCGGCACGTACCTCTGCTTGTAGAGATAAAATCCAAGGCCTGCGAAGATGAGAGCGAAGAAAGGCACGAGGATAGCGATAGCGACAGAGCTGCTGTTGGTGGAGCCGTTGGTTTCCGGGTCCAGGAGCGTGACGTTCTCCCTCAGAGTCAAACCTGCACAAAAACCAACGTTTTACATCCATCTAGGAAATAATAGTCACTAATAAAAACACAGAAGTCAATAGATGGCATGATTAGCTAAAATTCTGAGCACAAACAATGAAATTAAGGAAACAATGAAATGAAAGAAAATACATATCTGCTGATGACAATGATGATGAAGGTCATAATGCAGAGACGTAGCAGCCACTTGTTAAAAGAAGCCAGCCATACTGATCACACTGATAATCATCACTGTGACTGTGATAATCTGGTCGAGAACAATCATGTGATAATGGCAGCAGTGATGAGGAGCACAAAGACACCAAGCACAATGATGCTGGAGGGGATAATCTATCGCTCCACGTGTGAATGAGGCTTAATGAGAGCTGGCTGATGGCACATGCATGTTCCCAATATGGTGGAAAGTTAATAAAACACACAATTTAAAGAGTAAAGTCAGAAATATAGACAAGATCCAGTTTACAGAAATGAAGGTGCTGCACTTTTTAAAATAATTCTTGCATGCAATTTTGTTTTATCTTTAACACATTATTGGGACAAATTTAGATTCAGCTGGTCACAGTTCTCAAACATGATGCAAAGTCTGAACCGGGGGCTGTCATATTAAAAATAACTCTTGCATCTTGTTTAGAATGACTGACATATTTGGTGTTTTGCTTTTATTTATTCAGGAGAGGATGGAAACGTTTGTCTGCATGTAAAACATCTATAAAGACATTAACATCATCATTTGCATAAAATCTGACAAGAAGCAGGAATGATCTGCTGCAAAGTATTTTTGATCAATCTGCTTATTGACCACAAAGGACCACGTTTCTTGGGGGGAAAAAACGCTTCAAGCTGACAAGTTAGATTTTTACTTAAATGCGGATGTTAAACTGAAGTAAGGAAAAACCCTGACTCAGCAGTACAATAGAATGACCAGGCATCTGATGAGTAGCTTTAAGCTTTAATTTAATGTGGTATGAAGTGGAAGGACAGGTGTTAACCCGCTAGCCAAATTACAGGTTATATTTTAGAGATGGAAGTTTAGAAAGTGGTGCTTTTAAGGAAATGCATGCATGTAGAGTACCTAAAGTGATCATTTTGAATTTTTTAAAATGAATTTCTGTGAAAAGGTTATGAGTAATTAATATATTACAAATTGTAGAGAGTTTTTCTGACAGAACTGACAATCTAATAGCTAGTTTGAGCAGGAAAATGACCAAAAGTGGATCACTGCTTTTTTAAAAGAACTCCAATCTTAAAATGCTATTTCCATTCATGCAAACACTAATTTTTAATCATCATTAATTTTGCTTTGCATGGGTATTCTTGCAGAAATATTTTTGATATTCCTCCTGGAAGTGTCCTGGGCTGCAATAGAAGCACTACAGCTAGCTGCTGCTGATGCATTTTGTGCTTTAAATGAAAAACAGCGTAATGGAAAACAATTGCAATGCAAGGGTTTACAAAATAAAAATTTGCATGAAGTGAAATAAAAAATTTCAGAATGGACCTCTATGTCTTCAAACTGAGGCTGTTCAAATAACTGTCTACAGCATGTGAGCTATATTGTTCATAACCTCAATAGAATCACATTTCAGACAGTTTAAGGCATAAATGAATAGATTTTATACAAAAGATCTCAGGTTTGAAGATCAACATTTTCCTTCTCGATGATCACTTTGCAGTCACTGTGCATTTTATTTAAAAATAAGCGGTAGAAATGTAAAGTATGATAAATATGCAGTTACAAACAATAATGCATGTAAGTCCTTTATAGAAACACATACAAAAATATTAAAAATGCATACACCTTTTTAAAATGTTCCTTTAAACTCCATGCAGAGTGTGACTGTGAGCATCAAACTCACATCGTTCTGCAGAGTGAGGCTTAACCTTGAAGTAATGATAAACTAAATGGATTTCTGGATTTAAATGTCACCACTATCTTTCCTTTTGCTGTGTAAAATGGAAGATGAGGATGAGACACTAATGGCAGCGGGAGTTTGTTATTTTTAAAACTTGCTTACCGAGCCGCTGCAGTCCAAACTGCCCATAGTCTTTACCCTGTATGAAGCCTTGGAACACGTAGCTTCCACCCTCAGGCTCAGCTGAAACCTAGTTAAAACACAAAGCACACCGCTGCAGGAACAGGACGTTTTGTTTGAACTACACAAGTACAATGAGCTGCTTCTTCTGTGCACCTCAGTGAGTCAAGCATGTTCCACTCCACATCAAAAACCGCACATATACTGTATGAAGTGCGACAGTCCGCACGTTTTGTCATGTTACAATATAAAATAACACCTTTGTTATTTTGAAATTGCACTCCACAATAGAAGCTGAGCAGTATGCTATCAATAGCTCAGCGGTGTGCAGTCACCTGTCACAGGGTTTTTATTCAATGCACTTTGAAGTTTATTCTAGTTTTTAAAAAAGAAAAAAAAAAAGTTCAGCTTCAGCAACTAAAATTGCTCTGGAGCTGCTGCAGGTCTCTCAGATGTCAGGTGTGTGTCTGAGCCCATTCTGCAGCTTAGAAAAGCAGGAACACTGAAACAGTTCACACACAGGAGCTGATGTAGTTAGCGTAAAGACACTGAATTATATAGAAAGTAAAACATGATGCAGAAAACTAAAATAATTTGAGCGTATTATGAGTTTTAGCAGTCCTTTACTTCAGAAAATATTAAACTAATACTGAGAACTTTGATGTAACAAAGTCTAGAGAACACTTAGACTTGCTTTTTGTCCAAAAAGTCTGTCAGATTTGATGAATTAAAGTAAACAATCTTATTCTAAAAAAAGACGCTTCTTTGTGCACTCACAAATCCATCCATTGTCCAGGTCTCATCAGTAATCCTGCTCAGGGAGCTGTAGGCCAGCGCTCTCATCTGGTACAGCAGGAGCATTAACCGAGCCTCCTGTCGTTTGTAGACTCCTACAAGGCAGAAAATGAGAGGCAAATGAGAAATGAACAAAGCAAAGAGACCTAAAGATGAAAAATAAAGTAAAACTGAGAAGAATAGAAGCCTGAATAAAAGAAAACGACAGCTGAGGGAGGAAGGGAGGAGACGAGAAACTCTTGAGTGGGCAGGCAGTTGGTGCAGACTAATTCATCCGTCTTTAAAGCCAATAGTTAATTCCCAGTCTCATGCATGAGATCATTTGTTGATTGACTGATTGACACGAGGTACCCTAGGAATAAATGGAAGTGACATACAGAGGTGCTGCTGAGGAGGAGAGGGGAGGTGCAGGGGAGGAAGTAGAAGACAGATGATTTATAGATGACTCACCAGAGAGCAGAAACTCCATGCTACTGTCTGTTAAAGTTACATTGACTTTTCCACTTGTTGCATTAAAGCTGGTGACCGTCAAACTCATCGGCTGCTTCTGGCCCTTGTAATCATAAGAGCCCTTCCACACGAAGTCAGGGGCAAACACATCATCAGGAACTAGAAAAAACAATGGAAACATCAGCAAAATACAAGATCAATTAAGGCGACTACTAGTATTTAACTGAAGGAAAAACTGAATCCAAATAGTCACAGTAAATACAAGGAGGTCAGTTCATTCATCCATCAAATCAAACTTGTGCAGTCCGTTTTAATCCGTTTAAACCCATGTATGAGTTTGAAAGAGTCTCGTCTGAAACAGACCTATTCATAACCTGGCTCCGCCCACTTTGTACCCAATGTTGACAATTCAGGACCCACACATCACTGGTTCATATCCACCTTGGCGCACACCCAAAATGATGATTTAATCTCTTTGAACACACATTTGAAATGAAGAGAAGCTTATATTGTTTCTGAAAGTAAGCAGTTTTATTATTGCTCTTTTTATCGATGGCGTGGTCAAGTCTGGGCATTCAGAGCTGCAGCCCCAAATGTTTTCTGAATAAATAAAGAAAATAAATTTAAAGGATGCAGTTCTATTAAAATCAGTAAATAACTTGTGCTTTCTCTGTTTTTTATACAAGAAGCACACACCTGAATACACCTGGACCGTCACTCGTCTTTCCCTTGGTAATTTACCGACCGTGATTGAGTCATTACGCACACTAACATAAATGACGTGATGTACCAAGTGCACGCAGGGAAATAAAGAATTAAATTAACAAAAACATTACAATTATGGTTTATATTAGTGTTGAGTGTGAAATAAAACACAGCTTGATCCTGTGCAGGCTAGCATGGATCTGATGCCTATAATGATAAGCTTGCAGGTTCATGGGGAGATGTGTATATGGTGAAAGCATGGGTGCAAAGTGATAACTACTTCATACCAAACATGGTATGACATTTCAACCACAAATTGACCTAAGGAGACATAATAAGGTGTTCTGATTGTTGTTAATAGCTCAAAAATTATGATAACATTGCATAATAACAAAATTAACTTCTGAAGGGATTAAAAAGTACACACACTTTATTTATAGTGTTATCATCTACGTATGCCAGCCAAAATCCAGACATCAGGATATGAACCAAGTCCATCTGGACCCAGTCAACATGTTTTATTAGGAAAACGCCACGATTGATTCAAGAAATGACATATTTAACACACAAGTTTGTGTCAGAGCAATGTCTAAACAACATCATTACTATGAGAAAACAACTTTCCATTAAGTTATGTCAGAATGTGATCAACCATTACTACAAGGAAAAAAAAGAATGAGTCTTTATTACAGACTTTGTAGCTTGATGAGCAAAAATAGGTCTTCTGCTTTAAAACATAATAACACACCTATTGGAGCAAAGTGTCACCACAAAATAATATTCTCCTCAAGCTTAAACCTGTTAAAGGCACACTACGCAGTTTTGGCTTGTTTTTAGCACCCCCTAGTGTCCATTTTAAATCCCTGTCATAAAAATGTTAGCATTATTTTTGCTCAGAAACACCTAAATCCAAATGTTGAAATGTCAGACAAACTGTAGTTAGATCACAAAAGATGGAATTCTGAAAAAAAGCAAAAAAATAAAATAAAATAAAGGATTTGGGGAAAAACCCAACAGATTTCAACTGGCAATACAACTGTAACTTTCATCTCAATCACTGGGATGTGTCTCATTCATGTTGTCCTTTTTATTTAGATTTTTTTACTTGTTGATGTATTTAAGTTAATCAAGTTTAAATTTAAATTGTTCATACATCCGTACTTTACTGTAGATAAATGGTAATTTCTTTAGCTTGTCTGTGAGAAAATGTAATAAAAGGGACTTGGCTAATGACCAGTAGTCATCCTGGGCCTTTGGCTTTATTTAGAAGTCAGATGATGATTTTAGAGAAGCTCTGGTCTATGTCATCATGTCACATTCTCATGTTTAGGAGGGAATAGTTCACTGTCTCAACACCTGTCAGGTACAGCTGAATGCCAAACTACAATATTATTACTAAATGCAAAGATTAAAGTATTAGGATAAAAAACTAGAAAAAAAAATGAAACCCCCGCCACTAAAGCTGTGTTAAGAGCAAGAACATACAGTCTGATCTGATGTGGTAAATCACACCAATGGCACCACTAGAATGTCATTATCAGCATAACTTCATAACAATACTTAAAAAATACACGCATCTAATGTGTCTCTGCTTCCTGACACCAGGGGCCATTTTACAGCCTTCTGAACATTTACATTATGAGAACATCTATTACCAGTTACATGCACATGGTATGGTGCAATTTAGATGTAGGCTAATTACTGTGCTGCTCTGATATTTTCTAATTAAGCTGATCTTGCCTCTTTCATGACCTTTTCATACTTCCTAATAGCAATTTTAGTACTAATTACATTTAATTATGCTTTTGTAGTAATTAATCATTCTTGATTACGCCAAGCTCCAAACATGGGAGGAAAAAAGACGGAGGAAACAAATTCTAAAGTATTGTCATGATATGAAAAATACACAACAAGGCCCGATGATTTCCCTCAATACGTGACTCTATTCCTTTTCTAAATGTGCAAAACTAAAACAGTTCATCTAAAAAGAAGAAACTCAAAAAAATAATACATTTGACAAAAACTTGGAGAGATTCATTGGACTGATGACTAAAAAGGCACAAGCAGAGCTTCACAATAACACAGCCACCATCTAATTGTTACGGAAGGTTTTAGAGGATATTTCCTTTAATCAAACAATCAGCACGTCACTCTGACTAATTGTGGTTTTATTTAAAGACACGCACAGGGTATAAAAAGGCTGTTTTTTAAGCTGAGCGGTTTGCATGTTTTAAAACTCACCCTTCATCTTGGGACTCGGTGTTCCTGGGACGGGTTTGACAATTTTCTCTTGCGATTTGGATCCGGCTGCAGATGAACATAAATATGCATGTCAGTGAAATGTAGCGACACACAGCAAGGCTCAACAGCTGCAGGATGTTTTCAGTGTGAAAACGACTTAACTGTAACAAGCTGCATGCATCAAGCTTCCCCTTAATTTCTTAAGATGGCTTAAGGTCTAACATTCACATTTATGAGGGGAAAAAAATACAGGGGACAGTGAATCCACCCCAATCCTCACACCTACTACATTTATTCAAAACCCTCCCTTACTCCATCACCCTCTCCATCATCTGCCCCCAGCAGACCTCTGCCAAAAGCGTACCTCTGCACACAGGAACCTTGCCAGTCCAGCTGCCGTCAGAGCGGCAGACACGGTGCTCCGATCCCCCCGAGAGGAAATAACCTGGCTGACAGGTGTACACCAGGGTGTACCCATAGGAGGACAGGTCCAGACCCAGAACGTCTGCATTGGCTGGGCTCCTCGGCTGCTTGCAGGAGTGAGCTGGAGATTAAGCAGAGGGCAAAAGTGTTTGTTCACACATCTACTTGCCATATACACACATTTGTGCACATACTGTAGTAATGCACACAAACACAGGTGTATAAGATGGACAAATTATAATAAAAATGAGATGGAGAGGTGGCGTTTATGTGATTATCTGGGAGACACACCAACATTTAATGTTAAATATCAGCTTGTTAGTTTCGAGCTAAAACCTGGTAGCTCCAAAATGCAACCTTTCAGCAAAAAAGTGTAAAAATAATAACAAAAAAACCTATTCTTTATTTCCCATTGTTTCTCCTCATTTGACCCATCCCTAAGAAACAGTGTGCTGTCATTTGGACAACGCCCGGGGGGGGGGGGCAACTTTGGAGTTCAGTATCTTGCCCAAGTTTCAACAGGATGTCTGCTGAAGCTGGAGATTGAACTAAATGCATTAACATATTGTTTGAAATATGGATAAAAGGTGAATGAAAAAGTGTTATCAGAATGTGTCACGACTGCTTTTCTTCATCCATCTTCTCATGTAGGGAGATTGAGCAGCCATCAGAGTCATCTTATATGTAATTAAAATAATGTTTGAATACCCCCTTTTTCTTAAATTTCACAGTAAAAAAACTGTTTAAAAATCTGACTTTTGTTAGTATTGTGTTTTCATAAGGGTTGTTTTCACAGTAAGGTCTAAACAATGCTGATCATTTTCAGGGTATTTTCATTTTATTTTGTGGAATATTTATTTAAATGTTGCTCTTCATTTATTAGTAATAAATATTACAATGCTACATATTCTCAGACCAAATACATCATTTCCTTTTGTTTAATATCAATTTGCAGAAATGCTTTCTTTAAAGGTTAAGCCTTGAATAATCTAATTTGTTTAATAAAATCCTACACTAAAAAGTACATTATATACATACCAGTACAAGATTTATTTTCTGCATATTCTATTAAATATAGAAGTTTCATTTGTAACACACACAAAATGTTTTTTTCCAAATGTAATTTTTATGCCGGTGATTTTCAAAACTGATTATAAACGTGTCTGCAAAATTTGTTTTAATTTTAAAAAATTTCTACTTTAACAAATCTCTCTCAAAGGTTGTGGCAGACTTTCTGTGTCCATCAAAACAACAGCAAACAAACAAACAGCAAAACGTCTCTCTTTATTATTGGTAGCCATCAAAGTTAAATTTAGTTCTTTGAAAAAAGTTAAATTAAGGCTTTTTTGAAACTGTTAAACTCTGTAAAATCCAAATTGGGGACAGGAGTCAAAAGTAAGGAAAAACTACAAAACTACAAACTACAAGCTCTTTGTATTTGCATTCTGTGAGTTGAATTCAGCTCAGTTCAATTCATTTCATTTCAAATCAGGTCAGCTAAATTCTCAGATATTAAATAATTCAAATATAGGGACATTTTGAAAAAGATCTCACCTATTTCATCACATTACAGCTGCCTTGTTTCTTAACTTCTTATTTAATTTTATTCTAAAGGCTGAAGTCTTGGTGAAAACTGGAACTTTCCTTCCTGGGAGATGACCAGGATTTGACTAAACCATCTGAATGTTTGATTTCTCATTTCTCTAAGCGCGTCCTTCATTACCAGGAAATCCTTCAGGATGTTAAGCTCCAGTAAGGAGGCTGCAGTCATCCTGACAATCCAGTGATCATTTGGTAAACAGGAAGGATCACTGCCCTTTGGTGCAAGATACATGCAACGATCAGGTCTAATAGTGTAATTAGTCAAAGTCCACACAGATGGCAGCATCACCTGAAGGTCTGGTGTTGAAGGTTTGTGGATTCATCTGCTAAAGAGACTAAATCTTTACTCAGACTCTGTGTACAGCATAGCTCAGAGGATTATGGTCGACTCCACCACCTTATGGGTTGGAGATCAGTTTCAACAATAACTAAACTCTAAGCCAGCTCACGTTGTACTTACAGCCATGAAAGTCACAGGGAGAATGAATAAACCAATCCCTCCAGTTGATTTATGAGGTTCTTCTCAGTCAAACTCACAGGATATTGACCCAGCCATCCCATATCTTCAAGATAAAAAGCAAGCTTTTCCCCTCTGGCAGACAATTCTATCTTTAAAAACTTTTTTGTGCTTCTATTAAACTTTAAAACGAAACTGTGTTGCTGAAGGGGAATGTGTAATAGTCAGCCGATTCCCCACAGCAGTAGTAGGCTGATGAATTCCAAGGCAGATGCTTTAAATTAAGTTGTACTTTTAATTGCATTTAAACTCATCTCTCTTTTGTCTGCCTGCATCTGTCTCTCTAATAGCTTCCAGTTATTTTTGTATTTTTTTTCCCAGACCTGTGCCATTTTCCCCAATTTTTAATAGGTATACAAGATTAGGTAGCAACTATGAAATTATTTGAAAGAAATGTGATTATGTGCTTTTGAAATTCTCTACCAATAAACCTTTTCCACTCTTCCTCATGTTTTTAACCAGGAACTGAAAATGTTTGAGAACAAATATTCTGGAGGCGGCAGCTGCAAGATATTTAAGTAGCTAAAACAGAACAAAATGAAAAAGAAAAAATCATCAGAGACCTTATAGAGTACCTCAGTGTTTGTGTTCTAAACAAAACATCCATGTCTTTATTCTCACCACTTCTAAGGAACACAGATGATGTAAATGGATATGTGCAATAGAACTAGAAAAAAAGAAAAGCCAGTTCTTTGTTCCTGTTTGTTTCCATCTTTACTGTCAGATATGCCGAAGTCACACCCATAGTGAAAACTAATGTACATGTCCACTGTTTGTTTCTGGGTTTTGTGAAAAAAGTACATTTCATTGAAGACTGACTTAAAAAAAAAGAGCTGATTGGTTCACCATGAGTCAGATGATGGCCATGCAGCAGCTCACGGAGTACACACAGCCTCGCACTGCTATTCACCTTGGTGTGTCTTTAGAACAAGTCAGATAATGTTCTAAACAACCTAACTAACAGACTTTTATTCAACATTATCTGTGGTGAGGCCAGTAGATAGAGGTATAAATAATTCTAACTATTTGATGAAATAAGACAATTTTAGAAAAGGATGTGCAAGAACAATAAATACTGATTTAGGTGTCAGATTACATATTTTTGTTTATAATTGATCTACACCTCCAACAACATAAATTCTATTTTGACATGAGATTTACTGTATGTAAACAGAGCACACAAATAGCAAAAAGCTAATTTTAGACTAAACAGAAAATAAAGTTTTACATTTGCTGGCAGTGTAGCTTTTTGAAGAATTCGCTTTGAAAAAGCACCCAAAAGAATAGCATTAGAGAAGCAATCAGAAACAAATGTACAAGCTTTAGCTGAAGCTGAAATAAGGCAGCAAAGTGAATATTGCTCTGACAGATCACATAAAACATTATTTTCTCAGGAGTGAACTGAGTGTAGTTTAACGTTCAAAAACAACAAATGTCTCAGCAAAACAAAAATGCAGGAAAATCACTCAAACACCCCCCCCCCCCAAAAAAAAAAGAAAAAAAAACACTGCAGGATCGAATGTTCAGGCTCAAAGCTATCAACAATAATATGGAAACAGTGAAACATTCTGAAGCTTGCAAGTGAAAGGATGTGTTGCCAGCTGTCAAATGGGAGACAGCTGCATAATACGAAATGGGTCCTTCATGGCATCTTAATGACATTAGTGACAATAGGATGTGGAAGGAATGCAAGGATGAAATGCAATTTCTAGATTTATGATAGAGGAGGAGACTGCAGGAAATTCCTTTTGTTGGATATTACTTCTAGAGTTGTAGGTAGCAGCACGATGACTGTGTGGCCATGTGTGAGGAATGTTCTGGGAAGCGAAACAGATGTTTAGAGGTGAGAGTTCAAATTTGGCTCAATACCTCTCTGATTCGTTTTATACTTGGATACAAAGAGACAAACATAGATTTAGAGAGAAGATTGTGGAAAGCACAAGGATAACTGCAGGAATGTTTTTAGCTTGTCTTTTTGATTTATTAGCTTTAATTAATTGCATCTTTTTAAAAAAGTTTTATGGGCTGAGCGAGAGCAATAAGATACTATTAAATGCATTTGAATAGAGAATGAATGCTAGCCTTAATTTCCTCCAGTAATAGGATAATGACCCAAAACACACCTTCAGAATGTGTCAGCAATATTTAGAGAAAAAGCAGTCAGCCAGGATTCTGACTGTGATGCTAATGGAGCAGCCAGAACAGAACCCTACCGAGTCACTATACATAAAAAGTATCCAGTCCCTGGGATATCTACCCTTTTGTTGCTTTTATAAATCAGTCATGAGCAACATACAAAGTAATGATAATTCCAGTAAGACAATGACCTACAACATCCAGCTAAAGCTACACAGAAATGGTGTGAAGACAACAAGGTGGAGGTTCTGGAGTGGCTGAGTCAAAGCCCAGACATCAATTCATAGATAATTTTGTGGATGGATGTGAAAAGGGCTGTTCACACTAGATCTCCACACAACCCGAGAGAGCTTGAACAGCTTTATAAGGAAGAATGGAGACAAGAGAACTGTAGAGTCCAGATGTGCAGCCTGACTGAGACCTGTCCACACACACTCTGTGCTGGGATTGCAGCCATAGGTGCATCTATTAAACATTGACTTGAAGGGGGTGAAAATGTATGCAATCACTATTTTTTTTGTCAAAGAAGCCAAATTATGTTTCACTTGATTTATTTATAGCAATCAAAGGGTAAAGCATACAAGGGGGGTGAATACTTTTTATAGGTACTGTAACTTATAGAAGTTTACATCTTGAAGGCCTAAGGTCTGCTGGGCTGGAATAGGTACGAAAAGTGAAAGAAAATATTGAGACAATGTTCATGATTGCCACTGAGATCTTGATTGCTCTGACTATGTCCTATTCACTTGCTATATGTATGATTCAGACTAATTAAATTTTTAATGAAAAAACAAGGACATTTCCAAGTTATCCCAAACTTTTGAGCGTAGACAGTCACATTTCCCAGCCTCTGATGAAGCAAAACCAATACTTAGAACCATCACAGTGACCCAAAAATAGTGACACAGTTACATAAATGTGATGTTCAACAGCATAAACCAATATTAAAAAACAGTTAGGGAGCTGCTGCACCCAAACAGTCCAATAATGAACAAAAAACAAGTAATACCATTATGTTCCTCTCATCCTTATAATGAAATGACTCAAACATTCACTATATGTGAGGCTAATGACTCCACTACAACAAATCTGGAGCCTATTTCATGAAATAAAGGTTGAAGTGGGGTTAACACTACTAAAAATGCAAAACACACATTTTGCTCTATACAGGAAGCCTGTGCTTATGCAAACAATGTTTTATAAAAAGAAAATGGCAAAGATTATTTGCAGAGAATTGCAAAACAATGCAGACTAATCCGGATGAGTTCCGATAGTTATCAGTCCACAGTCAGACCATCTATAAATAGAGAAGATTTAGTGTCGAGGCTACTCTCACTGGAAGAAGGAGCACAGCTAAAATGACAAGTATAAACCAGAAGTCTGCAACCTTCATGACTCAAAGAGCCATTTAACAAAAAATATAGTAAAAAAAAATGAGTTTATGTTTAAGTTATAAACAAGATAACTATGCCTTTTTGTTCAGAACTATGCAGATCTTTTTCACTTTTCCCAATATTTGTAGAAAAAAATGAAGAAAAGTGTCCAGTTAGAAAAAAGTTTCAACCATTATGTAAATGTGTAACAAAAAGAAAAGTGAGAATAAAATGATAAAAGAGAAGTAATTCCAGAGAGTTCAGGAGCAGAGTTCTCTGTGGGGGAGAAAGCTCCTCCACAGCATATAAAGACTGAATGACATCTGCTGAATGTTCCAGCTTTTACCAGTTTAAAAAAATCGATGAGCTGCAGAGCTCTGGGTCAACTTAAGTTCATTGAAAAGATATTTGCAGGCAACATAAATGCAAGTTGCAACTCATCGTTGTTGTCAGAGATGTGACTACAGGAGTTCAACGATATGATGCAATGAGATTTCAGACCCATATTTCATAAATAAGCAGCATGCTCATTTACAAAACCTTTGTGTTTGAGCATCTGGTGATGATCAGGTTTATTATTCTGCAAAACAGCTGTGATCGTAACAAGTCACAGTCAGATAAAAACACATATTCCTGAGTTACTACATGTTTCAAGCAAAGGGCAGCTCTCAAGATGCCACGCTTGGGCAAACAGAGCTTTCATGTAAGAATTAGATCCTGAAACATCACGTCTTATTGATCAGGTCGTGTTTACGCTCACTGAATATAACTACTGAACTGTTTATAACGGTAGATCCTTAAATCAAAAAAACTGTTTTTAAGCCCCTTAAGACTGTGGTCCGTCAATAGTTAGTTTATAGAAGGGATGTGAAGATTTGATATTAAGATGTGCACAAGGCGACTGGATCAGTAGAGCAGCTATGACATGCTGCAGTTTTGGGATTAAGTCTAGATGCATTTATTACATCATAAAACCAAATCATTTGAATGATGAAATCAAAAACAGGTTTGTGTTTCTTCAGACATTCACTTTAAATAATAGAAGAAACATTCAAAAAGTACCCTTTTAACATTTTAAATGTACTAGGCCTCTTTATTCTGCTTTATTGAGAGTCAGGCTTAATGAAATGGAATTTTAATTT
>SSNR01000488.1:0-11632 GCA_006937965.1 Callopanchax toddi | reverse complement strand
GTATAAGAGACAGAGTCATTACAGTTCAGTAATCAGTTTATGCAACATTCTGATAAAAAAGTGTGAAAACCAACAATTTTACATGTTTGAACCAAACCAAAAACCTGAAGGATGTTTTGCATTATCATTTTTTTCAATAAATTTAAAAACATAAAAATATTCAAGATTCAAGAAGACTTTCTTAATCCCCGAGGGGCAATATGACTACTATGACTATATGACTACTATACACAGTACTACATACCAATAGTATAATTATATGATAATAACTATAGTATAACTATAAAGTGAGCTATTCTTTTTAAGTCAAAAACAAAAACCTGGTGTATTTTTTGTGCCCTTTAAAGACATTGATGTGCAAAATTATGTTTTATCTCAAACTTTACAGCGTGACTTATTAATTGTATACAAATAGAGATGAAACTGAAATAGAGCTGCACCATTTAGAGAAAAACTGCACAATTTCCTTGTATATAACTATATTCATTCATTTGTGAATAAGACAGAATGATTAAAAAGATGAAAAGAACTTTATATAAGAAGATAAACTCTTTAGGGCTCTGTATGAATTACACTTAATAATTGAGACAGTAAAAAAGGCTCTTTGAGTCATAAAGGTTGCAGATCTCTGGACTACCTGAGTCTTATAAATCTGTATTTGCTGCTCATTCATGTATAATGAATCATATTGGTGTGTTTTAGCGAGTTTTAGACATAACTGTACTACATTTATTCTAGACTACTACATGTTTTTGAAGGTAAACACATTTTACCACAGCTCTTAGTTAAATTTTTAGCACCTATTTATTCCAGTAACACTTTTAGTTTAAAACTCTAATTCCTACATTTAAACTCACAGCAGGTTCAAGATGAATACTTTTAATGAGACATATAAACCACGAGTCACCTCTTTTGACTTTGTTGCCTTTTTTTGAAGCATTAAGATCCTGCTGCTGTAAAAGAGGCCTATAATAAGCCCTTAAGACAACATGAGTTGGATCTTCACTGTATATTTCCATAATAATGAAAGGTAAGTTATTATGCACTTCCTTTTCCTCAGAGGTTAATGAAGAGAAGTGGTGTTCAACAACTTCAAAGTGATGTTAAGAACATTCCATTTCAAAGCTACAAATTTTTCATTCTTGTTCAGTAATTTATCTTTCATTTTATTCTTCTTATAGTTTTTTATTTTTGGGGAAAAAAATCAGTCTGCAGGCTGTAAGAGTCTCTCTCTTTCAGGCTGCGTTAATAGATTATAGCAGCAGCTGCAGACTGTTAGTTTAATCTGTAACAGCCCTTTACTGTGTCTGCACACACATCCTCATCCTCACCTGCTAAAACTTTTACAGTCGGATGAAGCCAGTTCTCTGATTATTTATAAGGAGCAGTTTTAGGGGTTTGTCAGAACTTTAACCCATAATGAATTTGATTTAAATTTCTGACTGATTTATTTTAAGATATGCATCGCAGCACAGCATTAAATGCCATTAAGGAGTCAGAGGCTGTACAACAGCCTGAATCAATCCATAGTGAGCAGGATGACAGGGTCAATAGTTTAAAAAAACAAGAGAAGCAGAAACGCTTGAAGAACTGCCAAGTGAAGCATTGACAAGTGTGGTTTTTGCACTGTCAGATATAAAAATAAATGTCACATGATATTTATATTTGAACTATGCAAATTTGATAGGATAATTGCCTTTAAACTGATAATAAAACCATAAAATATGTATTTTTTCAATAAAATGTTGAGTTTGAACTGTAAAATGTTCTGTACTAATACTACTGTGCTCTGATGATAAATTTCATTACAACATGAAGGGTACAATTTAGCTTTTCTTTTTATACATTAATGATTAGATGTAAGTATTCTGTACAAACTATATTAAAAAGTTCTGGAAAGATGAATTTATCAAAGGCAAGTTAAACCAGTGGTTGAGAAACACTAGAAGTCTTGAAAGATAAAATATTCAAATGTTATAGATGGTTTGTAACTGTTAGAGATAAAAACAGGAGTCACCAAAAACAATTGTAACATGCTGGTTAAGCTATTATTGTTGTCAGATACCCAAATTAAATCTTTATATCATCAAAGTTTGCCCAGACAAGCCACTGACAACTGGTTCATGAACTTCTCAACTTCGGACTCCCAAATTAAAGCCTTTAATTTGAACCAGTGCACCAAACAGGTAACATTTTCAAACACAGCGTTTAAACTTGGCCTCCTCTCTGTAACTCAATGTAATGAACGAACGAGCAGAGATCAAGCAGGAGAAAAGGAGGAAAAGAAAAGAGAGACTGCTGCCAGTTACATGTCAAAGTATATCAGAGATGTGCAGGTTGTTTGATATAGTGACTATGCCCTATAAGTCTAATTAATACATTAACCTCTGCGCACATTTGCAAGAGAACGTATCACATTGTCAGAATTAAAAACGATGGCATCCATCTCCAGAAGCAGAGCAAAAAGAAGACTGCTGTTTAAAGTAACCATCTACTTTATCCAACACATTGACTGGTGGACAGACACCAAAGAATTGCAAAAAATAAGGTTACAAACTGAGCTAAATAAAAATAAAAATTCCACTAGCTCAATAACAAGAGAAGAAGAAATACACCACCACATATTTCTACTGGGTCCTGACTGGGGGTTAACTATTCTTGCAATGAAGTGCTGTTAAAAATAACTGCCTGATTTTCCTAAAACGTTAAATTCTGCCACATATTCACATCTCAAGTTTCCTAAGTATAAGAGTACATATTCAATTTAGCATGGGAAAACAGCACTGCAACATCTTAAAGATAAATCAACATGTTTCCTGACCTAGAGGACTTGCTGCTCATAATATTTCTCATTCAAAGAGAGCAGTTGCTGCAGTTAGGTCTACCTCATTAACTGTTTGAGTTCATTACAATGAAATAGCAACAAACATACAGGTTTTACAATTCCTCTGAAACTTCTCCTTTTCTCCATTAAAACACACATACACACACACACGCGCGCGCACGCATGCACGCACGCACACACAATACGTCAGCCACAAGAACTGTCTGCTCAGCATAAATGCATCCAAGACTCAAGCAGGTGTTTTAGTATTTATGAAATAAAGACTATATAATTTAATAAGACTCTTCTTGTTATTGCTAAACTCTGTATTTTACACTACAAGTGTTAAGTGTAAGGCAATCTGTGGTGAGGTTTGAGATGGTAATAGTTCCATTAAAGAGTGCTGAAGCTGAAAGGGATTCCAGTGAAATACCAAAAAACCTAACATGTTTGAGAATGGCTTATCTTGGCTAAGGGAATGGGATCAACCACTCAGCGCTGGTCTGATGTTGGCCCACGGTTCAGGTAGTTCAAACAGAATGACAGTAATCATGATCAACACTTCACTCTCAGGATGATGACAGGTTGATTGAGGTACAAGAAGCAATCTACTGGAAGGTCAGAGTTTATGGAAGGATTGAGCGAATGGGAGAACTTGGCGTTGACAGTGAGGATAGTTGGTGGAGCGTCTGAGCAGCCAGCTCAGATAAACGGTGACACAAAGACTAGAGGGTTACTGAGAAACAAAGATTGGGAGAGTGATCTGGAGATGGAGGGAGAACATAAGGAACGAGCACTCACGGATGCAGGTGGGCTGGATGCCGGTCCAGGTAAGATCTGGCAAACACAACCTGGTGGTGGACCCTTGCAGTATGTGTCCCTGTTGGCACTGGAAGTCTACTCTGCTGCCCACCTGGCCACAAACAGACAACACACAAAGTGGAAAGAATCAATACACTGATGCAAATGCCAATAGGCATCCAGCACCAATTCTAAAGAGCTTAGAAAGAATACTAAACACTAAAGGTTCCTTTTCTCCTTTTAGAATGATTATTGGTAGTGTGTGAAGGCAGATTCTCATGTTTAACTTCTAAACTGGTGCACAGACATTAAGAGCCAAGAGAGATGATTTTATGATAAAATTGCAGAGGTAAATTGTTATATTTGTTTTTAATGTCAAATGACTATTCCAGTTGGTCCAGTAAAGACAGCACTGACTCATTTGGCTAATAACATTTCTAAACAATGCAGAAAAAAAATCATCCAAATAAGACACTTCTGTACTGGAACACATCACGTTCTGTTGAATCCAGTGAAGATATTGTTTTCAACTAATTTGTGACACTAAAAAAGGTTAACTAAAATAGACTTTAAAATATTTTCCTGTTCTATAAATTCTGCACCTTCAGCATTAAGACAAAATCTTTTATGAACTCATCTGATATGGCTAAGTTGACCTTAGCAAATCAACCTTCACCTCAAGTGCTTCCCATTCACATTCCTACACATCAACGCTGCCTGGCAGAGCTCTGAAGCAAGCTGCTCACAACTGGGAGTTCAGTGTCCTGCGGAAAGATGCTCTGACATGTGGGAGGGTCGGCACATTCAACTGTCATATTCTGCAGCTCTGAGGTGGCTGATGTAGCAAAAAGACAGCCAACTCGCTGGGTTCAGGTTTAGAGAGTCTGTGAATTTGCTGATTCTAATTAAGATAACAGTTAAATCCTAAAACATGTTCATCTTACCTTGAAGCCTGTAGTGTAATTCATGAAGCCATGCTCAGGTGTTCCTGGATTTTCACATGTGGTTCTAGTAGGCTCTGGAACAAGAAAACCATTGTGGCAATTAGGTACCGCAGAAGAGCAAAAATGAGAATGTTAAAGAGGGAGGGAAAAAAAAACTTTGATAAAGGAAAAGCCATTTCTCTCAGGAGTACCGTGTACCAGCAGACACCCATTGAAGCGGCATGCTAATGTGAGCAGAATTATCATCCACTACGAATTTCTTGGCTTGAAATTATTTTTCAGCAATTATCTGAAGCTGGTAAAACATCTCTTCAGCATTCAGGGCTATAACGATAGAAATAGATAAATGCAAACAAGTCATCTGGTAAAATATTATGACCACCTGCTCAAAATAGTTCTGACTAGTAAGAGATGAAGAAAGTGTGTGGGTGTGCTGGAGTGTGTTGTACTGAGAGGTTGTTTGAGCCCCTGTGTAATGGGGAGTGGAGTTTCTGTGGGTTGGGTTTACTTTACACTGATTGCATCAGATCCCATCAGATTGGTATTATAGAAGTCTGAAGAGCAGGGAAACACCTCAGACTCAGTCCCATCACTTTCCCTGTCTGTCTGTTCTAAAAGTGTAATTGGTTTACAAGCTGTCTGTTAAAATCTCAGTTTTAATTTCCAACTAAATAAAAATAATCAAAGGTTCTTTGCAGCTTACGATATAATCTATAAAAACAGAAGTTGGACAGTGATGTTTAATACCTATACATCGAGGCTGAGACCCGCTCCAAGAGCCATCGTCCTGGCACAAACGCACTGATGATCCCACCAGCACGTAGGGGGCGCTGCAGCTGAACGTCACCTCTGACTTGAAGATGAAACTGCGTCCTTCTCGCCGTCCTCTGGCGGGCACACCGGGATCTCCACAGAACTTGGCTGCAGCGGAAAAAGTGTGAATTTGTAGAAATGAGCCAAGGAGCAAGAAACCCAACATACAGATGTTGCTCTAATATCTCCAATCAGGCTACAATAACCTCTCACTTTTATAACTCAATATTTGTTATTTTTTCACACAAGGAAGCTACAGAAAGATTGGATGACAACAATTTGATTTAGAAATGAATAGACCATAAGATGATCAAGCAGGGTGCCAATACATAAACACTGAACAGACTTTATAATAGTAGTAATATTAATAATGAATCCTTCATTATTTATTATTATCCCCAAAAAGCTGCCATCTGGACGGTGCCTGGGGGAGATCGGACCTCTCACCTCCTAATTGGTGGACAATCATCCTTAACTCCTGAGCCAAAATCCTTTAGAATTTTTCAATCTTCAGCTTGTCTATGTCCAATTTATTTTACTGCAACTCTGATTGTCTGGATATAATTTGAAAAATCATTTAAACAGCTCTGACATTACACATGCTGGAGGAAATCATTTGCCCATGTTTTAAATCTGAACAGAAACATTGACATCCATGTCTTGGGATGAATTAATTCAACTAATACTTTCTTGTTTCCAGCAATCAACCTTAGTGAGTAGTTATAGTAGGTACGTGACTATTCATCTTGGCAGCAAAGAGAGAGCGAGGGAGGTCACGGCTCTCAATTTTAGATCTGAATAATTAGCAAGTGAAATATTAATTCCTCTGACAGGACCTAAGGGTTAACTCAACCGGAACCATTCGCTGCCACTGTTGCTCTCTAAGCCTCTTGTATGACATTGCTTTTTTAATGGGACTCCAGTCACAAGCCTCAGCAGATGTGGCCTGATGGATTTTCACTGCTGCTCCTTCAATTTATTGCTTATAGACATCTAATCAAACTGACCAGAATAATTTAGGCAGAATGGGTTTGAGGGTGAGACAAGTAAGCCTTCTCCTCGTCTACCAAATGCATTTTTCGATCCATCTTCCCTCACTATATCCATCCATCAATCCCCTATGACCAGAGTGATCAGTTAAAGCTGCTTGTTAGCTGTTGGTGCTTCAGAAAGGCTCAGTGTGTGCGTGTGAGAGCAGAGGGGCGGGTGAGAGTCGCAGCATTCAGTCACGCAGCCGGAGCACGGTGGGATCAAGCCAATAATGAGGCAGCTGCTTCTCCAGACCTGACATGTGCTGCTGCGTGGAGGTCTGGTGACAGAGATAAGTTCTTGCTCGCTCTCTTCTCCTACAAGTCATGAACTAACAGGGTTTTCCTTCAACCAGCCCCAGACATAATGGATATCTAGTGAAAGAGGAGATTAGAATCCTGCCTATACTGGAATGGTTTAAAAATGCCATTACTACAAATAAAGAAACAACTCCTTGTTATCTGGGCTGATCGATTAGAGAAAAGATCATTATCACGACTGTTTTGGTCAGTACTGAGTTTTTTTGGCATGACTGTTCATTGAGGATAGAAACACAATGTCGTTACTTCCCTTTTTCAAACAAAAGCACACAATAAAGGCATCTAAGGACACCCAGTGGACTAGACTGTTTATTTTGACATGTCTTCACTTTACCAGTTCTCTATTTATATAGCTGTATATTTAAAATTTATATTTTCAGAAATATATACGTTTATTTTGAAAGCACAAAATTTGAAAGCTAAACTTTTCAAGAGCCTAAAATATTCAGTAATCACATTTTAGGTAGACTGCAGTAAAACATTTAAACCAGCAGGTGGCAGAGATGAGGGGTTTAGTGGGGGTTCTTATTACATCTATCCTATTCAAATATTAATTTTAAACACAAAATCACAACTCATGTAATAATCATGTATTACATGATCAATATGTCACATGAAGATGCTTAATACAACAGAGAAAATCTGCTGTGGGAGCCTGGACGTCCCAAATGAGTCAGCATATAAAAGTGTTTTTTCAGGAGCACTGATGTCTGGAAATCGAACTCCTTGCAAAAATCTCCCTGTCTACCAAACCACAAAAAGCAAAGAGAGGTCGGGAGCTCAAACTTGAATTAGTATCACAAAATAAAAGCATGCTTCAAATTAATCACATTCTATTGATTGTTGTTTTTGTGATCGTTACGATGCAAAATCTAACTTGAAATTCAAATTTGATTAATTGCACAGCCCTATGTTCTCCTGGAAAGAAAGCTTGTGTAAAAAGTTGGTCTTGTCTTGAAATCGATGCGTTGGGTGTTCCAAGCCCTCAAGTCTGACCACGTTTGATGTGACAACAGATAACTATGCAAATATCTGTCCAGATCTGAAAAGGATTCTTGTCACTCTTCAAACAGCACCTTGAGGCTTAGTATTCAGACAGCATTTTTTGGAGGGTTGACAATACAGGCCAAACAGGTGACATGCACATCAGTCACAAGCTTCAAGCTGCAGGAAAATAATGTAGTGTTTTATGGATATATAAGAGAAATGGCCCCAGGCCAAACCAAGCTCAGCATATTTAATGTACCACTGTGTGCATGTATGTGTGTAGAAGGAGGAGTGAGATGGAGACTAGTCAAACTTTTTTCTTTTCTCTCTCTCTCTCTTGCTTTCTCACTGCCTCTCCTCTTCCTTGATGAATTATCAATGCTTTAAAGTCATCAGTATGCAGAGGCCAGATTCAAAGTTGGGATCACAGACTTATCCCTGCAGACACGTGAAACCGACATTCTCAGCCACACAACTTAGCCGTTTTCCTGTGCGTGGAACACGAGCATGCATCTTAATCACGTTTGGTTGCAAATTACAAATTTTGAGAAAGGATGTGCATTTAAAGAGTCGCTGCATCTCCTGCTGTTCTGCTGATCTGTATTTAAACTAAAAGTGCTGAGCAGAAGATGAATTGCAATCATTATTACTGAAATATGCAGCAGTGCAGCCTTACTATGTGTGCTATAAACAGGAAGAAAGAGCAAGGCAGTGACTTTCAAATCACTCTGCACTAAACAAAATTTAATAAACTTGTCAGGTTTCATTTTCAGCAAATGTCTGCGACGTAGCCAGAGAGAGATCTGCTTATTCATTCTGTCAGACTTTGATGGTTACTGGGGAAAAACTTAAATCTACAACAAAAAATGTTCTTTAATGTTGTTTTGGCCAATGCATTTACAGTTTATCCGTGATATATGTGTGTATTTATAAAGAACCTTAAGGTTTTGGTCATTAGTACACAGTTAGCAGCATTACAAAGGATTTTCCTCCTAACAAAAGCTTCATTATTCATAACTAACACTTGGGAACAATGGAGACGGTGCTCTCCTGACGTTTTAATGCATAAAAAACAGCCTCTTCCCAACAAATATGATCAGCATTTTCTACCATCATGTCCCCCGTCTCCATTCTCATTTGTTTGCCTCAGAAAAACTTAAGTGATTCATCACCGACTTGCTCCCATGTTGATTATGCAGCAGGGGAGCCAAGTTCTTTACAGAAAGTTGGCTATTGATCACAGTGATATTTATTGTGACTGGCACTCAATTTGTGTCAATTTTAAACAATCACTGAAACCTGCGTCCGTGTCATTAATAATGGAGCCATTAAATTTAATCACCAGGTCAAAAACAACTCTGTGCCTAGACACACTAAACGCTACGGTGGAAGGGAAAGGTTGCTCTCTGGCGTTGCTGCAGGAGGCTGATCTGGAGGTGGTGATGTGGAACGATGACTGGAGTGTGTTGAGGGATGTCACTGCTCATCATAATTGCAGTGGACAGCGTCTAGACATGGTACATTTACCAAGTGGAGGCTGATTCATTTTATGACCAGATGACAGCTTTTAACCATCACAGGCAGCAGAGGACCAGAGCACTGAAACCGGAGCACCTCAGGGCAAACATTAAAAGCACAAACCACATTTGGTCATCACACACTGAATATGATGCTAATGAGACACCTGTCTGCACACTGACTTGCATTATTGCATAAAGAACTTCAAAATGATCAGAAACAAATGGCTAAACAAAGTTCTGTGCATCTGAGCTGCAGAGTAACCAACACAAGTCTGTCATCTGCATGTCTGATGCTCAAGTTCCCACATGGAGCTGTGCTCGCTCCACTGGATGCAGCAACATGCATCCAACTCTGTCACTGTCAGGTTTTTTATGCCATTGTTATTCAGCAAGTGTCGCTAAAATATACAAAGTTTAAGATTTTTTTTCCCAATTCATAAACTTTTACTTTAAATCACAAGGGATGCAGTGCAGCTATGGTATGCAAGATAAATGTCTGCAGCTGAAACACGTTTCATACCAATGATTTGTTGTGCGTTATGGCTGCAGTAAAATTTCACCAGTCGCAAGAAAGTGACAGCAGTTTAAGTGGTGATGCTTCAGATACAAAATAACATACATCTTCATGCAATATGAAGTTGTTTATAATACTTTAAGTGACATTTGATTCATTTTATTGAGAATTATTATTCAGGAGAGTTCTAACATCGACAGAAACAAACACATTCCCTTTTAATATTTCACTTCTTTGTGACAGACGCAACTCATGACTGATTCAGATGACAGTGAGACACCGTTCGAGCAGTCATGCATCGCAGAGCTTATTAGTCTGCCCGCAAAGACGATTCTGAGAAGCTCTTAATGGAGTGAGGAGCATTTCACTTGTGGCTTGACTCAGATCCTCATCAACACTGTAGCTCCGACTCCAAGGGCAGAGGTCAGTTCACTTGTCATTTAATCATGAAAATTACATTTTATGTATGAATGAGAAGATTTTAAAAAACATATCATGAACAGATGGAAATAAATTCTTCTCCACCTTAGAATTTGTCAGTATTTTGTAGAAAATTTTGCTCTTTTTGTAGTTTTTAGAAGCACAGGATACTAAAAACACAGAATGAAGGAGAAAAATCTGATCAGGGTTTAAATGTGATTGTTTACAAAAAAACTTGATGTTGCAACAGAGGGGCAACACCAATAATCTCCAATCTACATCCCTGACTGTCATATTAGATTTGGATCCTAACTGAGCTTTTCCTCTCTGGCTCTGATGTTGATTTTCATTTGTTATTCATGAATTTCATTAATTTCATTAACTTGAAATAATCATCTGAAATGGCAAGCACTTAATTTGAAGCAAGGACTTTTTTTTACTCTCTTTTCAAACAAATCCTCTACACCTAACACACTGAATGTCTGAGACAAGTTGTAAAATATCATGTGAGTGCTGCACACTGCTGTCAAGAGACATGTCACAACTTCCTCAAAGAAAAGCCAGATGGAATTCTCAGCCAGACTCTTTCAGTCTAAACACAAGGAGGCTTTTCCCCCGCAGACTTCTATAATTATCATCATAATTATGGTGATGGTAGGGTAGAAAGTAAAGGCAGAAAACGGTGACTTACGTAAGCACTGAGGCAGGTCTCCGCTCCACGTTCCGTTGCCTGTGCAGGTAAGCACAGCAGGAAAAGAGAGCTCATAGCCAGGCAGACAGCCGTAGCTGACGCTGGAGCCCCACTCCAGGACCGAGCCCTCCAGGAGGCCGTTGGGTAAGGAGGGCGGTGTGGGACACATCACCACTGTAGAGACAAAGTGGACACATAGATTTTATTCCCAGGGTGGCAAAGCTGTCAATTTAGTTTCCATCAGGGAGGCAGAGTTTAAGAAAAGCTTACTTTTAAATTTAAATTCATGCATCCAGGTCATTTGTATTTGCATATAAATTACACAGATTACATAAAACAAAACCTAACTGTGTGCTATTTGTCAGCAATAATTACAGTTCTTACTTTTTTTTTTACTACAAATTTGTTTTTAGCAAGGAAATTAAGGAAGAAGAAAATCAAATAAAACAAACAAAACAGTTTAGGCTACATTAAAACCTGCATATATGCTAATAACAGTATATAATCTCATATTCATTCTTAGCACCTCACTGGTGCAATTACATAGCTTTTATCATGACTACAATGAAAAAAAGTTTTGTTTTTTTTTAGCATTTATGTTTTTTGTTTAACTATTAAAAATTCAAATCATTGATGTTGCCACAAAGATAAAAATTTCTCAATTCAAAAATTGATTTGTTTATGAAATGTAGACCTTAAAGATGCAATCCAGAGTTTTCCCCTTTCAGGAATTATGTATGATTTTTTAGAAATCTGTAAAAGTGATAGT
>SSNR01000487.1:373335-393550 GCA_006937965.1 Callopanchax toddi | reverse complement strand
CTATATTACCTGTTAGCTAACCTCTACAGTTAGAACACTATATTACCTGTTAGCTAACCTCTACAGTTAGAACACTATATTACCTGTTAGCTAACCTCTACAGTTAGAACTCTATATTACCTGTTAGCTAACCTCTACAGTTAGAACTCTATATTACCTGTTAGCTAACCTCTACAGTTAGAACACTATATTACCTGTTAGCTAACCTCTACACTTAGAACATTATAATACCTGTTAGCTAACCTCTACAGTTAGAACACTATATTACCTGTTAGCTAACCTCTACAGTTAGAACACTATATTACCTGTTAGCTAACCTCTACAGTTAGAACACTATATTACCTGTTAGCTAACCTCTACAGTTAGAACACTATAATACCTGTTAGCTAACCTCTACACTTAGAACACTATCCCTGCTGAAAAAACCAGCATAGACCAGCACCAAACCAGCATAGACCAGCATTGACCAGCAAACAAATTATGATGGTCTTGATTTATATGCTGGTCAATGCTGGTCTATGCTGGTTTGGTGCTGGTCTATGCTGGTTTGGTGCTGGTTTAGCTGGTAGACCAACATGATTCAATGCTGGTCAATGCTGGTCTATGCTGGTTGAACTAATGGATCACTATGGACCAGCATACCAGCACCAAAACACAACATATGCTGGAACCAGCATATGCTGGTCTATGCTGGTTTTTTCAGCAGGGATATTACCTGTTAGCTAACCTCTACACTTAGAACACTATAATACCTGTTAGCTAACCTCTACAGTTAGAACACTATATTACCTGTTAGCTAACCTCTACAGTTAGAACTCTATATTACCTGTTAGTTAACCTCTACAGTTAGAACTCTATATTACCTGTTAGCTAACCTCTACAGTTAGAACTCTATATTACCTGTTAGCGCTACGCGACCAGACTGGCCCACAGTAACACCTCCAGTGGTGTACTACTTCCAGCCAGTGGTCAGCACCTCAACAGCCTTCAGTGTGAAGTAGCCTTGATCCTGGAGGGCTGCTCAGCACACACTCTGCCATAGTGGAAGACCAGATGCAGAAATGGAACCATAAGGTTAAAAATGTGATTAATGCAATTAAAAAACTTAATGTGTTAATTGTGGCTTTAATAATTAATCATAATTAACAAGCTTATTTGGCACCCCCAGGAAATATACAGCATTCTAACACATCAGGATGACTTTTTATAACTACAGTTTTTTTTAACTCCTAACTAACTACCCTATATGCTACTTCACACCGGTGTTGCGATACAGTCTCCGCAAAGATGAATAAAACATTGAGTCCAATCAGAGCCTGCACACTCGCACCGGTACATTTGTGGTGCAGTTATGCAACAAAGTTAACTTCACGCAACAAGTCTGTTTTTCCCAGACGCCGAGAGCAGGGCAGATTTTTATCAAATTAAAGAAATGATGTGCGCCAGACAGGAAGTGAGATGCTAGCGGGCGAGGTGCACGCAGTATATTTCAAAATAAAACCTTCATTGCTAAAGTTAACACGATTTGGATATTTAAAAGACAAAGACAAATGTGATATTTTGTGGAGATCTGATTTTGAGGTGGACATTCACATTATTATATAAATGCATCAACCGTCACAGTCTGCAGCTCTGAAGCTTTACCAGTGATCTTAAAGATCTCCAGTTTCTGCTTCCATAAAGTAAACCTTTTAGAAGGTTTGCTGCAGAAGTGGATTATACTAAGAATTCTGTTTCTCCGCTCTTGTTCTAACTGACAGCAGGTTGTGGTGGTCACATTTATATTCAGGTCAAATCTTTGATGCTGATGTGCTGAGAGAAGCACAATCCCTCAAACGCCTTACTCAGCTTTCCAGCTGGACTGCATTTAATGAGACGAAGGCGGTCAGTAGATAACGCTCGTCTAAGATGTGAGAAGAACTCCGAGGTTTACCATGAAGACGAGAGGAGGGATCAGTTTGGATTAGGAGTTTCATTAGGGATGCTGGTTAATCATCCTCACTAAATCCTTTAATTCTACGCCTCTTTCAGTGGATCTGACTGGAAGGGATTCAGTTATTTAGTTTTTATCAGTTGAAATTTTGTTTTAATTCATCCCCTCGTGTTTGACCTACAGAACCAGAATAACAGTTCTGTCTCGGAGCTGAGTGACATAAAGAGAGTGAAAAGGACCGAAGACCGACAGGTTCAACGGATGGCAGGAAGTACAGAGAGAAAGAGATGGAAATGAAAAGCGAAGAGATGGAGAGGAGGGTTTTGAGTAAGATGGACAGGCGTGTGTGTGTGTGTGTGTGTGTGTGTGTGAATTATTCAGCAGGCTCCTCTGGTGTAGGCGGCGGTGGGAGGTTGTAAATATCAGTTTGATTTCTGAACCGCTGCCTGTTTTATCCAAAGATCTGCTCACAGAGCAGCGAGCTGAACGGCTCGCTGAGCGTTCAGTGAGTCAACGACAGCTCAGGTCAGAGGGTCGGTTCCCACAAAGAACCACGTAAAACCTAAATACTACAAGAGGTTCTGACTGTAGGAGAAAACTTCAGCCTCGCTGGTCAGAAACATCTAGTACAACTCAAAATACTACAGGGAAAAGTGGGTTGGCATGACAACATAAGGAGGATTCAGCCACATAAAATGGTTTTCTGTGTAAAAGTTACAAACACAACCCATCTTAATTATTAGTTTGCTGATAAAGTTCATTCAGTTTAAATCCTTCAGGAATGATGAGCTAATGTCCCTCCTCTCCCCACCAGCTCCCCCAGTGGGACCTGATGTTCACCTGGTGCTGACCCAGAGCATCAGCCACCTGCACTAGGGTGGAGAAACAAGCCAACAGGGCCTAAAGCCAAACATCAGATGTCGTGTGTGTTTTCTATCGTCTGACACCACGTCAGACTGGTTGCTGATTTCATGAGGACTGTGCTCTGCTGTCGGCTCATGGTGGCTGTGTTTTTGTCTTCCAGCATACAGACTTGTGTCAGTACATGGACAAACATCCTGGAGGGCTCCATCCAGAGAACGTCAAGGTAACCACACATCATACTGCTCTACTCTAACTCCGACCAGAACGCTCTATCTGACATGAAACCCAACAACGTGTGCAGATAACTAGAAACATGCATTTGTTAGGTGGTGACGACACGGCGTCCAGAGAGGACAAAGCCTTTCAGGTCCATCATGTCTTTGCTTTCAGGTCAAACTGCTCCTTGTGTAGCTTCTCACTGACGCTTCATAATTAACTCAAAATATCCTTTCAAAGAGTTAAATGTTGTAAACATCTATTGGACTTTTCTGTTGTTTGTATTTTGAGTTTCCAGTTGAATTCTGCATTAGGGTGAACAGAATCGACACCTAAAGGTAGAAAATCAGCAGGACCTACGTATTCTGATGCGTTGTGTGTAACCCACATCCTGTGATGCTCAGCCTGTTGAAGGCGTTAAATCTGATCAGGTCGTAAACGGCTCAGAGGATGTTGGCTTCCCAGCACGAACAGTGGAACGAGTCAGGTCAAAGGTCACGTGCAGTGAAGGTTACAGGAGTTCCCACACAGCATGCTGACATCTGAACCAGACGTATCTATCTGAAGCTAAACGATGCTCTGTGTTGAATCAACATGGACAGACGTTGTTCTGAGTCTGTGATTTTATTCATCAATGGAGGAAGATGGGCTGTCCTCCATGTGAACACCCGGGTTCAGTCCCCATCTCCATGTGTCCTGGAGCAAGACACCCAACGCCCAACTGCCTTCAGGAAAGAGAATCTACATTACCTGAATAATAAAATGGAGAAAGACTGTCCCTCCTCCCTGAGCTATAGCTCTATGTTTCCCTCTCACAACTTCTGTGATCTACAATGAATCAGAAGGGATGCCCATGTTGCTAGGATACACATCCCCTCAGCATCAGGTACAGTCTATAGAGCTGGAGGATCCTGCCTACCTGGTTAGGGTCAGGCTTCCTGCTGCTCTCTGGTCTGTGTGTTGACTGTCTCACTGTCCAGCCTGACCGGGGTTTCATCACGTCGCTGTCATTAGACAGCTTCTCGACTGAGTGTAGAAAACTGAATCAGCTGTGCTGTGGATCCTGTTTTACCTCCTCTTATAATTAACCCTTTAACACCACAGTTAAAACAACGTGTACTGGTAATCGTATTGAACAGTGATCAGGCGAAACTTTTTATTGAAACCTCCTCGTTTTTGTTCGAGTTGTTTACCTTTTGTAGGTTTTCCCTTCAGTCAGTCAGGTGGACGTCGTCTACTACTATACTCAGAGGGTGACCTGCCAGTGAAGTGACTGAAGCAGACTATCATAGTCTAGTTGTTCAGTGGAGCTTTGATGGTGTCATGATGACCTGATGTGCACCGTGAGCCTGAGTGGGTGGAGGAGTGTTGTGACTCAGTGATGCTGCTAGCTAACAGGAATTAGCAGGTGGGAAGAAGCGCTAATGATGGCGCGGCGGTGGATGGAGTGAGAGGATGTGTGTTATGGAACAGACCATAAACCTCTGAGGAGACGGAGGTGTCTCCTAACACTGATTTGTTAGGCTCTTGTTGGACATGTGAGTTTGTGTCCCTGTGGTTCTACTAATCTGTTAGTTTCATTCGTGTTTTCTTCTTGGATTTATTTTATATTGTTGTTGTATTAAATGTAAAACCAGAGAAGCAGCCTTACTGCTGATTCTGGTTCAGTTTCACGTCCTGCAGCTTTAAAGCTAAACATAAACCTGCTGTATGAACACACTCTGTTCACAGACAGTTTAGTCTCTAACTAGCTGCTCTGAGTCCGAGCTCAGTGAGATCTAACATGTTTCTGCATCACCTGACCGTCCGTCTGACCGTCCATCTGATCGGCCCGTCTGACCGGTCCGTCTGACCGTCCGTCTGACCGTCCATCTGATCGGTCCGTCTGACCGTCCATCTGATCGGTCCGTCTGACCGTCCGTCTGACCGTCCGTCTGATCGGTCCGTCTGACCGTCCGTCTGACCGGTCCGTCTGACCGTCCGTCTGACCGGTCCGTCTGACCGTCCGTCTGACCGGTCCGTCTGACCGTCCGTCTGACCGGTCCGTCTGACCGTCCATCTGATCGGTCCGTCTGACCGGTCCGTCTGACCGTCCGTCTGACCGTCCGTCTGACCGGTCCGTCTGACCGTCCATCTGATCGGTCCGTCTGACCGGTCCGTCTGACCGGTCCGTCTGATTGGTCCGTCTGACCGGTCCGTCTGACCGTCCGTCTGATCGGTCCGTCTGATCGGTCCGTCTGACCGTCCGTCTGATCGGTCCGTCTGACCGGTCCGTCTGACCGTCCGTCTGATCGGTCCGTCTGATCGGTCCGTCTGACCGTCCGTCTGACCGTCCGTCTGACCGGTCCGTCTGACCGGTCCGTCTGATTGGTCCGTCTGACCGGTCCGTCTGACCGGTCCGTCTGACCGGTCCGTCTGACCGGTCCGTCTGATCGGTCCGTCTGACTGGTCCGTCTGACCGGTCCGTCTGACCGGTCCGTCTGACTGGTCCGTCTGATCGGTCCGTCTGACTGGTCCGTCTGACCGGTCCGTCTGACCGGTCCGTCTGATCGGTCCGTCTGACCGGTCCGTCTGATCGGTCCGTCTGACCGTCCGTCTGACCGTCCGTCTGACCGGTCCGTCTGACCGTCCATCTGATTGGTCCGTCTGACCGGTCCGTCTGACCGGTCCGTCTGACCGGTCCGTCTGATCGGTCCGTCTGACCGTCCGTCTGACCGTCCGTCTGACCGTCCGTCTGACCGTCCGTCTGACCGGTCCGTCTGACCGGTCCGTCTGATCGGTCCGTCTGACCGGTCCGTCTGACCGGTCCGTCTGACCGGTCCGTCTGACCGTCCGTCTGACCGGTCCGTCTGACCGTCCATCTGACCCGTCCGTCTGACCGTCCATCTGATTGGTCCGTCTGACCGTCCGTCTGACCGGTCCGTCTGACCGGTCCGTCTGACCGGTCCGTCTGACCGTCCGTCTGACCGTCCGTCTGACCGTCCGTCTGACCGGTCCGTCTGACCGGTCCGTCTGATCGGTCCGTCTGACCGGTCCGTCTGACCGGTCCGTCTGACCGGTCCGTCTGACCGTCCGTCTGACCGTCCATCTGACCCGTCCGTCTGACCGTCCATCTGACCCGTCCGTCTGACCGTCCGTCTGACCGTCCATCTGACCCGTCCGTCTGACCGTCCGTCTGACCGTCCATCTGACCCGTCCGTCTGACCGGTCCGTCTGATCGGTCCGTCTGGGTCTCCTGTCCATGCAGCCCGGATCTCATTGAGTCTGTTTTCTTTAGTCTCAGACTGATCCAGCACTACGTCACAGAAACGCTGACTCATCAGGATGTCCAGTGATGGAAGATTTATGGACATCCAGCAGAACATGGAAGTCCTCTGAATGCTGACTGCTCTGTGCTGCTTTTTGTTCTCTGGTGTACCTTTTTGATCAAAACTAAACGCCTGTTTCTTTTCTGCTGTCATCAGTTTGAGAAGGAGCTCAGAGAAAGTCCTAATGTGTCCTTTGAAGTTTACAGAGATTCCCTCTGCAGGAGGAAGACAAAGTTCTTCTTAAAGTCAAAGACATGAACGCTTCTAAACTTGAAATCAGAGCCAGCAGTGAGCAGTTTGACTACGTCTGAATACGTTAATCTCTGCAGGCCACGGGCGTAGATTTGGTGGTATGGACGGAGGTGACGTGTCTCCACCGATGACTCAGTCCAAGAGGACAGACACAGCGCTGCATGTTCACCAGTCATACATGCAGCCCAGTGGACCTGTTGTGCTGCTGCGCCCAGACCTGTTTCCAGGAAAAGGAGGCGTCTGGAGCGACCGGCGCAGTCCATGCTCCCAGACACGCCCCCTTCTCCTGGACAGAGGTCCATGCCAACGGCACCTGTCCTGGGTCTGGATATGGACCGGACCGGACTGGCCATCAGATATCTTCCCAGTGGGCTCATGGTAACTGGGTTGATCTGAGCTCGTCGTTTTAATCTTCCTGTTTCACACAACGCCCTCGTTACAAAGTAAAAACAGAGAATAGCGTTTTATATCCTCTAAGAACAATCTAGGGTAGAGATGATGAATCTTTTGTTATAATTTCAGTGTGAGGCAGCAGGTTATGGCTGACAGGAGCTGAGACATTTAGACTGAGCTGTTTATTGACACCTGTTTGTCTTCAGGGGGAGACAGTCCCCTGTTCACTCAGTGGTTTGTAGCCTGCAGCTGAGCCTCTGAGAGGTTGACTTGTTATGATGAGTGAACAGAAACCTGGGTGTTAACACAGTGTAGAGGCTCCTGTCTGTTATCAGGGAGTTTTAGGACTAAATGTGACAGAGACGTCCTCCTGTTTACTAATCGACACATAAAAGCTATTAGTGTCCCCGCTGGACCAAAGCAACATTCAGAGACGAGCACTCAGACATCACTGCTAATGCAATTAGTGGCCATGAACCACAGCAGAGTGACAAGCTGAAGCTCTACTTCAGGTCATGATCGTGGATGAAGTATGTCGTAAAGCAGGTCGTTGGCTCAGCATCATTAACTATGCTCACCTCGCAGCTCCTGGTTACGGTGTTAGTCCCAGCCAGCTGAAGGGCTCTGACTCAGTCAGATCTCCATTCATCAGGATAAACTCACACCACAGAACCTGGACACCATTTGTCCTCATGCATACACTCTGACTGGGAGGACGTCCCCCCCAAAGCTCTTCAGTCATCAGAGCAGGTGATCGCTGATAATCTTACACACTTCAACACTAGTTCTTGGTTTTTAGAAACCCACTCTAGATGCTAATGTTTTAGCTAGGCTTATTTCTAACCTTCCTTTAAAAACAAAAAATCTTGAGAAAGTATAAAAGCATATTATAGTCCAGAAACCACCCTGACTAAAGTGATACTCAGATATCAATCATGTTTTAGTTCATTGATGTCAGTGCCAACTTTGACACACTGATCATAAACTTGATGACATCATTTGGATCTAGAGCACAGCTTAAGGTATCATCTGTCTGTGTTCTCGTCTCTAGATTAGATTAAGGTGATCCTCAGGGTTCCTGTCTTGGCCCATTCCTCTTCACATTATAAATGCTTCCCTTAGATGTTTGGTAAGTTGTACATACAGTATGTTGTACATTAGCATTGTTATTCTAATGACAGCTATCTTTAAATCTCAGTGAGACCCAATGACACTGCAGGCCTGCTCTGGAGAGACACAGCTGTGTCTGTCCAGTGTCTTCAGCTGGACTCTGATGAGACTGAGCTCACTGCTTAACCCAAACAATCAGAGAAGTCTGGGCCAATCAGTGAAAAGGAAGAACATTTTCTCGTTTTTGATGGATACGTCCTGAGCTCTAATTGACTCTTTTTATTTGAAACTCATCCGTTAAATCAGTGATGGATGTGGAAGACGACCATTAGAGCTGATTTAACATGAACCTGATGAAAACAGGAGAAATGAGGTTTATTCTGACAGGTTGGTTTAAATCATCTCTTATGACCGACGTTTAGCTTTGTTTGAGTTGAATTTTATTTTTGTAAATGTTTTTCCTACTCTGTGTTTAATATAGACATTTAATATGAAGAGAAGCAGATTTGTGTTATTATTATGGGGTCAGGTATTCTGGGTTCTAGTCTGATGTCAGGATAGTCGAAGAAACTAATAAATGCAGCTTTTTAAAAAAAATGATGGTCTTGAAAACATATTTGATCTACACAAGCAGGATGAAGTGCTTTCATACAAGCAGGTTTCACTTCAACACACCTGCAGTGAGAGTTATCAGCTGCCATGTGTTAAATGTCTGCAGTGTGATTAAAGCATTATGCACACCCCCTCCCCCCCAGTGGTTTATAAACAGGTTGACTAGGAAATAAAGCACAGCATGATCTGGAACCATGTGCACATGTGAATGCACTATTCAGTTAGTAAGGACCTGGTGCAGAAACGTCAGATAAACATCATCCACTGTGCATGACGGGGGTCGGGTTAACGGACTATTTCACGCCATCCACCGTTTTTTAAAAACAGTGACGTAAACGTCTAATGACCGTCTGTCAGACTGACTGACTGTAATTCACATCCCTGACCACTTGGGGGTGAGTGAGCAGATTCATTAGCTGATTTGTCTCCTGATGCATGATGGAGATCAGTTCAACAACAACCTTCTTCTCATTTTTGGGCCACCATACTGAACGTAAACATCCTGGTTGCTATAGTAACCGATTGCACACTACGGCGTTGAGAATAAAGACACACATGACAGCATTAGTCCAAAGTTACCAAAGTCCCATTATTCCTGATGGTGGATCAGACCACAGCAGGTGAACTGCTCATATTTTAGGTTCAGACCTTTATCATTGTTTCTGTGGAGCTACTGGAGCCACAGTCAGTGGGTTTTGTCACCATGGAAACAAAAGTGTGATGTGTGACGACGTAACCCTAAACCCTGAGCTGAACGTGAAGTTTCACCTTCACTGTTTAAAGCGGTGTGGTCCGACAGCTCGCTATAAGGCAGCGACACAGACAGGAAGTGTCATGGATGGCGTGCGTACTAACCATCAGCGTTTGCACTCACTGGAGTAACTCTTTAAAACATGATTAGACCTTCTGCATGTCGGTTTACTCAGGTAGTTTATAATGGTTCTATAGAAATAAAGTCTGACTGGACTGGTGCACAGATCGCTTCTTATTCCATGTCCTGGTGAGATGGTTGTCTTTATGTCAGCCTGCATTCCTACTAGTCTCGTCTTTGATTAATAAATAGATATATAGTAAAAGAAAAACAATGTAACTGTCAAAACCCTTTGGGTGTTTCAGTAACACCCTGCTGTGGGGCTCAGCTGTCCAGTCAAACAGGAGCCAAGAACAATTGTGGGCAGATCTGGACCTTTACAGTCTTCTGTAGCTGCAGCTCAGAGCAGGCTGGTGCTGACTCAGCCCATTAAAGACAACACCTTACTGATGTTTAGTGGAAAAGATGGAGGCTCGTTGTGTGCCTGCTGGCAGATGGCAGCATCCTTTCACTCCATTTAACTCTCCTTCATTTGATCTCTCTCTCTCTCACTGATTTCACCATATTTACTTGTTTCAGCATAACACCACAGTGGGGGTTTGATCAGTCTGGATGTTTGAGCCGGATCCTGTTGATGTGTTTCATTCTGCCAGGATCTGGGTTTAGAGGCAGCTGAAATCCAGCTTTAGTCCTCCTATGTGTCTGTGTTCATCTTACTGTTCCTCCTGTTATATGGACACTTTTGCACCCAGCCACAGCCATATTACGTTCATATTACTACTCAGGATTACTAAGGTTTTTTCCTCTAAAAATCTGTTTTTGATTTTTGCACACGTTCTATTTTTCACTGACAGGTGGAACTACTACAGAGCATCCAGAAATATTCACACAGCATCACCTTTTCCACATGTTGTTATGGTTACAGCTTTATTCCAAATTGGATTAAATTATTTTTTCCTCAACATTCGACACACAACATCCCACAATGACAATGTGACAAAAACGTTTTGGGGAGATTTATGCTAATGTCTTAAAAATAGAAAACCTGATCAGTCCCACGTCCATCAGCCTGTCCTCAGTCCTCTGTTGATCCTCCTCCAGCAGACGTTCCAGCCTCCAGTCTCTCCGAACCTGATGCCTCCAGCTCATCTCACCTCTCTCTGGACAGTTTGGTCCGTTCCTCTCTCTGGACAGTTTGGTCCAGTCCACTCTCTGGACAGTTTGGTCCATTCCTCTCTCTGGACAGTTTGGTCCAGTCCACTCTCTGGACAGTTTGGTCCATTCCTCTCTCTGGACAGTTTGGTCCAGTCCACTCTCTGGACAGTTTGGTCCAGTCCTCTCTCTGGACAGTTTGGTCCAGTCCTCTCTCTGGACAGTTTGGTCCAGTCCTCTCTCTGGACAGTTTGGTCCATTCCTCTCTCTGGACAGTTTGGTCCATTCCTCTCTCTGGACAGTTTGGTCCATTCCTCTCTCTGGACAGTTTGGTCCAGTCCTCTCTCTGGACAGTTTGGTCCAGTCCTCTCTCTGGACAGTTTGGTCTGTTTCTCTCTCTAGACAGTTTGGTCCAGTCCTCTCTCTGGACAGTTTGGTCCATTCCTCTCTCTGGACAGTTTGGTCCGTTCCTCTCTCTGGACAGTTTGGTCCATTCCTCTCTCTGGACAGTTTGGTCCAGTCCTCTCTCTGGACAGTTTGGTCCATTCCTCTCTCTGGACAGTTTGGTCCAGTCCACTCTCTGGACAGTTTGGTCCAGTCCTCTCTCTCGACAGTTTGGTCCAGTCCTCCCTCTGGACAGTTTGGTCCATTCCTCTCTCTGGACAGTTTGGTCCGTTCCTCCCTCTGGACAGTTTGGTCCGTTCCTCTCTCTGGACAGTTTGGTCCATTCCTCTCTCTGGACAGTTTGGTCCGTTCCTCTCTCTGGACAGTTTGGTCCATTCCTCTCTCTGGACAGTTTGGTCCAGTCCTCTCTCTGGACAGTTTGGTCCGTTCCTCTCTCTGGACAGTTTGGTCCAGTCCTCTCTCTGGACAGTTTGGTCCGTTCCTCTCTCTGGACAGTTTGGTCCAGTCCTCTCTCTGGACAGTTTGGTCCAGTCCTCTCTCTGGACAGTTTGGTCCGTTCCTCTCTCTGGACAGTTTGGTCCAGTCCTCTCTCTGGACAGTTTGGTCCAGTCCTCTCTCTGGACAGTTTGGTCCGTTCCTCTCTCTGGACAGTTTGGTCAATTCCACTCTCTGGACAGTTTGGTCCAGTCCTCTCTCTGGACAGTTAGGTCCAGTCCACTCTCTGGACAGTTTGGTCCAGTCCTCTCTCTGGACAGTTTGGTCGAGTCCTCTCTCTGGACAGTTTGGTCCGTTCCTCTCTCTGGACAGTTTGGTCCAGTCCTCTCTCTGGACAGTTTGGTCCGTTCCTCTCTCTGGACAGTTTGGTCCAGTCCTCTCTCTGGACAGTTTGGTCCAGTCCTCTCTCTGGACAGTTTGGTCCGTTCCTCTCTCTGGACAGTTTGGTCGAGTCCTCTCTCTGGACAGTTTGGTCCATTCCTCTCTCTGGACAGTTTGGTCCAGTCCTCTCTCTGGACAGTTTGGTCCGTTCCTCTCTCTGGACAGTTTGGTCCATTCCACTCTCTGGACAGTTTGGTCCAGTCCTCTCTCTGGACAGTTTTGTCCAGTCCACTCTCTGGACAGTTTGGTCCAGTCCTCTCTCTGGAAAGTTTGGTCCAGTCCTCTTTCTGGACAATTTGGTCCAGTCCTCTCTCTGGACAGTTTGGTCCGTTCCTCTCTCTGGACAGTTTGGTCCATTCTTCTTTCTGGACAGTTTGGTCCAGTCCTCTCTCTGGACAGTTTGGTCCAGTCCACTCTCTGGACAGTTTGGTCCAGTCCTCTCTCTGGACAGTTTGGTCCATTCCTCTCTCTGGACAGTTTGGTCCAGTCCTCTCTCTGGACAGTTTGGTCCAGTCCTCCCTCTGGACAGTTTGGTCCATTCCTCTCTCTGGACAGTTTGGTCCAGTCTTCTCTCTGGACAGTTTGGTCCATTCCTCTCTCTGGACAGTTTGGTCCGTTCCTCTCTCTGGACAGTTTGGTCCAGTCCTCCCTCTGGACAGTTTGGTCCAGTCCTCCCTCTGGACAGTTTGGTCCAGTCCTCTCTCTGGACAGTTTGGTCCGTTCCTCTCTCTGGACAGTTTGGTCCGTTCCTCTCTCTGGACAGTTTGGTCCAGTCCTCTCTCTGGACAGTTTGGTCCGTTCCTCTCTCTGGACAGTTTGGTCCAGTGCTCTCTCTGGACAGTTTGGTCCAGTCCTCTCTCTGGACAGTTTGGTCCGTTCCTCTCTCTGGACAGTTTGGTCCATTCCTCTCTCTGGACAGTTTGGTCCGTTCCTCTCTCTGGACAGTTTGGTCCATTCCTCTCTCTGGACATTTTGGTCCATTCCTCTCTCTGGACAGTTTGGTCCAGTCCTCTCTCTGGACAGTTTGGTCCAGTCCTCTCTCTGGACAGTTTGGTCCAGTCCTCTCTCTGGACAGTTTGGTCCAGTCCTCTCTCTGGACAGTTTGGTCCATTCCTCTCTCTGGACAGTTTGGTCCATTCCTCTTTCTGGACAGTTTGGTCCAGTCCTCTCTCTGGACAGTTTGGTCCGTTCCTCTCTCTGGACAGTTTGGTCCAGTCCTCTCTCTGGACAGTTTGGTCCATTCCTCTCTCTGGACAGTTTGGTCCAGTCCTCTCTCTGGACAGTTTGGCCCGTTCCTCTTTCTGGACAGTTTGGTCTGTTCCTCTCTCTGGACAGTTTGGTCCATTCCTCTCTCTGGACAGTTTGGTCCAGTCCTCTCTCTGGACAGTTTGGCCCGTTCCTCTCTCTGGACAGTTTGGTCCAGTGCTCTCTCTGGACAGTTTGGTCCAGTCCTCTCTCTGGACAGTTTGGTCCGTTCTTCTCTCTGGACAGTTTGGTCCGTTCTTCTCTCTGGACAGTTTGGTCCAGTCCTCTCTCTGGAAAGTTTGGTCCAGTCCTCTCTCTGGACAGTTTGGTCCAGTCCTCCCTCTGGACAGTTTGGTCCAGTGCTCTCTCTGGATAGTTTGGTCCAGTCCTCTCTCAGGACAGTTTGGTCCGTTCCTCTCTCTGGACAGTTTGGTCCAGTGCTCTCTCTGGACAGTTTGGTCCGTTCCTCTCTCTGGACAGTTTGGTCCGTTCCTCTCTCTCGACAGTTTGGTCCAGTGCTCTCTCTGGACAGTTTGGTCCGTTCCTCTCTCTGGACAGTTTGGTCCAGTCCTCTCTCTGGAAAGTTTGGTCCAGTCCTCTCTCAGGACAGTTTGGTCCGTTCCTCTCTCTGGACAGTTTGGTCCGTTCTTCTCTCTGGACAGTTTGGTCCGTTCTTCTCTCTGGACAGTTTGGTCCAGTCCTCTCTCTGGACAGTTTGGTCCAGTCCTCTCTCTGGACAGTTTGGTCCGTTCCTCTCTCTGGACAGTTTGGTCCAGTGCTCTCTCTGGACAGTTTGGTCCGTTCCTCTCTCTGGACAGTTTGGTCCATTGCTCTCTCTGGACAGTTTGGTCCAGTCCTCCCTCTGGACAGTTTGGTCCAGTCCTCTTTCAGCTCCTCTCAGCTCCATCAGGTTGAATGAAGCGTCGCTGCAGCCATTTTCAGATCTCTCCAGAGACGGTCAGTGGATTCAGGTCTGGACTCTGGCTGGGACACTTGAGGACATTCAGAGTTGTCGTGAAGACACTCCTTTGATATCCTGGCTGTGTAATAATAATACTACTAATAATAATAATGCATCAGTTTTATATAGCGCTTTTCTAGGTCACTCAAAGACGCTTTACAGAGTTGCATCATTCATTCACACAGTCATTCTCACCGGTGGTGGTAAACTACGACAGACGTCTGTAGCCACAGCTGCCCTGGGGCAGACTGACAGAAGAGAGGCTGCCATTCTGACCATCGGCCCTTCTGACCACCACCAACATTCACACACAGTCACACTCACATTCACACAGTAAGGTGGGTGAAGTGTCTTGCCCAAGGACACAACGACAATCTAACCCAGCCAGAGCTGGGGATTGAACCGGTGACCCTCTGGTTACCAGACCGGCCACTCTCCCAACTGAGCTAATGCCCCGAGCCTGTACTCAGGGTGGTTGTCCTCCTGAAAGATGAAGCGTGGCCCCGGTCTGAGGTCCAGAGCGCTCTGGAGCAGGTCTTCATCCAGGAGGTCTCTACATTCCCTCTATCCTGACTAGTCTCCCAGTTCCCCACAGCCTGATGCTGCCTCCACCATGCTGCACTGTAGGGATGCTGTTGTCATGGTGATGAGCGCTCCCTGGTTTCCTCCTGGCGTTCACACCAAAGAGTTCAATGTGTCTCATCAGACCAGAGGGTTTAGCTCCTCGTGGTCTGAGTCCTTCAGGTGTCTTTAGGAAAACTCCAGGTGGGTTGCCATGTTCCGTTTACTAAGGAGTGTCTTCAGTCTGGACTCTCTACCTTCAGGCCTGATTGGTGGACTGCTGCAGAGTGACCTGCTTTAAACCAGTCATTTAGCCTCCTTTGTAACTGAATTATTAGAACAATAATGAACTTTATATTCCACTCATGTCTGTGGATTCTTTTCTTTTGTTCCTCAGATTCAGTTCCATCCTAAGCGGTGTGATGTTGTTGTTCCTAACATTATGTCACAGCTCTACATCTTTTACACCTTTTGTTGTCCTGAGCTGCTTCCCTTTGTTTTAGTCTCAGCGACTGTGTGAAACTAAGTCTGAACCCCAGAGTCCTGCTGTCACTTTGATGCATCGTCTCATCCTTTACTGCACACTGAATATCAGACAACAGAGACACTCTGCTGCCTTCCACAGATGGAGAACACACTCACTTTTTAATAAAGCTTATCTTGACAAAGAGTTCCGATTGCCTTGGCTATGACTGTAATAAGTATTTCATCATTAGAAACATGGCAGCGTGTTTGTGTGTGTGCTGATGATGGATTGTTCTGAGTGCTGTAGGGTCACTCCTCAGCTGATGGATAATGTTAACGGTGATTTAACTACAATCAGGCAGCTTGTTTCTCCTACAGTCAGGAGCTAATAATGCCCCCTGACTCTCTCACACACTGAAGATCCTCTGGTGGTTTTGATGGAAGTCTAGAAGAATGAGCCAAAACCTTAAAGCCACCTCCGGCTCATCTGCTGCTCTGGACACAGGCGCTGAGCCCGTGGAGCTGAATCTCCTCACAGGTTGAACAGGAGCTGCAGGTTCACTCGTCCTCTTGTCCTGTTCAGTGGACGGACATTCAACAGACACCGCGTCCTTCACTCCCGTTTAATTCTTTTAACAACATTGTTTGTTCTTAGAGATCAATCCACTACAGCTCAGTCAAAGTTCACTCTCTGTCGGCCATTACTGAGCTGAAGTAAACATATCGTGGTCGACCAGAGACGTTACTGCAGAAAAGTTACACGCCCTCTGCTGTCCTGGTGAAGAACTGCTTGACAACACAGACGGAGAAGTAAAAATCAAAACGTCTCCATCGATACATGTGAGCACAAACGTGCTGTTGGAGAAGTCTAACCCAGGCTTTAGCGTGCTTCATCCAATCAGAGACCAGTTCTGATGAATGTTTGGGGTCATGGTCCTGTTGGACACCTGTCTGTGACCAGTGGTCAACCTGCTAGCTGCTGATTTCAGGTGGAGGTGGATGATTTGGATGTCCTGCAGCAGTCCCACAGCGTGATGCTGCCTCCTCCAGTGTTCTTGGATCTGAAGCCTCACCTTAACCCCTCCAAACATTCTTCTTGTCAAAGTGAGCAGACAGGTCAGTCTGTGTCTCATCTGACCACAGACGTTTCTCCAGAAGACATTTGTCTCGTTCATGTGGACAGCTACAGATTGAAGGTGTCTCTTTTGGAGCAGGATCTTTTTTCTCAGTCCATGGGGACATAAAACTGGTTTCACTGTGGAGACTGATGGTAGACTTGAGCCTTTTTCTCAGCGGTTCATCAGGTTCAGTTAACAGTTACAGCTTTAGCTTGTAGCTTCTGGATCTCCTCAGATGGTGAGATGATTCTGAGTGTGTAGTTGTAGTTTGATCCTGAAACCAGCTCCTTCAGCGCAGCGAGCATCACCTCTCTCCATGACTCATGTGATGAATGGTTACATAAACCTGGGGGCTGATATTAGGAGCATGTATGTAATGTAAGTAGAAACATGCTTCATGTTTGTGGCAGCCCTGAGTGTTGTTCCTGCTGTCAACACTGGACAAATGGCCCCCTCCAGCCTCCAGTTCACGCTCCTCCACATATTAGAATGCAAATCAAACTCCGCTGCTGCCAGGTGAAGTCAAAGAAGAAAAATAGAGAAATGTTGCTGCACTGTAGACCAGAGAGAGGAGCAGAGTGAGTTTGTGGTTGGAGTGCTAACAGGGTGAAGCTCCTTCAGAGCCGTCTCTGATACACATCAATAAACACACATTTCAGCAGCTCATTTTCCTCGCTGTGGCTCATCTCTCACCCGCTGAGTGCTGGGACAGTAAACTGTTGACCCGGTGACTCCAGATGCCAGACAGGGCCCGGCCCCTGATTGGACTCCACGGTGCTTCAATCGGACTAATTGGCTGCAACCAGAGTCTCAGTGAGAGGAGAGAAATGAGAGGGGATCGCTGAGATGAGAGGAAAATGAAGAGCCGCGTCGAGCACGCCTCGTTATTTGTTGACTGACGCGTCTGTAGGGGTGTGTGTGTTCAGGGGGTGTGTGTCAGACCTGACAGGAACACTTAACGGGCCTAAAGCTGCTCTGGCTTTGCGTTTGGAGTATTAGGAGCTGAATGAATGCAGAGAGTTCAGTTTGAGTTGATGAGCTGGAGGTGAGGTTTGTATCATTTTATTAATTACAAATGTTTTTAACTGAAATGATGACATCTTTGATAAGCAAACCATAAACATTCTAACACTTATGAGCCACAACATTCTGACCATCAGAGTCCATTCCTTTTCTGTTGTCTACCTGCCCAGACCAGTGTCTGTTACTAACAGGTCCTTGAACCAAGTCGCTCACTGCAGTGAGGTGAAAGTTCTCAGGTCAGGGTTTCCTGCTTCAGAGGTGGAGAACTCTGGTGCTTCGGTTGATCAATAGAACAACTAGAATGACACAACCCAAGATTCCCAGCAGGACATTGAACTGCCCCCCTCCCATAATGCATCTTGGTCAGGTACATGATGTTCTTTATGCTTTCACCTCATGGTCCGATGTGATGCTCCTGGTCCTGATGCTGGAGCTTTAGGAGGTACGATAAGAACAACCTAACCTGTTGGTTTCTCCATAGGAACTCACTGGGTGTTTCTACACCTGCAGCACCTGTCTATCAACGTAACGGAGGTAGAACGTATCAGGTTCCTCAGCTCAGGATTCAAAATCAACCAGATCTTTGTTATTGTCACGTTTTACAAAGTATTAAGAAGGTTCAGTCAACTCAGAGTGAGGCAGAAAGTTAAGGGAACAATAATAACACCAGACGTCATGGTAGAGTTCAGGTTGGATGTAGAGATCTCACTGGTTGAGTTACGGACTCTGAAGTTTGTTAGAACAAAGAAACAAATGCATTCAGTTGTTTAACCATGATCTATGATCTTCTAACTCGAGTGTTTCTCATCCTTGTTTTGTTGCAGAGCTTTAGATGACGTCTGTGTTTCCTCTTGTTCAGTCGTAGCTGTTACCTGCAGAATATTGGGTCTGAACCCTACAGCCTTAAAATCTCCTACTGAGTCAACAAACAGCCTTAAACTCTCCTACTGAGTCAACAAACAGCCTTAAACTCTCCTACTGAGTCAACAAACAGCCTTAAACTCTCCTACTGAGTCAACAAACAGCCTTAAACTCTCCTACTGAGTCAACAAACAGCCTTAAACTCTCCTACTGAGTCAACAAACAGCCTTAAACTCTCCTACTGAGTCAACAAACAGCCTTAAACTCTCCTACTGAGTCAACAAACAGCCTTAAACTCTCCTTCTCAGTCAACAAACAGCCTTAAACTCTCCTACTGAGTCAACAAACAGCCTTAAACTCTCCTACTGAGTCAACAAACAGCCTTAAACTCTCCTTCTCAGTCAACAAACAGCCTTAAACTATCCTACTGAGTCAACAAACAGCCTTAAACTCTCCTACTGAGTCAACAAACAGCCTTAAACTCTCCTACTGGGTCAACAAACAGCCTTAAACTCTCCTACTCAGTCAACAAACAACCTTAAACTCTCCTACTGGGTCAACAAACAGCCTTAAACTCTCCTACTGAGTCAACAAACAGCCTTAAACTCTCCTACTGAGTCAACAAACAGCCTTAAACTCTCCTTCTCAGTCAACAAACAGCCTTAAACTCTCCTTCTCAGTCAACAAACAGCCTTAAACTCTCCTACTGAGTCAACAAACAGCCTTAAACTCTCCTACTGAGTCAACAAACAGCCTTAAATTCTCCTACTGGGTCAACAAACAGCCTTAAACTCTCCTACTGAGTCAACAAACAGCCTAAAACTCTCCTACTGAGTCAACAAACAGCCTTAAACTCTCCTACTGAGTCAACAAACAGCCTTAAACTCTCCTTCTCAGTCAACAAACAGCCTTAAACTCTCCTACTGAGTCAACAAACAGCCTTAAACTCTCCTACTGAGTCAACAAAAAGCCTTAAACTCTCCTACTGAGTCAACAAACAGCCTTAAACTCTCCTACTGAGTCAACAAACAGCCTTAAACTCTCCTACTGAGTCAACAAACAGCCTTAAACTCTCCTACTGAGTCAACAAACAGCCTTAAATTCTCCTACTATGTCAACAAACAGCCTTATACTCTCCTACTGAGTCAACCAACAGCCTTAAATTCTCCTACTATGTCAACAAACAGCCTTAAACTCTCCTACTGAGTCAACAAACAGCCTTAAACTCTCCTACTGAGTCAACAAACAGCCTTAAACTCTCCTACTGAGTCAACAAACAGCCTTAAACTCTCCTACTGGGTCAACAAACAGCCTTAAACTCTCCTACTGAGTCAACAAATAGCCTTAAACTCTCCTACTGAGTCAACAAACAGCCTTAAACTCTCCTACTGGGTCAACAAACAGCCTTAAACTCTCCTACTGAGTCAACAAATAGCCTTAAACTCTCCTACTGGGTCAACAAACAGACTTAAACTCTCCTACTGAGTCAACAAACAGCCTTAAACTCTCCTACTGAGTCAACAAACAGCCTTAAACTCTCCTACTGAGTCAACAAACAGCCTTAAACTCTCCTACTGAGTCAACCAACAGCCTTAAACTCTCCTACTGAGTCAACAAACAGCCTTAAACTCTCCTACTGAGTCAACAAACAGCCTTAAACTCTCCTACTGAGTCAACAAACAGCCTTAAATTCTCCTACTATGTCAACAAACAGCCTTAAATTCTCCTACTGAGTCAACAAACAGCCTTATACTCTCCTACTGAGTCAACAAACAGCCTTAAATTCTCCTACTATGTCAACAAACAGCCTTATACTCTCCTACTGAGTCAACCAACAGCCTTAAATTCTCCTACTATGTCAACAAACAGCTTTATACTCTCCTACTGAGTCAACCAACAGCCTTAAACTCTCCTACTGAGTCAACAAACAGCCTTAAACTCTCCTACTGAGTCAACAAACAGCCTTAAACTCTCCTACTGAGTCAACAAACAGCCTTAAACTCTCCTACTGAGTCAACAAACAGCCTTAAACTCTCCTACTGAGTCAAA
>SSNR01000487.1:343567-369932 GCA_006937965.1 Callopanchax toddi | reverse complement strand
GTCAACAAACAGCCTTAAACTCTCCTACTGAGTCAACAAACAGCCTTATACTCTCCTACTGAGTCAACAAACAGCCTTAAATTCTCCTACTATGTCAACAAACAGCCTTATACTCTCCTACTGAGTCAACCAACAGCCTTAAATTCTCCTACTATGTCAACAAACAGCTTTATACTCTCCTACTGAGTCAACAAACAGCCTTAAACTCTCCTACTGAGTCAACAAACAGCCTTAAACTCTCCTACTGAGTCAACAAACAGCCTTAATCTCTCCTACTGAGTCAACAAACAGCCTTAAACTCTCCTACTGAGTCAACAAACAGCCTTAAACTCTCCTACTGGGTCAACAAACAGCCTTAAATTCTCCTACTGAGTCAACAAACAGCCTTAAACTCTCCTTCTGAGTCAACAAACAGCCTTAAACTCTCCTACTGGGTCAACAAACAGCCTTAAACTCTCCTACTGGGTCAACAAACAGCCTTAAACTCTCCTACTGAGTCAACAAACAGCCTTAAACTCTCCTACTGAGTCAACAAACAGCCTTAAACTCTCCTACTGAGTCAACAAACAGCCTTAAACTCTCCTACTGAGTCAACCAACAGCCTTAAACTCTCCTACTGAGTCAACAAACAGCCTCAGCCATTAGGTGGTCATAATGATTTGGCTGATAATGTAGAGGTTTTGTGATTGAATGTTAGGAGAAAGCTGTAACTTATCATGTTGAGCCACATAAATAGTTAGAGCTTCTTCATTATAAATGTGGATCACTGAGCTTTCCCTTAAATAGATTTGAATCAGAACTAAACCACCATGCAGAATCTAATGTGTCACCAACACAGAACTATTATATTAGGACTCACAAACCTCAAATCCACCGTTCTGCATGTGGAGATAGAAAGTCCTTTCTAACATCCTCATATTTTATAAAACATTTCATCTTGTGTGTCGACAGGCGGATCAGGGCAGCGTCTGCAGTGACGCTGATCTGGTCTAGGATCTTGATTTATGGTCGATCTACTTCTCAGTCCTTATGAACATCAGCTCTGGGTAATGACTGAAAGACAAGATCATGGATACGAGCAGCTGAAATGAGTTTCCTCCACAGGATGGCTGGGCTCAGCTTTAGAGATAGGGTGAGGAGCTCAGACATCTGAGAGGGACTTGGAGTAGAGACACTGCTCTGCCTCTGGTTAGGACACATCCCAGGGGAGGTGATTTGGGCCAGACCCCCGAATCAACCCAGGACAAGCTGGAGAAAGGCTGGCCTGGGAACAGCTTGGGGTCCCACTGGAGGAGCTGGTGGAGGTGACCGGGGAGAGGGCAGTCTGGGATTCCCTACTAGTGATGCTGCCCCCTCGACCCGGACTCAGATAATCAAAGTCAAGTGAGGCGAGGCATTTTGTGTTCTCAACAACAGTTTGCTCCAAAACCACCTTTCTGTTGATTCGTGCAGTGGAAGTCTGTAGCAGTTTGCTGACGCTGTGTCGAAGCTTTGACACCACATATTTTCAGATCTGTTTCAGGTAAAATGACAGAAGGAATCCTCAATGAGACACAAAGCCAGCTAAGAAGAGCAGCTTTTGTAATCAACTGATAAGCTATAATCCTTTAGGATTTACATTCTAGTCAGTTCATCAAAAATCCAATATTCAGCACAACAGGACAACAATTATGCACAGGTTGAAGCTCAGAACTCCTCTGAAGAAGAAGACGTCCCTTCTAGTTCAAAGATGGCTGATTTCCTTCATTCTGCCCACTTCCAGCCTGCTGTCAGCAGGACTCTCATCATCCATCCATCCATCCATCCATCCATCCATCCATCCATCCATCCATCCATCCATCCATCCATCCATCCATCCATCCATCCATCCATCCATCCATCCATCCATCCATCCATCCATCCATCCATCCAGGCACTGATCTGCATCCATATCCAGAAAATGAATCCCAGTCTGCTGCTTCTTCTGTTTGCTTGTATTTCTGCAACAACCTTCACCATGTATCTCTGCTGTCATCTGTTCTTATTGTTTTGATCAAGAGGTAACATAACAGAATATTCTTCAGCAAGGGAAACAAACATACATACACAATATTTATAATATATTTAAAAGTTATACATTTTAATTGTGATTCATAGTGTCAATAGTTAACGAGCAATTTATTGAAAATTGTAACTGAACCTCAACAGAATGTTTTTATGAGCACAGGAAGAGACATATATACTTTATGCAAATATGTATATTATTGAAATAATTGGAAACAATAAAAACTACTATTTTAAACTTTATACCAAAAACAACTGGACCACTAAATGTTCATACTCAAAAAGTATACCTTAATACCATAAACCTTTATTTATACAGCAGAAACCAACAGCTTAAGGCTGGTTCTGTAACACAAGGAACAGGACACAGGTAGCAAACATAAAGTTCTATTGACTCTTCAACTTTGATCAGTTAATATTTTCCTAAAATGTTTCCTTCCCAGACCAAATAGTCTCATCACAACTCAGTGGCGTACCTTTTGTAATGAGATGATCAAGAGTAGACGGTAGGCTGTGGTGCATTCAATAACAGGACAACTCAAAACGTATCTCAGTATAACAAACAGTATTCTAACCACCTGGTTACATTTACTATGACGTCATGTTTTGATGACATTTTATACTTAAAGCCATACTCAGTATCCAGGTAAACAATGAAGCTTTTAACGTTTTTTTAAAGCCTCTTAACAACGTTCCAACATAGTATAGCCATAAATATATTGTGGAGATTAAAAAAACCCTGAAAGAAATCAATAAAGTAGTTGTCCCGCAGTTCTCTAAAAACTTCAGCCAATCCTATCGTTTGGACCGAACAATAGGATTGGACAATCCAGCTGTCTGTCTGCCGCATTTCCTCACTGCTTGGATTGGCATTAATCCGCCCGGACACATTTTGGGGCAGAACATCCCGGAAGTGAAAGGAGGACAGAATTAGCCGGTGGTCAGTGCTTTCATTTTAAAGCGGCTCTCTGGAGCATTTTTCTCTGTCTCAAAGTTTTCTAAATGTTCTAAATGATATTTCTGGTCTAAACTATGATCTATGGGTTGAGTTCCACAACATCTGTCATTCTGATGAAGACCCTCCTTCCTCCTAGAGACCCCTTTCCATTTTTTCTTGCCGCCGACATTTTTCAGCCAATGAAATTCAAATGTCTGCATTCTCTCAACATGCACGCGCATCGACCAAACCTGTACCAGTAGGGGGCGCTGTCGTACAGGACGCTCCGTGTGTTTCTCTGCCGTCTCAGCCGTTCACTGAGGACTCACGGCTCATTTCTACTAAAAACCTACCCATTCTCCAGCTAAAGACGAGTTTATTTTTATTTTTAAACCTTTCACCTCACAGAATGGCAAGGCTTGACAGGGTTACGCGTTTATTTTGGTCAGAAAGTTCATCCAGGGCCGAGTCAAGTTCAGCTTCAGAGTCCAGCAGCAGCTCTCTGCTAACAGAGCTAATATCAGAAGCAGCAGGGACAGAGAGGGCTCTTCAGACCCTCGTAGTGTTGGAATGAGATTGTGAACTGTGAGTGAGCTGTACAGGTCATGCCCGCAACGTATATGCGCCGCGCGCACGCGCGCACACGCGACCGGACGCGCGTGTCGAGATGTTTTGAGGAGGAGCCTTTGGACGCTAGATTCAAAAACTGCTCTCCTGATGAAATAATCCAGAGTGCGGCTTTAAGATAAAAATACCAGAGTCCCCCCAAAAAAACAGCTTTTCAGCTAGCAGAAAACTAAAACTGTTTGGAGGTGAAAAGAGGAAAAGCTGGGGGAATGTTTCTACGGCTGGAGTTAGACTCTGCTTTGTTATCGTCGCAAAACAGTGTCCCATGTCCGTGGGGAGGCTGGCGTATGGACTTTACCCGACGGGAGGGGTGAGTTCACCGAGACGTGCTTCTGTAAACTAGCTAGGAGACCTCGTTTGTTTACCTGGATACTGAGTACGGCTTTAAGCTCTATTAATCCACCAAATAATCAAAAACACTTTTTAAGGTGGAAAATGTGGTTACATCATAAAACACTGAATTCAGAATAATCCTGGTGGAATTTTGGTATAAATAAAGTGGAATTTGGACATATTTCACAGAACCTTTAAAGGCATATTATGTAGTTTTGCTTCTTTCTAGCACCCCCTAGTGTCCATTTTAAGTCTCTGTTGTAAAAACATTAGTATCGTCTCTGCTCAGAAACCCCTAAATCTACCTGTTGAAATGTCTCCTCAGCCTTCACTGCTTTCTACTGGAGAGATCGAAAAAATCAGGAATCATGAGATAAAAACACTCCGACGCTAGCATAGCAGCTAGCCACATTGGGTTAGCCTAACCCTCACAAGAATCGTGTGTAGTATACTTTGACTAAATTTATAAGCATGCTAATAGGCTACATACCTGTGCAGGCAACGTGCTATCATAAAGTCAACAGGTTAAAAACAGATTTATGAAAGACAAACAACTAAAAATCTCTAATTTACCTGTTCTTGTGAAGTTGAGGGTTTGGAAACATCATTTTCATTTGTGCAACAGAGTTCTTTAAAGTGCCTGTGACTCCATATTTAAATCACTTTATATTAAACAGGTGTAATCTTTGATGCCTCTAGATCAGCGTTGCACCATTAGAACTCAAAATACGCTGTAATTATTTCCTAAGGAGCAACTCAGAGATCAGAAGGAAGCGCCGCCTTCCGGTTCTGCTGGGTTTCTCCTGATTTGGCAGCCTGACACTTCTGCTGCAGCAGGGGGCAGTGTCCAGTAGGGGGCAGTATCCAGTAGGGGGCAGTGTCCAGTAGGGGGCAGTGTCCAGTAGGGGGCAGTGCCGTCGCGTGAAAGAGAAACGAAACTGAAACTAAACACTACACGGTCTATGGTCAATGGCGGCTGCACTGCCTCGCTCCAGGTGTCGTGAACGTGCATGTGGGAGGAGAATTGACCATATAAGCAAGTCCGGATCACTATGACCTCATAGCGGGCTGGAGTGAAAAAAACTGTTTGAAACCTGGGTCTGAAATCTTGAAGAGCTTCTCACTGGCTGGACTAGGAGACAGATGGACGCCGTTTGTTGCTCTTTCTGGCAGGTTTAAGGTGAGAACTCAACGTTGCAACATGATAGATGAGTCAGAAAACATGGAAACCGATGTCATGGGACCTTTAAAGTTAACAAGTCAGAATGATCGGTGCATCGTCTAGTCGAGTCTGGATCTGTGACGTCACTCCTAGGGATATCTTGAAGCGAGGGAGTGCAGTGCTCAGAAGTGAGAGGGCGTACGTTGGAGAAGTAAACGTAGGAAGAAAGAACTGAGAGGGAGGTTTGGAAAAGTGAGAGAAGATGGAATGATGAGGAAAACGTGATTAAATGTGCCCTCTTAGTAAAACTCTCCACTCTCCTTTTACCCTCTCCCTAACCTGTTTTGGTTTGTTGTGAGTCGCCCTCTCATATTAAAGAAAGTTATCTGACACCATACGTCTGGCACGGAGACTCAGATGTTTCAAATCTGGTTTTCTGGACACAAGCAGCAGATGGGGCTGAGTGACTTTTTATTAACCCTGTAAAATTATTTAAAACTATGAAAAAATGACAAAGTTTCCATTAATTGAACCAAATACAATCTCAACAATCTAAAGATGAAAAAATTAGATGACTGTATTTGTAGTTTGCTGATTTTTTGGGGGGACCAACACGAATGATTTCCTTCCTTTTCTACGTATGATGACAGAGGGACTCTGTCCCAGTGGTCCTGCAGAAGCAGCATCATTATGTTCCCTCTGTAGAGCCTGAAAGGCCTGCTTCCTTCCTCTGGCTGCTGGATCCGGTCATCTGGTGTGTAGCTGTGTGTGTCAGTGTGTCAGTGATGAGGACCTGTTGTGTGTTGTAGGAAACAACAACACGTCGAGGCATGTCGCTGATCATGCATCGGGACACGTTCTCTTCATGTAGAGTTAGACTGGTATGAGGTGGGAGGTGTGGTGAGTGACTGGTGCTCTGAGGAGGTGATTCTGAAGCAGTTTATCATGACTCAGCCGTTTGTAATAATCTGACTGGATGTTTTAGTGATGGATGATTTAAAATGTCTGTCCCTTCATGTGAAAGGCTGCGCTTATAGAGTGTTTTAAATACCAATGTCATCCCTGATGATACGTCTCGTCTCGTCTCGTCTTCTTCCGCTTATCCGGGTCCAGGTCGCGGGGGCAGCATCCCAATTAGGGAGTTCCAGACGGTCTTCTCCCCAGCCACTTCTACCAGCTCCTCCGGCAGGATCCCAAGGCGCTCCAGGGCCAAACCAGAGATAGATTTCCTCCAGCGTGTCCTGGGTCGACCCGGGGGCCTCCTGCCGGCAGGACATGCCTGAAACACCTCCCTGGGGAGGCGTCCAGGGGGCGTCCTAACAAGATGCCCGAACCATCTCAACTGGCTCCTTTCGACATGGAGGAGCAGCGGTTCTACTCCGAGTCTCTCCTGAATGTCCGAGCTCCTCCCCCTATCCCTAAGGCTGAGCCCGGCCACCCTGCGAAGAAAACTCATTTCGGCCGCTTGTATCCGCGATCTCGTTCTTTCGGTCATTACCCAAAGCTCATGACCAGGTGAGGATTGGGAGGTAGATCGACCGGTAAATCTAGAGCCTTGCTTTCTGGCTCAGCTCCTTCTTCACCACAACAGACCGGTTCAGCGTCCATCACTGCAGACGCTGCCCCAATCCGCCTGTCGATCTCCCGCTCCCTCCTTCCCTCACTCGTGAACAAGACCCCGAGATACTTGAACTCCTCCACTTGAGGCAGGATCTCTCTCCTGACCTGGAGTTGGCAATCCACCCTTTTCCGACCGAGAACCATGGTCTCAGACTTGGAGGTGCTGATCCTCATCCCAGCCGCTTCACACTCAGCTGTGAACCTCCCCAGTAAGAGCTGTAGGTCAGAGCCTGATGAAGCTAGGAGGACCACATCATCTGCAAAAAGCAGAGACGCGATTCTCCTGTCACCAAACTCAACACCCTCCACACCACGGCTGCTCCTAGAAATCCTGTCCATAAAGGTTCTGAACAGGACCGGTGACAAAGGGCAGCCCTGGAGGAGTCCAACCCTCACTGGGAACAGGTCCGACTTACTGCCGGCTATGAGGACCAGACTCACACTCCTCTGGTACAGGGACTGAATGGCCCTTAACAAAAGACCATCCACCCCGTACTCCTGGAGCGCCCCCCACAGGGTGTCCCTGGGGACACGGTCATAAGCCTTCTCCAAATCCACTAAACACATGTGGATTGGTTGGACAAACTCCCATGACCCCTCCATCACCCTAGCGAGGGTAAAGAGCTGGTCCACAGTTCCACGACCAGGACCAAAACCACATTGCTCCTCTTCTATCTGAGGTTCAACCATCGACCAGACCCTCCTCTCCAGGACCCTGGAGTAGACCTTCCCAGGGAGGCTGAGGAGTGTGATCCCCCTATAGTTGGAACACACCCTCTGGTCCCCCTTCTTAAAAATGGGAACCACCACCCCGGTCTGCCACTCAACAGGAACTGCCCCCGATGACCACGCAATGTTGCAGAGACGTGTCAACCATGACAGTCCTACAACATCCATCGCCTTGAGATACCCAGGTCGGATCTCATCCACCCCCGGGGCTCCGCCACTGCGTTGTTTTTTGACTACCTCAGCGACTTCTGCCCCAGAGAATGGACAGTCCGTCCCCAGTTCTCCCAGCTCTGGTTCCTCATAGGAATGTGTGTCGGTGGGATTGAGGAGCTCCTCAAAGTATTCCTTCCACCGCCCGACTATCGTCCCAGTTGATGTCAGCAGCTCCCCGTCCCCACTGTAAACAGTGTGAGCGAGTTGCTGCCTTCCTCCCCTGAGGCGTCGGATGGTTTGCCAGAACCTCTTTGGAGCCGACCGATAGTCTTTCTCCATGGTCTCACCAAACTCCTCCCACGCCCGAGATTTTGCCTCGGAAACTGCCACCGCTGCACTCCGCTTGGCCCTCTGATACCTATCAGCTGCCTCTGGAGACCCACAGACCAGCCACGCCCTGTAGGCCTCCTTCTTCAGCCTGACGGCTCCCCTAACCTCTGGTGTCCACCAGCGGGTACGGGGGTTACCGCCACGACTGGCACCGGCTACCTTGCGACCACAGCTAGCAACAGCCGCCTCAACAATCGCAGAGCGGAACAAGGCCCATTCGGACTCAATGTCCCCCACTGCTCTCGGGACGCGGTCGAAGCTCTGCTGGAGGTGGGAGTTGAAGACCATCTTGACAGGCTCTTCTGCCAGGCGTTCCCAGCAGACCCTCACTATACGTTTGGGTCTACCAGGTCTGCCATCTGATCCAACTCACCACCAGGTGGTGATCAGTTGACAGCTCCGCTCCTCTCTTCACCCGAGTGTCCAAAACATACGGTCTCAGGTCAGATGATACAACTATAAAGTCAATCATCGACCTGTAACCTAGGCTGCCCTGGTACCAGGTGTACCGGTGGGCATCCTTATGTTCCAACATGGTGTTCGTTATGGCCAAACTGAGACTTGCACAGAAGTCCAAAAACAGAACACCACTCGAGTTCAGATTGGGCGGGCCGTTCCTCCCAATCACGCCCCTCCAGGTCACGCTGTCATTGCCCACGTGAGCGTTGAAGTCCCCCAGCAGGACTATGGAGTCCCCAGTAGGAGCGCTATCCAGCACTCGTCCCAGAGACTCCAAAAAGGGTGGGTACTCTGAGCTGCTATTTGGTGCATAAGCACAAACAACAGTCAGGACCCGTTCCCCAACCCGAAGGCGCAGGGAAGCTGCCCTTTCATCCCCCGGAGAAAACCCCAACATACAGGCAGAGAGTCTTGGCGCTAACAGAAAGCCCCCCCCAGCCCTCCGCCTCTCACCCGGAGCAACTCCAGCAAAGAAAAGTGTCCAACCCCTCTCCAGGACTCGGGTTCCAGAGCCAACGCTATGTGTCGAGGTGAGCCCGACTATATCTAGCCGGTATCGCTCAGCCTCTTCCACAAGCTCCAGCTCCTTCCCCGCCAGAGAGGTGACGTTCCATGTCCCGATAGCCAGTTTTTGCGTCCGGGGATCGGACCACCAAAGCTCCCGCCTTGGTCTGCCATCCGATCCACATTGCACCGGACCCTTCATGTTCCTCCTGCAGGTGGTGGGCCCACAGTTGGATGAGCCCATGTATCCGGTTCGGGCTGGGCCCGGCCGGGCCCCATGGGCGAAAGCCCGGCCACCAGGCGCTCGCTCACGGGCCCCAACCCCAGGCCTGGCTCCAGGGTGAGACCCCGGTAACCCTCCGGGCCGGGTACACTGGCTCGTTGATTGTACTTGCATGAAGAGTCTTTTGAACCGCACTTTGTCTCACCCCTCACCTAGGACCGATTTGCCATGGGTGACCCTACCAGGGGCACAAGTGCCCCAGACAACATGGCTCCTAGGATCATTAGGGCACTCAAACTCCTCCACCACGATAAGGTGACGGTTCACGGAGGAGTCCCTGATGATACATAAGTCCCATTTCCACTGTCGGAACTTTGGGGTAATTTTACCGGAACTTTGAGGCGCGCGACTGTTTCTACTATGCTGGCAATTTCGAGAGGGCCGTCTTCAGGGACCAACGGAGTCCCTGATCAGGGGCAGGTACTCGGATCGGCCCGATAGACTCACGGAGTGGGAAATGTGGTTAACTCGTGCTGATTGGTTGTGAGATGAAGGAAAATGATGAAAGCAGACGGCGCCGAGATAAATTACCTGTGTGTTGTTGTCGGAGCTTGCAAAATGACCGTGTCTTTGAAGTTGGATTAGTTCGTCATGAAGTCTACTCATCCTTCTGTTCATCACTCCATCACTGTGGATAAAAACAGAGAAATACGCCTCAACCATCGCTTCTTCGTCCATCGTTGATCTATTTATTATTCTCCACTTCCTTGTCTGTTGGCGCCTTTACGCTTGTCAGTGAGGTCGATGCTAACATCTTACAAAAGTTCCGTAAAGGTGGGGCTGTAATGGAGACACAACAGCTGAGAGGACCGAGACACAGGAAAGTCCCGGTCACTTTCCCGCTCACAGAAATGACCCCGAAGTTCCGATAGTGGAAACGAGGCTATTGATGAATACACAGTCACCCAGTTTATCATCCAGCTGTATCCTTGTGGTGTTCATAGGGTTGTTTACTTGTTGTTGTGTTGTTTTTCAGCTCTTCCTGTTCCAGCTGCTGAGAGGCCTGTCCTACATCCATCAGAGGTACATCCTTCATCGGGACCTGAAACCACAGAATCTGCTCATCAGTGACACCGGAGAGCTGAAACTGGCTGATTTTGGTGAGTAGTCGTAGTTTAGTATCAGAGTGCGTGTGAAGTGTTACGGTGAATATCACTGTATCAGGACGGCACCATCACCATGTTTCTAGCATTAGGAGTGGGTTTGTTACTGGTTAGAGTTTTTAAATCATGACTTGAAGTGATTTTGTTTTAGCTGAACCTGACTGTTTTCCAGGGTTAGTAATGTGTAATACACAACCATTATACCAGTTCAACACAGGGACGGCACCACTGATCCCAGTCCCATAGAGCCCCCTGTCATATGACAGCAGTGTATAAATATGATGTAATGACTCATTATTTTCACTGTAAACCAACCTGAACTCTCTCTGACTCTCAGTTGGGAGATTTGTCTCCTCTCCTTCTTTTCTATAGTTCTATATTTATATACACACAGTGGATGAGACGTAATCCACAGTGGGCTCTGCTAGCAGCAGCTTCACATTTCATTAGCAGTCTGGACACAGAGGGGGAACATCTCCGGCTCTGCCTGAAGCTGGGAGGACTGGGCTGCCTGTGGGTGTTACGGGATGGAACAGGACCCCACATCAGCTCCCGCTGGTCGCTGAGAGGAGTCAGAACCATTCCTGCTGTAAAGTCCAGGGACATCAGTCATCTATCATTAGTTGATCTTTTGAAAAAGAGTCATTAAAAAGGTCTGAAAACTCACTAGAAAGAGCAGTAAAGTCAGTGCTGCTGAGACACGTCCAGCAGAGCAGAGAGGGGGAGGGGCTAAATGTACCTGCAGATGGAATGATGAGGTTTAGTCAGCCATCTCTGAAGTGCTGAAACTCAGAAGGACCTTTGGGTCTACAGTAGCCTGCTCATTTGAAAGGTTTTCTAGAGACGTGACAGTACTTGATCTGAAGTTATAGTGATAGAAGTTAATAGTGGACTTCAGCACGAAGCAGGAAAGGAACTACCAGACCGCCATTATCAACAGGAGCCCAGTGGAGAGAGTGAACAGCTTCAGGGACCTCGGTGTTCACATCACCAGGACCTGTCAGGGTCCGGTCACATCAACACCGTGGTGACAAAGGCTCGACAGCATCTCTACCACCTCAGACACTTGAGAGACTTCAAACTGCCCTCCAAGGTGCTCAGGAACTTCTACTCCTGCACCATCGAGAGCATCCTGATGGGAAACATCTCAACCTGGTTTAGGAACAGCAGCATGCAGGACAGACGAGCCCTACAGAGGGTGGTGCGATCAGCTGAGCGCATCATCGGCACCGATCTCCCTGACCTGAACTCAATCTACAACAAGCGGTGCTGGACCAGGACCAGGACCAGGGCCAGGACCAGGACCAGGACCAGGGCCAGGGCCAGGGCCAGGACCAGGACCAGGACCAGGACCAGGGCCAGGACCAGGACCAGGACCAGGACCAGGACCAGGGCCAGGGCCAGGGCCAGGGCCAGGACCAGGACCAGGGCCAGGGCCAGGGCCAGGGCCAGGACCAGGGCCAGGAAGATCGTGAAAGACCTCAGCCCCCCCAGCAACGGACTGGTTTCTCAGCTGCGATCAGGAAAGCGTTTCCGCTCCCTGAAGGCCGACAGAGAGAGACTGAGGAGGAGCTTCATCCTGCAGCGATACGGTCCCTGAACCAGATCAGTACTCAAGAATAATCATTCTTGCACTACATGCACATGTATACAAAACTGCACACTCCCTAATCATTCCATTTATTTCCATCTTCCTTTTTAATATATTAACATTGTCATTTACACTAAATAAGCTTTTTTACATTTTTTATATTGGTAATTTTATATTTGTTCTATTTTGTAAGCTAAACTTAGTCTTATTTTATTTTATTTTTATTTTACCACACCTTTTTATTTCTTACTTGCTTCTTATAAATGTTTTTGGTTCAACGGCAGTCGTACAAGCATTTCACTGCATATCGTACTGTGTATGAGTGTGTATGTGACAAATGAAATTTGAATTTGAAGTTGCACCCTCCTCTGTTTAAACAGCAGGTAGAGGTCATGTGAGGTCATCGTTACCATTGTAAATGCTGTATAGAAATGTAACACGGTGCCTAGCGGTGTAACCGGTATACAGTAGAAACGATATGAATGTGGCCGACGGTAGAGGTTTTGACTCTACGTCTCACCGCGGTAGAGCATGTTGATGAGTCACAGGTGGAAACTGAGACTTCGAGCAGGACCCAACAGACCTATTCCATCTGTTATACACCTCCAACTTTATCAATTCTTTTTAACACTTCTCTTGTTTCCGGTTTTCCTGAAACTTTGCGTCGTGGATGGAACCAGCGTTGGGTCAGCAGCACCTGAACCGCTGCAGCGTCTCACAGACGTTCCTGTCTACCTTCGGCTTGTTTTGCTAATATTTCTTGTAAATTTCAGCTTCTTGTCTTTCACCATTTTTCCTTCCCTGACCTGATTTCTCTTCAGTAACTGGTTGACCGACTCGTTCTGCTTTCAGACAGTTAATTCAGCTTTTCATCGTCCTCTGTGGATTGTTCTGTTTAGAAGCTGAATCTTTCTGGAAGGGTTTAACTGAAGGAAGAAAGTTTTCATAAAATCTATCTGCCCATCCAGCCACCTAATCTCTCCATCCACTCAACCATCCATCCATCCCATGTCTTCTTTCCAGCACGCCCTATTCATCTAGCCACTCATTTCCTCCCCCTCTCCCACCCATCCATCTCCTCTGCTCTTCCGCCCTCTATCCCTCCCTCCATCCCTCTGCCCAGACAGATGGGAGGATGAGGAGGTAGGGAGCTGCTTCATCAATAATGCAAACCCTGTATTAGTGTGGAAACGTTACTGTGAGGGAAATGAGCAGAAGAAAAATAATGGACAAAATACCAAATGAGCAAAGAAGAAAATCCCTGGCCTGTTAGGGGCTGGAGCTCATCTACACACACACACACACACACACACACACACACACACACACACACACACACACACACACACACACACACACACACACACACACACACACACACACACACACACACACACACACACACACACACACACACAGAGTCAGCCTTAGTGTCAGGTGGGACGGTGAAAGCTACCAGCTCTGGGTGTGCGTGTGATTGTGTGATTGTGTGCGGCCACCAGGGTTCCCAGGGGTCTGCGGCCTTGGCAGCAGGGATACTAACAGCCGACAGCTGAGGCCTGTAGCTCTGGTCGGGGTAAACAAGACAGACGGGGGCAGGGTGTAAACAAAGGAGGGGCTGAGGTGGACAAGGAGAGATGGCAGAGCCGGCGATGGATGAGAACCAGTCAGGAGAGGAGATTCAGGAGGAAAAAGATTTAAATAAAGGGTGGTGAGTTTGAGCTGAGAAATGTCTGTGTCAGTGCAGAGGGTATCAAGTAAACTTTGTCTGAAAAGTCTTCATCTCTTTTTGGTCAACCTGATGAAAACCTGGGTCCACGGAAACCGTAAAACTGGAAATCCTGTCCAAACCATGCCACTGGTAAAGTGATGTGACAGGTTCTTCCTTCTAAGCATGTGGTTGGCTGTAGCTCACAAAGATCCCGGACAAGCCCCAACTTGTGTTTCGATCCTTAAATGAATTTAAACAGAACAACCACATAATCTGACACAGGCACTTTGAGTAAGAATTGTATTTGTTTTATTTTATTTAAACCACAGGGTCTTAACACCTGTGGGAGTTAGTGAGTGAGAGAGAGAGAGAGAGAGAGAGAGAGAGGAGAGTTCATAATAATAAATAAACATCACTAATCTAAAAACACAAAAAGTAACTTTTATCTTAAGTAATGACGTCACAAAACATTCAGCTGAAAGCCCCACCTCCTCATCCATACTGAGGATTTTAGGCATCAAATGACTAATTAGGGAAACATATTTTTAAAAGAATAAATGGTAAATGTCGTGCATTTTTATAGCACTTTATCGAGTCCATGCACTCCAAAGCTCTTCACACTTCAGTCAGTCATTTTCCCGCTCACACACATTCACACGCTGATGGCGGTGAGCTACATTGTAGCCACAGCTGCTCTGGAGCAGACTGACAGAGGCAGAGCTGCAACAACAACCTCACCAACAGTCGGACCACCACCAGGCAGGGTGGGTCGTCTTGCTCAAGGACACAACGACTGAGATGGACAGAGTGGGAGTTTGAACCGACAACTTAGGATGAACCCCTACCTCCTGAGCCACGTCACTCCAGTATGTCCCATTCCTTTAGGTGAAGGGGTGGGGCATAACGTACTCTCTGGATCTGGGGCTCTGGGTTGAGCTGTCTGTATGTGTCAGTGGGCTGATACGCCTGTGAATCATCATGAAACTTTACCACTAAACCCCCCTGATATGCAGACTCTTGGCAGCTTATTGCACCTCTACAGTGGTTTCCTCTTTAAATATTGGGTTGGTTAGATCTGATTTTCAGTGTCATTTCTAATCTCTTCATATTTCCTTATCCAAAAGATTAGCATTTATAATTCATGGATGGTTTTCTGACCTGATTATGAGACATGGTTGCATCAGTTGTCTCCAGAAGCGTGGCGGTCTAACACTCTGTCCGTACATAAAGATGTCCTGTTTCTAGGTAACTTAAGACTGCTGAGATTACCAGTTTTAAACGAGTTAAATCCCAATTGTTTGTTCTCTTTGGCATTTGCTGAAGAGACATGCTAATAAGAATCATTCCTCGTTTTTGAAATGTCTTCCTTCTTTTTGTGAGGTCATACAGACACACCTGGCAAAGTAGCTCACTGTCCTCCTTCAGTTTAAAACATTAGTCAAGATAAAAGCTCCTTATTATCCTCCTGTTGTCTCCTTCACCTCTCAGTGTCTAGATGGAGTAGGCTTAGGAGACAGGAAGCAACAATTTCTCACCAGCCCAGAGCTCCGCCCCCTGCTGTTGGATGTGGAGTTAATCCAGATGCTTCCTCCTGCCCCACTGAGGGTTTACTCAGGTTTTAATGAGGGAAAACAACCAGCTCGTACTGACAACGAGGCTTTGAGGAGCCCACATGCTTTATATCAAGGACACAGCTAATTGAGGCCTGCTAAGCTGTTTGTCCAGTGGTGCTGTGTGAACACAACTGCTTTTCTCTCTCTCTTTCTTTACACACACACATATTGTGCTGCTATAACTAATTATTCCAAAGCTGTAATAGTTTAGAAGTAGAGCTGTTTTATGGTATCTACTTTAGATGTCTCAGAAACCTGATTCTGGTGTGATAAAGGTTCAGTTAATCAGTTGAAGGACTAGCAGGAAGTTGCCATATTGGTGTTATAATTTGGACCCAAGCAGCAGAATTTGAGGCACAAAAGATGTGAATGTTTTATAAATATTGTAATCATTTACAGCAGCTGGTGGCAATGTGTTGTTCACAGACAAACGTGTTTTTTCATGCAGCCAGTCATGTGCATATCAATATAAAGACTAAACCAACAGGTTATGAAAGGGGAGATTAGTGGAGGTCTAGATAAACAGGTCTCTGCCTTCAACTGTTGTAGAAAAGTGATGCTGAACTATAAGGTCTGCTGTTGTTGTAAGGATCCAGAGTCTGAGCCCTCAGAATGTAGAGCTGAACACTTCTCACCGGCTCACAACTATGGTGTTTGTTATGCATTAGAGAACTGATTACTACTAAATGTCAAAGAAAAATAGGGTAACTAACCCCCAACCCAACTAATCCTAACCTCCATCCCCATCTAACCCCCAACCCCAACTAACCCTAACCCCAACTAACCCTAACCTCCATCCCCATCTAACCCCCAACCCCAACTAACCCTAAACCCAACTAACCCTAACCTCCATCCCCATCTAACCCCCAACCCCAACTAACCCTAAACCCAACTAACCCTAACCTCCATCCCCATCTAACCCCCAACCCCAACACCCTAACCCCATCCCCCTAACCCCCAACCCCAACTAACCCCCAACCCACTAACCCTAACCCACTAACCCTAAACCCAACTAACCCCCAACCCCAACTAACCCCCAACCCAACTAACTCCCAACCCCAACTAACCCCCCAACCCAACTAACCCTAACCCTAACCCCCAACCCCAACTAACCCTAACCTCCAACCCCAACTAACCCTAACCTCCATCCCCACTTAACCCCCAACCCCAACTAACCCCCAACCCAACAAACCCTAAACCCAACTAACCCTAAACCCAACTAACCCCCAACCCCACCTAACCCCCAACCCCAACTAACCCCAACCCCAACTAACCCTAACCTCCAACCCCAACTAACCCTAACCTCCATCCCCACTTAACCCCCAACCCCAACTAACCCCCAACCCAACTAACCCCAAACCCAACTAACCCTAAACCCAACTAACCCCCAACCCCAACTAACCCCCAACCCAACTAACTCCCAACCCCAACTAACCCCCCAACCCAACTAACCCTAACCCCAACCCCAACTAACCCTAACCTCCATCCCCACTTAACCCCCAACCCCAACTAACCCCCAACCCAACAAACCCTAAACCCAACTAACCCTAAACCCAACTAACCCCCAACCCCAACTAACCCCCAACCCAACTAACTCTAAACCCAACTAACCCCCAACCCAACTAACCCTAAACCCAACTAACCCCCAACCCCCCCCAACCCCAACTAACCCTAAACCCAACTAACCCTAACCTCCATCCCCATCTAACCCCCAACCCAACTAACCCTAAACCCAACTAACCCAAAACCCAACTAACCCCCCAACCCAACTAACCCTAACCCTAACCCCCAACCCCAACTAACCCTAACCTCCAACCCCAACTAACCCTAACCTCCATCCCCACCTAACCCCCAACCCCAACTAACCCTAAACCCAACTAACACCCAACCCCAACTAACCCCCAACCCAACTAACCCTAAACCCAACTAACCCTAAACCCAACTAACCCCCAACCCCAACTAACCCCCAACCCAACCAACCCCAAACCCCACTACCCCCAAACCCCACCAACCCCCCAACCCAACTAATTCTAAACCCACCTAACCCCCAACCCCAACTAACCCCCAACCCAACTAACCCTAAACCCAACTAACCCTAAACCCAACTAACCCCCCAACCCAACTAACCCTAAACCCAACTAACCCTAACCTCCATCCCAAACTAACCCTAAACCCAGTGGCAGCCTGTCAGTAGGGGGCGCTGGGGAACCAGCCCACCAGTCTCACAGGAGGAGGAAGAAGAAGGTTGGAATAACAAAATAGTTTTAAAAGAACCTTGAAAAAGCAAACACATTTTACACACTATCAGTGCTGTGTACAATCTGCATTTAGGTGTAGTTTTAAAATGTTCTCTCACTTTTTTTTACCAGACTGAAAGGTCTTGTGATGTACTTCCTGTTTTTGTGGGGGTCTTCTGTGCATGCTTCAGGTGCACAAATCCTAACCATAGACCTACACTATAACTGGTGCATGCACACTGTAACACCCTTCAATACAAAGTCTAGGAGAGCCCTGGGTCTCCTGAAACATGAGCAGAAGACCAGAGTCTCAGCTCAGACCAGGACGTTGACCCAGAAGCTCTAAGTAGCTCGTGGAGTTTTTATCATGGAGGAACTAAATGGATATTTATTCAGAGAATCCTTGTTGACAGCTTGTGACGACCCAGCTGATTGATTCCATACCGTGTCCTGATTTAATCAACTCCACGGTGAGTCATTGGGTTTGTTTGTTTCTTTTGTTTTATAAAAATGCGTCGCTGAGTTCAAAAACGCCTATGAGCTAATGGCTAAGGCTAACTAGCTCTGTCCTGATGAGTGATTTTATTCATCAAACAGTGACATGTCTTTGTTTTCGTTGTGGCTGAATGTTAGTGGAGCACTTATAGTGTGGATTGAATACTTTGGTTCATGTAGTTTAGCTCGTTTTGGAGGTTTTTGTTAATTTTTCTGTTAACTAATTTTTCTGTCAGTAGAAAGCTTGTGAATTTTTGACCAGAAACCCTTACAACTTCTGTTGTGACCAAATTGTGGTGTTGTTTTTTTTGTTTTTATTTGTATCTGATTACATTTATATTATTTTAAGGTTTCCTTATTTAGACCTTTCTGATGTCTTTACTGTTTGATGGGTAGAATTAGACCTAACCTATGTTTGACCTAACTGCACCACTTTTTTAGTGAACTGGTAGTAGGGATTTTTACCAGCAACATTTTGAGTCAGACGGAAAATATGTTGCTTCATTCCCTGCTCCAGTGGTGATAAGTGTTGTTTTTTTATTTGCATCTGAAAACTGACTTGTAAAAATGCTCCTCACCCAAATTTCACCAGCCGCCACTGCCTAACCCCCAAGCCCCAACTAACCCTAAGCCCTGACTGATTATTTAGACAGTAACTTTAATTAAGAATCAAACCCATGTATATATTTTTCAGGGACAGGTTCAAATGATGAACAGAATTATAAAAATTATGAACTACAGCAGTAATAGTTATGGTGAGTGTGTTACTCTCTAGGAGAGACATCCATCTAAACCATGTAAAACTGTTCAGGTGAATTACCAGCTGTCAACAACTCCACTTATCGTGAGCCAGCCAGGAGATCTTCTGATTTTTGGGTTCATATGTTCTGTCCCACCAGTATGTCCTGGTCTGCCTGAAATCTCTGTCAGACCTTCCAGACCTGTAGACCTCGTAGACGTGGGATGAACCTCTACTTATTCACTTTTTCAGTCCTATTCTTTTTTCAATTTTTTCCACTCGAAGCAAATGAAAAAAAGATGTGGGTTAGTGGGTCAGATTGTAAATTGAAAGCTTTGACTCAGTAATAGGAAATAGAGATGTGGATATCTGGCCTGTATTGATTAAACTGGACCTCTAACGTCCTGAAGTCATTTATTATTCAACAACTTCAATAATCTGACCCAAAGCATGACAAGATTCAGAGTCACTCTTCTTTACAACAGAGTTAGCTCTAGCACATCATGAACACCTGCAGGCTTTTTATATAAATCTATAAATGGATGATACACAGTTACAGTCATCATAAATTATTGTATTCTCATTTAATTGGGTATTTGATCAATTGTTTGGAACATTAGGTCAATAAATACTGAATGTGTCCTCAGGCCTGGGCTTTCAGTGTTTATTAAAAACTGTATCTGCAGCAGTAGCTCAGTAGGTCGAGCATTTGTCTTGGTAGGAGAGTCCAGTGGCGCCTGTCGCCTTGGTTCTGTGACTACAATGTAACTCACTGCCATCAACGTGTGAAGATAAGATAAGAATTACTTATTGTCATTATGCATACACAACAAAAATTGGTCTGTAGCTCTCAGCTTACAAGGCACTAGAAAAAACAACTAAAGCTATATAAAGAAAAAAATAATTACATTTAAAAAAAGACATAAAAACAACCCTCTCCTTCTGAGAGGCCATGCACACAAAAATAGGAATAACGCATAAAAACAGAAGAAATTATAAAATATATAGTGTATAAAAAGAATAAAATGTTAATGCAAAAAACACTGATTGCACTGAATGATATTTAGAATGAGTGTAATGTAAGCTGGTGAAGGTTTTAAACCCTTTTTGTAGTGTAATTTAAAGCACCATGACTGAGAAAAGCACTAAACAAATGATTAGCACACTGTCAGAAATAAAGGACAAGAATTGTACCTTTTTTTGTTACTGGGGTGGTACCCTCAAAAGAACAGTTTTGTACCTTTAACTGGGGTTTATATCCTAAGGGGAACAAATATGTACCTTTTAGGGTGCATATGTGTCCCCTAAGGGGTACACATTTGTACCCCTTAGGGTACATATGTGTCCCCTAAGGGGTACACATTTGTACCCTAAGGTACAGGTGTAACTAGTAAAAGGTACAAACTACAAGGGTAAACATGTGTACCCCTAGTTAAGGTTCAAAATGGTACCCTTAAAAGGTACAATTTTGTACCTTAACTGGGGGTACAAATTTTTACCTTTGTAGTTTGTACCTTTTACTACGTAGTCACACCTGTACCTTAGGGTACATGTTTGTTCACCTAAAGGGTACAAATATGTATCCTAATTGGTACATGTTTGTTCCCCCTAAGATATAAACCCCAGTTAAAGGTACAAAACTGTTCTTTTGAGGGTACCGCCCCAGTGACAAAAAAAGGTACAATTCTTGTCCTTTATTTCTGAGAGTGGCAGAAACCAAACATGTCGACGTTGCTCTGAACCAAAGGTTCTCTGTACTCTGAACCAAAGGTTCTCCGTACTCAAAGGTTCTCCGTACTCTGAACCAAAGGTTCTCCGTACTCAAAGGTTCTCCGTACTCTGAACCAAAGGTTCTCCGTACTCTGAACCAAAGGTTCTCCATACTCTGAACCAAAGGTTCTCCGTACTCTGAACCAAAGGTTCTCCGTACTCTGAACCAAAGGTTCTCCGTACTCTGAACCAAAGGTTCTCCGTACTCTGAACCAAAGGTTCTCCATACAGCCTGCAAGCTGCATCTTTCTGGCCCTGAGGCACATGTTGTGTCCATGGAGCTGTAACACTTTCACTAAATCCACGTTGCAGTCTCACTCATTTGATCATTATCATGAGCCTTTAGGTTTCACTTTCCCTTTGTCTAACTCGAACGATGGCAAGAGTTTGTCTTCTGAGAGGTAGTCTGACCGTTAGACTGAACATAAAACTGAGCGTTAGACTTTCTGTGAGAAATGCTGAAGCTGTTTATTGTGTTTGTATGTGTTTCTATTCCTCTATCCTCTGTGTGTGTTGTGCAGTAGCAGCTGCTGAGATAATGATGTGTGAGGAGTGAAACAATGTGACAATGGAGCTGAAGGAATGTCTCCGGCATCCAGAGCAAACTGTAGGGATGTCCCCAGTGTGAAGTTCCTCCCAGCACCTCGAAGACAGCTGCAGAGAGACGCTTTGGTCCATTAGATGAAGGAAAAGGCTGCTGATGTGTTATTTGGCTCAAAGCTGGAACAAACTGAGATCATCTGTTGACATATACAGAGCTAGTGTGTGTGTGTGTGTGTGTGTGTGTGTGTGTGTGTGTGTGTGTGTGTGTGTGTGTGTGTAATTACTGATGTAGACAACAGGACCATCATGCAGAGCTCATCACCACCACAGTCCACTTTGTGTTGGGAAATGAGCTGGGACAGTGGCAGGTGTTGCAAACCTCACGCATCAATGTGTTGATATGCATAAACATATGCCAAGTAGAGAATCCATGTACTACACACACACACACACACACACACACACACACCTGACTTCCTGTCTGATTCCATGATGAGACAACCTCCTGAGAGCTGTTGTTACTCAGGGAGACTTGATACATTTTTTAAATACCTCACCCGTCCATTTTCTAAAACCACGTCATCCTCCGCTGAGGGTCGTGGAAACCCAGCGTCACAGGGCGAGAGGCGGGGGACACCCTGGACAGGTCCCCAGTCCATCACAGGGACACATTCATCGTCACTGTGACTTTACACCCATTTGATTATTGAATGAACGATGAGAAGAGACATGTAGTTTATCCATGACATACTGGTCCTAACCCCTCTGCTCCATGAATCCAAACTAGACCTGAGACATACGGTGAATGTCATTTATTTTACTATTGGAGGTTTTTGGCTGAGGGGTCACAGCTTCATACCACCTCAGCTCAGATTGCATTTGTCCAGCTCTGTGAAGCCGAGCCTCAGGCCAACATTGTTTCTGGTGTGAAATTGTCTACGATAGACTTTGAGATAGGCCTTCCAGTCTGCTGCTTGTTGGAGGAGGAGAAGCTACACTCTCACTTCTTCAGAAGGTGAAACCGGGGCTGGATCCCTGGAGACTCAGCCCATTAGTGTCCTTCACACCTTCCTCTTTCACTCCGTCCACCTCCTCTTCTTCAGCCTGGCCGTTGCTCTGTGTGTTTGTTGACCCCCGGTGTTCTGTGGGAGGTGGTGATGTATAATTAAGTGGTGACCTTCCTCCTGGTTGTTACCTGCACAGGAAGGCAGGTCAGCGGCTGAACCCATCAAGTGAAGGTGGCTGAAGGTCTATGTGTGTCTGGGTTTGTGTGCATGAATCCAAAGGTCAGACCTTTGAAGTAGTCCACTCCTCTGTGGCTGGACCCATGGGGCTCGGGGGGGTGGGGCTCTGTGTCCTTAAGCTGCCATCTTTCAAGGTGAACTGGATGTTCTTTACTTGGTGGTGTGTGTTCTCCCTGAGCCTGGTGCAGTCTGGTTCTTCTGCTCTGTGAGGTGGACTCAGAACAAGGGGAGCTGAGATGTTCTGGTTCTGGGAGGGAACCTGGGTCCATGTGGTCTGTGATGAAGGTGGAGGCGTGCTGTGCATAAAGCTGTCCTTCATTAAGGCACTGAGTGTGTAGAAAGGGTTTGCTCCCTCACACATTTCTTCTGCTTTTTACTTTTTAATCACACTTAATGTTTTTAATTAGTAAAAATATTTCATTTTCAGACATAGATAACACAATAAAATACTTTTTTAAATGATTTCATTTATTAAAAGAACCAAACCTGATGCTGTATGAAAAATTAATAAATCATTAATAACTGATGAACCAGATGGCTGTGGATCAGTGGGCAGAGTGGTCATCTGCTAACTGGAAGGGAGGTGCTTCAACCCCCTAGCGTCCTAGAGGTGAGCCTCTACAGCCCCTCTATCTGAGTCAGGGTGTGAATGAGTGTGTGCACTAAGTCCCGTTCCACCTGGAGTCACACTAAGTGTATTTCATCCTAACAGTCAGACATGGTGGTGGCAGTGTGATGGTCTGGTCTTCAGGACCTGGACCTGGACCACTGACTGGAGCTGATGGAACCATGAATCCTGCTGACTACCAGGAAATCCTGGAGAAGAACGTCTGACCTTTGACCTTAAGCAGGACGTTCATGTTGGAAACCTCTCCAATGTGTCTGAACTGAATACAATTCTGTAAAGAAGAGTGGGACAGAATGTCCTCCACAGGGACGTGTAAAGAAGGGACAGAATGTCCTCCAGAGGGACGTGTAAAGAAGGGACAGAATGTCCTCCACAGGGACGTGTAAAGAAGGGACAGAATGTCCTCCACAGGGACGTGTAAAGAAGGGACAGAATGGCCTCCACAGGGACGTGTAAAGAAGGGACAGAATGTCCTCCACAGGGACGTGTAAAGAAGGGACAGAATGTCCTCCACAGGGACGTGTAAAGAAGGGACAGAATGTCCTCCATAGAGATTTGTAAAGAAGGGACAGAATGTCCTCCACAGAGATGTGTAAAGAAGGGACAGAATGTCCTCCACTGAGACGTGTAAAGAAGGGACAGTATGTCCTCCACAGGGACCTGTAAAGAAGGGACAGAATGTCCTCCACTGAGACGTGTAAAGAAGGGACAGAATGTCCTCCACAGGGACCTGTAAAGAAGGGACAGAATGTCCTCCACAGGGACGTGTAAAGAAGGGACAGAATGTCCTCCACAGGGACGTGTAAAGAAGGGACAGAATGTCCTCCATAGAGATTTGTAAAGAAGGGACAGAATGTCCTCCATAGAGACGTGTAAAGAAGGGACAGAATGTCCTCCACTGAGACGTGTAAAGAAGGGACAGAATGTCCTCCATAGAGACGTGTAAAGAAGGGACAGAATGTCCTCCATAGAGACGTGTAAAGAAGGGACAGAATGTCCTCCATAGAGACGTGTAAAGAAGGGACAGAATGTCCTCCAGAGGGACGTGTAAAGAAGGGACAGAATGTCCTCCAGAGGGACGTGTAAAGAAGGGACAGAATGTCCTCCACTGAGACGTGTAAAGAAGGGACAGAATGTCCTCCAGAGAGACCTGTAAAGAAGGGACAGAATGTCCTCCGGAGGGACGTGAGACTCGGTTTGGGGATCAGTGATCACACAGAACTTTGATCCTTTAAAAAGTGAAACCAAACTTTCAGTTTGTACTCAGCTTTTCTTTGTCTGATGCTGAAATGTGTTTGTTGATCTGAAATATTAAAAACTGTAGAGACCTGTGAAGGTGGAAACCCTTGTGTTTTCTCTCTGCTCTACTGAAGGCTTTCCTGTTTTCACACCTTAGATTATTATTATTATTATTATTATTATTATTATTATTATTATTATTATTATTATTATTATTATTATTATTATTATTATTATTATTATTATGTGGCTGCCACTCTACAGCTCCCTGTGCAGATCTGACTCACTCTGATTTCTTTTGACAGGTAGAATTGCATTGCATCTTATTTAGTTGGATTTCTGAGCAAAGTTCCCTGAAGTGGACTTTGCTACAATGTTTAGCCAAATCACAAATATATACTGGATCAAACTGTGGGACTGTTGTTTTATTTCCTGACCACTGTCATGTCAGATCATTGGTGTGTGTCTCTGTGATGGATCAGTGTAGTGTCCTGAGTGAATCCACTTCATTCATTTGTCCCAGATACATAGATTAAAGTGATTATTGACCTCCTGAGATAAACAGGTCCATGCGTCCTGGCTGGTTCGTTTTACCTGATAATGAAAGGAGGAGCTCCAGGACTGGAAGGGCTCATTATTCAGTTTGAGCTCCCATAAACAACCCACTGCTTTTAGGAGTAAACCCACATGACCAGGGTACATTATTCTAACTTACCCCTTCAAACCACCAGCAGGGTAAGTGTCACCTGTCCAGCTCCAGCTGAGGTGTTGACAGGCATGCTGGGAAGTGTAGGAACATGAAGGAATCCATGTTGTTTCATCCCGACCTTCCAGGCAGGCTGTCTTTGTTTCTACCTCTCAGGATGAAAGCAATCCCGCCTCCTACCGTCATGTCCTCCCTCATGATGTCGTCTCCGTTCACACCCCAGTAGCCACACCTTCTGAACACGCACACACACACACACACACACACACACACACAGCCTCTCAGCGTGATCAACCTCAAGTCCTCTCCACTGCGTCAGACCCATGTGTGGAAATTACAGTGCTCAGCTGTAATGAAGAGCGGCTCAGAGCCCTGGGTCTAGTGGGTGTTCTGACACATGGAAATGTTAAATACCTCCTCCCTCCTATCATTTATCCCCCCCCTGCCCTTTTTCCTCCCTCACACAGGGGATTCGCTGCAGGGCAGGAAGTCTTTTTTTTACCAAACTAAATGCTTTAATTAAGCCTTCCCACCATTTGGGAAAAGACAAAGAGATAATGGCATCAGCCTCATTAAAGTTCACTGCATCTGCACTCTGCTCCACCGTCAGCTGGCTTCGTGTTGATGGATGCTGGAAGTAATTGGAGTAACCTGGGGACGCTCTTAAACTTACCGTTAGCTTGATGGAAGCAGAAGTTTCTGTGTCCTTTGGGCTCATCTGACTGATATCACAGGTTTTTACTGAAGTCTCAGGTCTTCCATCATCATTTCCACCTGAAAAGCAATCTCAGGTTTGTTGCAGTTGAATGTGCAGAAGCCAGATTAAACACTCCTCTCCCAAGAAGACCGATGGCTTCAGTAGGTGCTTCAGAAACAACAGACCTCCTGAGACGTTAATGAGGCAGTGGTTCAACACAAAGGTCTTCATCAGCAGACAGGGACAGTCTAAAATCAGCTCATTCAGTTAGGAATACTGAGAGTGTGGACATTGGTGCCTTGCAGGTCCTGGACTTTTTACGTGTTCTAACTAGGAACTAGGTGTGTGTGTGTGTGTGTGTGTGTGTGTGTGTGTGTGTTGGGGATGAGCTGGAGACATTTGTCCTGATGGATCTCGGCTCCTCCCAGAGACACTGTTCTTATTGTTATTGGATCGGATCAGGGACACTTGTTTACAGAGTTTTACTTCTAACAGAAAAGCTGTGGAGCTGAACTGACTTGTTCCTAAAATGCTTCAGATTGTTCTGACTTTGCTGAGCAGGGTTAGACTTGTAGATCTTTGTTGTTTATGTTTTTGACAGTCCTGTTCTGAGACCCTTCCAGGGAGGACGACTAACACCTCCACACTGACCTTTGATGCCACATCTTCTAACATCCATTCATAATCTCACTCTGCGGTTTCTGGCTGCTGTTGTGACTCTGCTCATGCTTTAGTTTGCTGTTAGGATGATTTCTGATTCCCTGCTCTCTCTCTCTCTCCCCCCCCCCCCCCCCCCCCCCCCCCCCCCC
>SSNR01000487.1:302948-309339 GCA_006937965.1 Callopanchax toddi | reverse complement strand
CTCCAGCCCTGCTGTTGTAGCAGATCAGAGAGGAGAGGAGGTCTGGAAACCATCATGATCATGTCTGCTGCTCTGGGTTCAGTCAGCATGAACCAGTCCCCATCATGAGTGCTGCTACTCAGTCCTATGAGCTGACACCCGTCTTCAGTCTCCATAGAGACACCCGTCATTTTAAGACTTGATCCTAGACGTGTCCAGGTCTTTGTTAGAGCTCAGACTCTGTTCTGTAAACAGACCTGACTCTGGGTTTATTTACCTCTCACTGACCTCTAGAGGAGCTGTTTTCCTTATTGCTCATCTCTCCTGTCTTCCTGTCAGGTCCTTGGGACTCCGTCTGAGGACTCGTGGCCTGGTGTGAACTCCCTCCCTCACTTCAAACCAGGTGAGCTGTTTGTCATCACAAAGCCACGCCCCTAAGGCTGACTGGATTCATTCTGTTTCCCCTCATGTCTCTACCTGACCCTACTGGATCTCCTCTAAACAAGCTTCACATCCAACCTTCAACAGAGAAAGAGTCTTTACCCATTAAACTAAAACATGGATGAATAAAAAGATCTGTTCTTTTTAGTATTTCTTTTTATTATATCTTTATTGTATTGTAGCTCAGTCTGAGGATGTTCAGCTCTGATCTGTTCCTGGAGTCAGCAGCAGGGGGCAGTGTTGCTTCAGCACAGAAAGCTCCTCTTATGAATCATCACCCTCCTTCTTCTCCTCCCTCCTCCTCTCCTCCAGCTCCTGAAACATGGTGCGTCTCTGTTTTTTATGACATTGTGACCTCAGAACAGAGGCGCCGTTTCTTCGTCTTTCTCCACATTTTTGCGGTCAGACATGCTTCCACTCACTGTCATGTCCCAGAGCTCTTGGAGCAGCCATGTTGAGAGAGGATCTGTTACCGAGCAGGGCTACTGTACAGACAGGTTCAGACATGCTGGTCTACCAAATATCTCTGGATGAGAGATAAAAGTCCCTGGGGAGCAACACATAATGGTCCTAATTACAGCTTTTTATACAACCAGTCAATCACCTGACTTAGAAGCTTTAGTTGGACTAAGAGATTGTTAGCTGGGAGTTTAATCTACCAGCGGAGACATGAGGCCTCCACTTCCCACATCAACACCTCCTCGTTTCTTATTGTTGTTCATTACTACCTGTTACCTGCAGGCTTGTTTCAGGAATCAGATCCTGGATCAGTTGATAGATTCCTGCTTCCTGTTGGTAACAAACAGGATGGTTTAGAGGTTCTACGTTTTAAAGGTGATTATTTAACATTTATTGGATAAACTTGAGACGAATCATTAAATTCTTATGAGTCAAAGAGTGGTTCCACCTGTTTTATGTCGAAATGACATCAAGTTCTTCAGTTATCCTGGACATTTTATTGTCTCAGTCATTAATGGACTGTGTGGGAGTGGACGTCACAGAGACATCAGACACAGTCGTCTGAGGCTTTAGGCTCCGCCCACTCTGAGCCTGGTCCAGCTGGAGGCTCTTCCTGTTCAAAGAGAGTCTTCCTTCCCGCTGTGGCCCTCAGACTGTGCTGCTCAGAATGGAGTTACACTAAGGTGACACGTCAGCCCAGTCAGCTGGCTCCTTTACAACGAGACAATCTGACTAATTATCATTTATAATGATTCTCATTTTATTCCAACTAAAACACATTTGCTGTTATGAATCTGGACCTGAAGGATCTGGATCGGTTCAGCTCTTTGAGCTGACTGCTGTTGTGACCCGGAGCTTTAGAAACAACCTGAACTGAACTGGTGTCAGAAAAACACCAGAAAGAGGTCCAGACAGCACAGTTACCCAGAAGTTTTTATTGATAATAATACTAGGATAGAAAAAATCCATGATATAGTCAATGGTTTCAACAACTTTTTTGTCAACATTGGGCCGAACCTGGCAAAACAAATACCTGATGCTCCGAGTCCCTCAGTGGAAACCAGTAACAATCATCTGATTGATCAAACTCCCAGTTCTATGTTTCTCACAGCAGTGGAAGAAACGGAGATCATAGATCTGGTAAACAAATGTGAAAGTAAAACATCAACTGATTATAACGATATCGACATCAAAACTGTGAAAAGTGTTATTGGGGGGATTGTAAAACCACGACTCACATCTGTAATTTATCACTTCAAACCGGAACATTTCCAAACCAGATGAAAATAGCTAAAGTGGTGCCACTGTTTAAGACTGGGGATAAACACAACTTCACTAATTACAGGCCTGTCTCGTTACTTCCACAATCCTCTACAATCCTAGAAAAACTGTTTATTAAAAGACTGGATTCATTTCTAGATAAACATATGACACTAACAGAAAGTCAGTACGGATTTAGAGCGAATAGATCAACATCACTAGCATTAATGGATTCTGTTGAGGAAATTACAAACGCATCAGGCCGTAAACATTTAGCTGTTGGTATGTTCCTGGATCTCCAGAAGGCCTTTGAACATATTGATCAATAAACTGGAACGCTATGGGATCAGGGGGATGGGTTTGCAGTGGATAAAAAGCTACTTGAGTCACAGGAAGCAGTTTGTCAAGTTGGGACACTTTTCCTCTTCATACTTGGACATTGCTTGCGGTGTACCACAGGGTTCAGTACTGGGTCCAAAGTTGTTTATTTTGTATATTAATGATATGTGTAAGGTTTCAAAAATATTGAAATTTGTAATGTTTGCTGATGACACAAATATTTTTTGTTCAGGGGAAAAACTAAACGAGTTAATGGAAATACTTTCTGCAGAAATGGCTAAAGTGAAAAAATGGTTTGATAAAAACAAATTATCATTGAATCTAGGTAAAACTAAACTCATGTTATTTGGGAACCATAAAGTAAACACACAAATTGTGATGGATATTGATGGCGTCATTATTGAAAGGGTGAATAATTACACATTTCTGGGAGTCATAATGACTGATCAAATAAGCTGGAAACAACACATAAAACACATTCACAACAAAACTGTAAGAAGTATTTCCATATTCAACAAAGTCAAACATTTCCTGGATCACATGCTATACTGTGCACTGGTGCAACCACATCTGAATTATTGTGCTGAGGTTTGGGGCAACGCTTACAAAATTATCACCAATAACACTCTTACAGAAGAAAGCCATTAGATCATTAATAAAGCTGCTTATAGGGATCACACTAACAACCTGTTCCTCAATTCACGGCTACTAAAGTTTACTGACCAAAGTCATTTTTTGACGTTACAAATAATTTATAAAGCTACTAACAAACGACTTCCCGGTAACATACAAAACATTTTTCACATAGAGACAAACCATATAACCTGAGGGAGGAAGGGGATTTAACACAGCCGTCTGTGTGAACAACAGTTAAAAGTCACTGCATTTCAGTTTGTGGAGTAAAATTATGGAATGGATTAAATAATGAATTAAAGCAATGTCCAAGTATGACCCAGTTCAAAAAGTGGTACAAAAACATGGTTTTCATGAGGTTCAGGGAGGAAGAGGGACCAGATCCAATGAGTGGTGTGGGGGTGTTAAAATATTTGTATATATCAGTGTATACACAGTACACAGGTGTAAAAGAAAATGGGTTATGTTTGTAACTGGGTGTAGTGGTGAATGTTTAATGCTGTGTGTGGTTATAGGTGGGTAAATGGGAAAAGGGTTGCTCAGATATTCTGTGTGTAAAGGTGTGAGTGGGACATTTTGGTCAAAGACGACTATAGAGAATGAGGTTGAACTGATGTCAATAAGGACACTGTTCTGTCTGATTTGTGAGGGAGACGGGAAAAGGGGCAGGAAATTAAAAAAGCTTATGCTTCTTCCTGCTCCCTTTGAACATATCAATTATATACGTATACATGTACATGTATGTACTGTATATGTGTGTGTTTATAAATATGTATATATAGAAAAAGATTTATGTATTTATTTTATTTTTCTCATTGAAGTATTATTCTCATTATTATTGTTATTTTATTTTGCTGAAATTACGTTATTATAGATATGTTCAAATAAATGATTCATTCATTCATTCATTCATTCATTCACCCTGATCATATAATAAGAGCTGGACCCACCAGAGATGGACAGGCCAGGCCATGCCTCGTCACTCCAGAGCGTCCATCCAGAGCGCCAGAGCGTCAATCCAGAGCGTTACTCCAGAGTGTCAATCCAGAACATCAATCCAGAGCGTTACTCCAGAGTGTCAGTCCAGAGCGTCAATCCAGAGCGTCACTCCAGAGTGTCAATCCAGAACGTTACTCCAGAGTGTCAATCCAGAGAGTCACTCCAGAGCGTCAATCCAGAGCGTTACACCAGAGTGTCAATCCAGAACGTCACTCCAGAGCATCAATACAGAACGTCACTCCAGAGTGTCAATCCAGAATGTTACTCCAGAGTGTCAATCCAGAACATCATTCCAGAGCGTCAATCCAGAACGTTACTCCAGAGTGTCAATCCAGAGCGTCACTCCAGAGCGTTTCTCCAGAGTGTAAATCCAGACCGTTAGTCCAGAGTGTCAATCCAGAGCCTCAATCCAGAGTGTTACTCCAGAGCGTCACTCCAGAGTGTCAATCCAGAACGTCACTCCAGAGCGTCAATCCAGAACGTCACTCCAGAGTGTCAATCCAGAGTGTCACTCCAGAGCATTACCCCAGAGCGTCAATCCAGAGCGTCTATCAAGAGCGTCACTCCAGCACGTCAATCCAGAGCGTCACTCCAAAGTGTCACCCCAGAGCATTACTCCAGAGCGTCAATCCAGAGTGTCATTCAAGAGTGTCACTCCAGAGCATTACTCCAGAGCGTCAATCCAGAGTGTAATTCCAGAGTGTCACTCCAGAGCATTACCCCAGATCGTCAATCCAGAGCATCACTCCAAAGTGTCACCCCAGAGCATTACTCCAGAGCGTCACTCCAGAACGTCAATCCAGAGCATCACTCCAGAACATTATTCCAGAACGCCAATCCAGAGCATAACTACAGAACGTCAATCCAGAGCATCACTCCAGAACATCAATCCAGAGCGTCACTCCCGAGCGTCACTGCAGAGGGTCACTCCAGAGCGCCACTGCAAAGGGTCACTCCAGAGCGCCACTCCAGAGCATCACTCCAGAGTGTCACTCCAGAGCGTCACTCCAGAGCATCACTCCAGAACATCACTCCAGAGCGCCACTCCAGAGCATCACTCCAGAGCATTACTCCAGAGCATCACACCAGAGTGTCACTCCAGAACACCACTCCAGAACATCACTCCAGAGCGTCACTCCAGAGCCCTGACTTTAAATAGAAACTATCGTAGTCAGTGAGAGTGTCCGTACTGGGAGCGGGTCCCAGAAGCACTGGTCCCAGAAGCACTGGTCCACGGCGCGGCGCTGAAGATGTGCCACCGTTGTATTTCAGCGCCATGGAGTGGCTGAGATGCGTGTGTGAAAGTAAAGCCAAGCTGTGAGGTCATCAGGCGTTGAATCAGGCCTTTTACCTGATTATTATTCTGATTCTTCCCCTTTAAATGCTTTACTTCAGAGAAAGCAGTCACCCCACCTCTCTTACTCTATTTACGCTTTAGGTACTTTTCCACAAAAACAAAATGTACACATACAAATGTATAAAATTATAAATGATTAAATACTTTGCAATGTTTTGTTGAATCTTAAATCTCACGAAGAATTTGAGCTCAAACCCAGCTTGAAGCTGCTGAATGCTGCAGTGTTTGAAGATCATACGGTCTGACAGCGTTATGATCAAGCTGCTGTCATGTTTCAGTCCAGATGTTCCATCTTTAGAGCACGACTTCCCTCCAGCCGTCTCCAGAGCAGCTGTCAGCTCTGGAGCTCAGGGAGCTCTTTAATCTGTGAACCGGCTGAGTGGACTACTGGCTGGTGCCTATTGAGCAGGATTAGGACTCGGTGTGGGGGGTAGGCCTACTGACATGCTGGGCCAGGCGCTAGCCGGTCAGCTGGCAGCCCGACGGCGAGCGCACACGGCAGCTTTGGCTGGGGTTAAGAGAGCTCACGGTCTCACAGCATAGCGCGCATAGCTGTGGAAACATCAAAAGACTGCTGACCAAACTCTGCACAATTATGACAATTTGATGTGGTCTGGCCTCGAAGCTGGAATACATCGCTCACATGGTTCCACTTATCTGAGCTGATATCAGCCACACCTCCTTACTGTAAACAGACCTGGAAACACCTGGTCCACTCAACCTCATATGATATGAAGTGAAACCTCATTTCTCTGTTTTTCTTCATGTTCATGTCTTTCCACAGTTCATAGTAGATCCATAGAGTGTCTTTGACTCATTTAAACTCTGTTTTCTGGTTACAGATCGCTTCACGGTGTACAGCCCCAAGAAACTCAGACAAGCATGGAACAAGTAAGTCAGCTCCTCACACCAGTAATGTACAGT
>SSNR01000487.1:275235-287735 GCA_006937965.1 Callopanchax toddi | reverse complement strand
CGTCATTATTCGGACATAAAACATAGGACACGCATGAAATTCGGGACTATTGACCATTAAAGCCTCCTGCTTCTAACGGTTTTTAAATTTTTCTGATCGGTCTTATACTTTTCGAATAGGAACAGGTTGTTTGAGAAGAGTGATTTTCTGTTTAAACAGCCATTTCTACATCAGTTCAGAGGCATGAGGCGTGCATGTGATCGCTGCATGACAGGGAAATGGATCATTCTGATTGGCTGATGCTGTTCTCATTCTTTCTAATGGAAGGGTTCAGATGACATTTGATTAGAGCAGTATCAGGCTGGAGCAGCAGCTGAGAGGCTGCCATTTCAACACACTTTAACCTAGAAACGTCATTCTTGGTTTAAAATAGTCATGGGACTTTGGACTAGAAAATATTGAGGAACCATGTTGATTTCACTGATGCCGCCGGTAGCACGCCCTCTCAAAGTTTCTTCAGGAACTTTTCTAGTTTGTCATTATTGTGTCAAATAGTCCATTAATACTTCTACAACAACAAGTAGAGAAACAGTTGTTATGGATACATCAGTAATGAATCTGCAGATCAATAATAAATGTTTGGTCCAGAGAGATCAGATGACAGATTCATTAGGATGATCATCCTGTAAAACCACCAGTGTCCCACCAGTCTCACAGGTAACGGAAGAAAAAACAAGATTAGAATCACAAAATAGTTTTAATTGAAAATTCAACTAAACGATCTATTCATTATACTAGAAGTGCTGTGTATAATCTGCTTTTAGGTGTAGTTTTAAAATGTTCTCTCACTTTTTTCACCAGACCGAAAGGTCATGTGATGTACTTCCTGTTTCTTTGGGGTCGTCTGCGCATGCCTCGGTGCACAAACCTTTCCCATAGAGCTACGCTGGGGCTGTGCGATAAGTCTGGACGATAGGAAATGGCTACCGTCAGATAAAAAGCTCTATCATTTATGCCATGATAGGAGTTTTTCAGCGGTAATTTATATCATAATGGACTTTCCGGCATGTTCATGATCACGCCACGCAGAAAAACATAAACAAACATGGATGGTAGTGGACGTGTTTTAACCCAGAGTCAACAGGATAACCAGCTAACCCAAGCCGAGGAGCTTGTTCCTAAAAGAGGGACAACTTCTGTCTCATGGATGTGGTTTAAATAGACAAAGACCGACGTGGACCGGCCCCCGGTCCCAACAACGGACTCCAACACCACAAATTTATCATCTGTGCAAAAACCATGACAAAGAATACAGAGACAGTCAACGAGCAAAAGCTACAACAGTAGAGTCGACCGACGTCACTGGATGAGTTTTCCCAGCGTGTGAATCCTCTGTGTCCTGTTTCCAGGGTAAAGTAAAGTCATCCTCTGCTCACAGAACAGAAGTCCTGAATGATTCTAAAACATTTTATTTGAAACAAGTTCCAGACCCAGTCAGATCCAGAGGGAGGAAACTTCTCTGAAATGCTAAGTGATGCATTATGGGTATGAACAAGGTGAACACGCCCCTTAAAGACCCAGTGCATTAAAACTAGATCTGGTTCATTAGCTTTTAATTACCCAATTGGTTGAAACTGGTGATAAAAACAGTGTATTTTCCTGACCTGCAGCAGCTTTACTCACACATTAAAACATCTCCTGACTCACTGTGATAAAAACAGGTTCTAGACATTTAAAGGCAGAAGACTTTCAATGGTTACAGTCTGATAACAGATGATGTCATTATTGTCATTCTAACATTGTTTTGAAGACATGACAGCATCACTCAGCTTCAAAAGAGAAGAGACAGGACTTTATTCTGGAGGTACTTCCTGTTTTCTGTTTATTTCTATAGTTTGTGCAGTAAAGCAACACAAAGGAATCACCTGATGATGTGCAGAAGAAAGGCTGCTGACTCTGGGAGCTGAACTTTTTTATCTGCATCTGTAAAAATCCTCTTCAAAGGAATAAAAAACAACCATCTTTGCAATAATTCATGAAGGGAGACTGTTGAGAGAGCAGGGAGAGGAGGAGGTGCATGCTGGCAGGTATCAGTCAGCCCGACATGCATGAAGCCTGTTTTGATTCCACTCCAGCCAGACTAGCTGTGCTGCTGCTGTTTGTGAGGGAGTGCTGCTGCAGGCAAACTTCCATTATTAATGAAGTCATCCACTGATCTCAGACAGCTCCTTTAGCTCCACCCAGATAATAGAAGGAGTTTTAGTGACCAAATGAAGAGTGATTCTGTGACTGAACTGCTGCTGTTGGTGATGTAAACGGTAGAAGAGGAGGAGGAGGAGGAGCGCTGCAGAGCGTTAGCAACGTTCTACGCTAGCTGGATGGAGTGACCCGTCACCAGGACCCACCACCATGGGAGCACACAGGTCTAGGCCAAGTGCTGGAGCTGGCTTTAAACGTGTTAAGAAACAGTTTGGTTCAGTCAGCCAGAGAGCTGACGCAGCAGCAGCATTAAAGGCACACTAAGTAACTCTTTCTGATGTTAAAATCTTTTCCTTGAGCCAGTCTCTGCTAATCTGACCCTTACAGGGTTAATGGAAGTCACTCAGCCTCATCTGATACTTGTGTCCAGGATATGCAACTTCAGAGTCTCCGGTCCGGTGCCCTGAAGTCTCACAAAGTCCCGTATGTCACGAGAAGCAGTAACGCTTTACAGCAGTCCAGACACAGAGGAGCTAAGAGATCTATGTGTTCACCATGGTGGTGCCTCCAAAGAAACAAAGACAACTTTAATCTCATGATTGAAAACACGAGCTCACAGCAAGGGGAGGGCTCAACAGTTAGTTCTTACAACAGTGATGTAAAACGGACACTAGGGGGAGCTAGAATCAAGCCCAAACTGTCCAGTGTGCCTTTAAAACACACTAGTAACTGTTGGGTTTTCTCCTGATGGATTTTCACGTTTTAGAATTTTCTTTTGCAAAATGTTTTTCTTTTAATAAAGATTGGAGCAGCACATCTACCTCTACCCAGTGGCTCCGCCCATTTTTGGGTGAACGCAACTCCTCCACTTTGACTGGTTGTAAATAGAACTAATGAGGTGTTTACTAGTGAATTGGTGTTCAATGAGACTACAGCCCAGCCTGTAAGAGCCCCAGATACTGTGACCTGTCAGTAAACGATTATTAATGTCACCTCCGATCAGCGACCTCCAGCTTTATTAGGAATGGGACTGAAGTTCATCAGGTGAGGTGAACAGATTTAGTGAATCCTCTGGGAAACAGGCAATGCTTTTCTTATAAAGCTGTGTCAAAGAACCTCTAACAGAATGCTAACGGACATCCATCATGGTGGGTTAACATACAGCTGCAGAAGACATCACACGGTATGAGAAGCCATCGCTGACCGTTATCCGATGCTGATAAAGGCCTTGTCTGTGTGCAGGTAGCAGGTTGTGTACCAGGACATCAAGGCGTCCCATGTTACACACACCTGTGGTCATAGAACTGGATAATTGAGCTATTGTGATTGTGGGCTATAAACTAGTTTCAGCTAATACACAAGCAACCATTAGTCAGGTAGACTTAGTAGTTCAGAAACACAAGATTTAACAAGTGACACGTTAGAAGAGCAAAGCATAATCTAAAGTTTAAACTTCCCCCTCTGAGGTTCATTTATCCAGAGAAAACCATCATGGAGTCAGGTATTTCTGAACAAGGTTCAGCCTGTCTGATATGCCGCCAGTTTATGGTGCATTCATAATTAGTGTGTGTGCGTGTGTGTGTGTGTGTGTGTGTGTGTGTGTGTGTGTGTGTGTGTGTGTGTACAGTGTAATTTAGGCCTCATTCCATCCATTTCCTCTTACACACCAGCCGTCTGTGGTGGAGTTCCTCAGCTGAGGCCCTGCGGCGCTTCATTAACTTTAGATCTGCGTCTGTTCTGAGCGCTCCTGATGAGCTGAACACACATTTATCTCTTCTGTGTTCTTATGCTGATAAGTCCGGTTCAGATCCCCGTAGAGAGGCAGGGGAGTGGCCGTCACAGTGCCTGACTGGGGATTCCTCCGCTGAACGCTGCAATGAATAACAGTCAATGATTAATACTGACTGGGACTGTGTTTACCTTCAGTTTCTCTCCCTCTGAGCCCTGATAGCTGGGCCTGGTTCAACAATATCAACACACACACACACACACACACACACACACACACACACACACACACACACACACACACACACACACACACACAGAGAGACAGAGAGGCGCTGTCGCCTCCATGTTGGGTCCTTGTTTAATAAATGCACTCTTACCAAGTAACGCTGACCAGTCACAGTGTGTGACGTGATGACGTGAGCAGTGAGAAAGCAGAGTGTGTCCTGTGCTTCCTCTCCTGCTCTGTTGTGTGGACGAGAGGTCAAACGTAAGTCCAGAGTCTCACTGGACCAACTGACTCAGAGGATCCTAAAGGTCTTGAAATGTTTGTGAGGTTTCTCAGGTCAGCTGTGTGGGACTCAGAGTCTCTCGTCATGTCTCTTAAACTTTGACCAACACGTTCTCTCTGTTGTCTGTTTTCATCGTGGACCTGTCTAGAACTGGTCTCAGTTTAGTTTCTGTGAACCAGGAAACTCTGGGCTGGTTGATTGATGGTTGTTTCATTCAAACAGAAGAAACCAGAACTCAGGACAGCACCAACCGGTCTTCAGTTAGACCTCTACCATCATTAGATACATGAGTCTATGTAATGTTCCTACAGATGAACTTTGACTCCATCCAGGGATGAAACTTGGTATAAAAGTGTTGCAGACTGGGGTGCACATACTCTAAACATATGAGGGTTGTCCTTTAGGGTTAGGCTAAGGTCCAGCTACCATATGAGGACGCTGTCAGACCGCTTCGCTGTAAAATATAGAAGTGAAACTTAACTCACGCTGCTCAGCTCAGGCTGCAGCTCGTGCGTGTGTAAGGACGGGCAGCGCTATCACTATAGACAGTAGATAACACCAGTGGTACTGGTACACACACATTGTTTTTGGTGCTCGTGCTCCTATGCACCACTCATGTACAACAGAACCTTTGAAAATGTTCTTACAGTTTGTGCCTCCAACTAATCACCTACAGTCAGTGAGGATGTTGAGTTAAAGGTGTAGATACTTCCTGTAATGTGTTCTCCTGTGTGTTACTGTATCAGGTTGGGCTATGTGGACCACGCTGAGGAGCTGGCCTCCAGGTTCCTCCAGTGCTTCCCAAAGAACCGTCTGTCAGCACAGGCAGCGCTGAACCACGAATACTTCAGCAACCTTCCTCCACGGCTCTGGGAGCTTCAGGACAGTACGTATCTCTTCACCGTGTCTTCAGGGTTTCATAACACCTTCCTCAAAGTTCAGGATATCATGAGATTCTCACTTTGGATATTCATAGTGTGCATATCAAAAAGTAAATCACCTGGAAAATTCTACCGTTTTTATAATTGTAAAATCAACTGGTGCTTAGAAACCACAGACCTCCAGTGACTTAGAGCCACCTTTAACTCTAAACACTAAAAGGTCTTCTAGCTGTCCTTGGGTTGACTGTCTGTGTCCATCCACACTATCTACAGGTATGACCTGTTAACTAACCTCTACAAGCATGATGTCATCTGTTTAGTTGGTTTTAACCAAACATCTGAACGGCTATGTTTCTGTCGTTGTCGCTGCATAACCACCATAAACTAAGTGTGTTAGAGCAGGTAAAAATACCAAAAATGAAATGTCAGATAATAAATCCCATTTCTATGGTCTGCAGTTAATTTGACCTTGTTGATGAAAATGTTTGGACACCACTGATCTGGGTTCAGAACCAGTGGCGTAGCAAGGGTGAGCTGGGCCCCGGTGCGCTGCACCGGCGGGCCCCAGGCAGCTGTTCAGAACGGGAACTTTCTGTGTCGGTTGTTCATCGTCTTCCTCTGGTTTTCCTCCATTTATCCTCAAACATCTAAGGTTTATAGACATTTAACAAGATTTTATCAGGACAGAAATCCTCTGAAAGGAAAAGAATGAACGGATGAAACCTTCACAGTCACAACCAGCCTCTGTCTCATTGTCCCTCCCCCACTTTATGCTTTACTGTCCTTTGTTTCAGTAGAGTCGTCTGACTGTCTGTCTGACTGTCTGTCTGTCTGTCTGTCTGTCTGTCTGTCTGTCTGTCTGTCTGTCTGACTGTCTGTCTGTCTGTCTGATTGTCTGTCTGACTGTCTGTCTGACTGTCTGTCTGTCTGTCTGATTGTCTGTCTGACTGTCTGTCTGACTGTCTGTCTGTCTGTCTGTCTGTCTGTCTGTCTGTCTGTCTGTCTGTCTGTCTGTCTGTCTGTCTGTCTGTCTGTCTGTCTGTCTGTCTGTCTGTCTGTCTGTCTGACTGTCTGTCTGATTGTCTGTCTGACTGTCTGTCTGACTGTCTGTCTGTCTGTCTGATTGTCTGTCTGACTGTCTGTCTGACTGTCTGTCTGTCTGACTGTCTGTCTGTCTGTCTGTTTGTCTGTCTGACTGTCTGTCTGACTGTCTGTCTGTCTGTCTGTCTGTCTGTCTGTCTGTCTGTCTGTCTGTCTGTCTGTCTGTCTGTCTGTCTGTCTGTCTGTCTGTCTGTCTGTCTGTCTGTCTGTCTGTCTGTCTGACTGTCTGTCTGTCTGTCTGATTGTCTGTCTGACTGTCTGTCTGTCTGTCTGTCTGTCTGTCTGTCTGTCTGTCTGTCTGTCTGTCTGTCTGTCTGTCTGTCTGACTGTCTGTCTGACTGTCTGTCTGTCTGACTGTCTGTCTGTCTGACTGTCTGTCTGTCTGTCTGATTGTCTGTCTGACTGTCTGTCTGTCTATCTGTCTGACTGTCGGTACAGAAGGCATCCAGCAGTAACCTGGTGAGTTTTGATCATTTCAGAGACAGCCCGTCCTCTCATGTGGACGCCGTTGGGACAGTAAGCCAGCGGCTCTCTGCTGGCTCCTGAAATGTTCTCAGTTGTATTTTCTGTCTTCTTGACTTGTTTGCCCAGACAGAAATCACTGAGGCCTCTCTAAATAAGCCACGGCTCTAAAATCTCAGAAACATACAGGTTGTAGCTGCTAACGGTCGTAGCTTTCAGCACGTCTACAGTTTGTCTCACGTAGAAGAGTTAAAGGCTTTATCCAAAGCTTTCCACTCAGGCTGTATTTCAATTAATCCACTGAATTGAGTCTTTTTTTTATGAAAGTCTGTCAGCGATGACTACCTATCCATATTCTCTGACAGGCTACACACACACACACACACACACATCAGCTTAAGCTGTTATTCACTAACGGTGTGAAAGCCTGCTGATCAGACCTGAATGTGACACAGTGGTAATTTTAATTGGAGAATTCCATATTTAATTCCCTGATTAGGATTTTTCAGCAGTATTAATCCTGTTATCAGCCCCCAGCAGGTTGTCATGTCTGGAGAGAATCAGAAAGCAGCGGTCACTAACAGAGAGAGAGGGGAGACGCTCATTTAGATTTCTGTCATGCTCGCTCGCTCTCTCCTGTTTTTCCTGCTCCGCCTTTATCTGTCTGCGTTCTCGGCGTGCACGTGTGATACGAGCAGAGCTGCACAGCAACCGAGGGAAGAAGGAGAGTGAACGATCCTGATTCATGAAATGAGGACAGGAGTGGATAATCACAGAGGAACACGTGTGTTTTGATTCGCTTCTCTCTGTTTTGCGTTGAGGACGAACTAATTGCTCAAACTGTGAGCTGACTGTGAGGCTGTGTCCAACAGCAAGTTGTGACTGTGTGAAAGCAGTGAGCATTAGAGCTGCTGTCTGGAGAAGTTTGACCGAGAGAGGACTTTTTGAATCAACGTCCAAAACATCCCTTCTCCCCCTCCCTCTAACCCATGGGCGTAGATTTGGCATAGATGGAGGTGACATGTCCCCACTAATACCCAGTGGTCACTGACTTGTCCCCACTAATACCCAGTGGTCACTGAATTGTCCCCACTAATACCCAGTGGTCACTGACTTGTCCCCACTAATACCCAGTGGTCACTGAATTGTCCCCACTAATATCCAGTGGTCACTGACTTGTCCCCACTAATACCCAGTGGTCACTGACTTGTCCCCACTAATACCCAGTGGTCACTGAATTGTCCCCACTAATACCCAGTGGTCACTGAATTGTCCCCACTAATACCCAGTGGTCACTGAATTGTCCCCACTAATACCCAGTGGTCACTGACTTGTCCCCACTAATACCCAGTGGTCACTGAATTGTCCCCACTAATACCCAGTGGTCACTGACTTGTCCCCACTAATACCCAGTGGTCACTGACTTGTCCCCACTAATAACTCGATCGAAGAGTACAGAAATAGAGCTGCATCCTTACCAATGATACGTGCAGCCCAGCAGACCGAAGTGCTGCTCTGCTGTTCGTGGACCTATGTCCAGGGGGAGGAGGCGTGTCTGGATCGACCAGTGTGCGCCGCTCTCTCTGGGATGCACGCTGCAGTCTGTGCTCCTAGACACGCCCCCTCCCCCTGGATAGAGGCCCACTCCCAGCCAATTATGCCAATGGCAGCTGCTCTGGGTCTGGACCGGACTGGCCATTAGGTGTTTTTCCAGTCATGGTAACTGTGGGCGTCACACATTTAATCAGCACTTTCTGCTTTGACACGCGCTCGAGTTATTAACGCTTCAAACTAAAGCTCTGAGATATGATAAAATATCTCATCTGGGCGATAGAAAATGTCTATCATCAAATATAAAGCTCTATTGTTTACACCACAGTTAGGAGTTCTACAACAGTAAATTACGTCATCATTTATAGCATGTCCATGAACGCGCCACACAGCAAAACATAAACAAACATGGAGGAAGACGGTAGTGGACGCGTCATAAACCAGAGTCATAACCAGTTAACCCAAATGGAGTTTGGGTTGTAGCTCAAAGAGGGACGACTTCTGTCACATGGATAACCCTAACCCTCAAACCCAGATATGAAACGCCCAGCTGAAAACACAACTCTAAAGTCACGTTACCTGATTTATATGATGCATGTCGGGTCACAGGCGGACATTCACAAGGGGCTGTTCTATGTTTCATATGTTTATCGTTATCGGGATATTTTGGCCTTTTTGCCCATCCCTACTTCAGACCTAGTCATTATGCTCCTGACATCACAGCACGTTAAGTCGCTCTGAGCACTGACTGCCTCCATGTTCATGTAATAAACAGACGTGTTTCACAGAAACCAGAAACATGTCTGTAACATGTAAACTCCTATCCATGACCTAAAGCATGACGGTGTGTTCTCACCTCCAGTCTCAGCCACTCATCCTAACACTTCCATCAGTCCCTCCTCTACCTGTGTGACTGAATCCCAGCAGCTGTCTCTGGTGAATCCAGACACTTCCTGCAGGATTATCAGATTAATCCTGTCAGATTAACAGTGTAACGAGAAAGGAACGCTTTATAAATAAGGACCACATTAGGTTCTGGTGCTCTAGTCATAGAAGTGGTTTTAAGGTGGCACTAATCCGGTTAATCATCCACTCAGACCTCAGTGGAATGTTAGTATTATTTGATATAAATAATTCATTATATTACCAGTGTATCAGTGTTCAGGAAATATGAAGAAGTTTCTTTACTCCTACAGAAGAACCGTCCTTTTGTTGTCAGTGACTCTGTGGTTTTTCCTCCTTTGGTTCAGGAACACAGTGTCAGCCTCTCCCTCCAGTCACAGTCCATGTTTCTGTTAACATCATATCTCTGTGTCTGACAGTTGGAATAATGGATGTTTTCATTTAAAGCAGCTTAAATGAGCAGCAGCCACACTAAGTGACGTTTGTTTCTGGTGGAAACAAGTCTGTTGTTTAAAAAACCCAGTAAAGTGAAGTAAATGTGTCTTTCCTGCTTCTCTCTGTTAGATGATGATGTGTGTTGGGGTTGTTCAGACAGATTACCAGGAACAGTGAGAGCACTAACCTCCTCTGGTCATGTGACATTTCTAATGAGAGTTTTGGACAGTGTGGGTCTGTGGCAGTGCATCAGAACAGTCAAACTCCAGCCTCTGTGGACCGGGACAGACTGATGTGGACATGAAACCAAAGACGGCGTTTGTCCTCCAGCTCCTCGGCTCTGACGCCAAGTTTGTGAGGAAGATAGAATCTTCTCAAAAACAGCATGCTTCAGTCCGTTTCCTCTCAAAAGGAACTTTATTGAAATAGTTTGAATTCACATTGTTTTCCCAACTAAAGCAACATAAAAAGATTCACTGTGAAGAGACAGTAGAGTCAAACATTACAGGAGAAAACATTTTTATTACTAACAGAAGTAACAATCAGGTAGCTGATTTATCCCCATCATGACTAACATCCTAAAACACGCCTCGTTCCAGAGAGGGGAACAGGAAGCTGATTCTCAACAAGTCAGACTCATTTCCCCTCCCTGACGTTCCCAACACTGTTCTAGTTACAGCCTCCCCTCCCTGTTACCTTTGGAAAAGTTAAGCATTAAAAATAAGAATGAAACTCATTTTTATTAAAGAGTTCAGATTTCTTTACTGAATATATAGTAATAATTACCATCTTCTATAGAAGGATTTCATTTACAAGGTGAAACCAGTAACTCGACTGGCGACCCGTCCAGGGTGTCCCCCACCTCTCGTCCCTTGACCGCTGGACATAGGCACCAGCTCCCCGCGACCCTCTGTGGAGGATGAAGAGGTTACAGAAGATGGATGGATGAATGGAAACCAGTAACTCATGAAGGAGTTCCTAAAATGTTGGAAACCTTTTGGAGGTTTCTGAATTTCCTCTGATGTATCTCAAGGCGTCCCTGATGTGTTGACTTTGGAATACTTTCAAAAAATCTGTAAAACAAATTCTCTTCTGAAATGGTCAGACAGCAAATAAAATGAGGGTAAAATGCAAACAAGTGAAGAACTAAAACCAAGTTACAACATGAACATTCATATTACGGCCAGTCACTTAACTGTAGCACTGAGGGATGCATGTTTCCAACATTTTGTTTAACTGGCTTTTGAAGCTCCTAATGGTTAACGACCAGTTAACCGTAAACTCAGGCCACCGCCCGTACATACAGTACAACCTTCATCCTGAAACTGGAGTTTGTTTACTTCTGTTTTCTTTGTTTAATATATTCGTTTGATTCTGAAGCATTTCATGGTGACAAATGTAAAAAAAATCAAATCAAATCAGGAAGCAGCCAAAACCTCATTCTTACCACATGATGACTACATTGAAGTACTACTATAATACTAAATACTACTAAAGGGGGCGCTCCTGAAGACCTTTATGACTCTGTGGTGGCATCAGCCATGTTCTACGGTATAGTCAGTTGGAGCAGTGGCTGATCTACAGCTGAGAGGAAGTGGTTAGATCAGCTGACCAGGAAGGCTAGCTCTGTCTTAGGACGTCCCCTAGAAACAGAGCAGACAGTGGGAAACAGAAGAACTCTGGTATAAAGAACATCAGTGTTAGACAACGTCTCCCATCCCATGATGCTGTTGGAGAACTGGAGCTCCTTCAGCGACAGGCTGCTGCATCCTGATGCAGGAAGGAGCGTTACCGTAGATCCTTCCTCCAGCAGCTGTTAGACTGTAGAACCATCAGCTGTTAGACCGTAGAACCATCAGCTGTTAGACCGTAGAACCATCAGCTGTTAGACTGTAGAACCATCAGCCGTTAGACTGTAGAACCATCAGCTGTTAGACTGTAGAACCATCCGCTGTTAGACTGTAGAACCATCAGCTGTTAGACTGTAGAACCATCAGCTGTTAGACTGTAGAATCATCAGCTGTTAGACTGTAGAACCATCAGCTGTTAGACTGTAGAACCATCCGCTGTTAGACTGTAGAACCATCAGCTGTTAGACTGAATAACCATCAGCTGTTAGACTGTAGAACCATCAGCTGTTAGACTGTAGAACCATCAGCTGTTAGACTGTAGAACCATCAGCCGTTAGACTGTAGAACCATCAGCTGTTAGACTGTAGAACCATCAGCTGTTAGACTGTAGAACCATCAGCTGTTAGACTGAATAACCATCAGCCGTTAGACTGTAGAACCATCAGCCGTTAGACTGTAGAACCATCAGCTGTTAGACTGTAGAACCATCAGCTGTTAGACTGTAGAACCATCAGCTGTTAGACTGTAGAACCATCAGCTGTTAGACTGTAGAACCATCAGCTGTTAGACTGTAGAACCATCAGCTGTTAGACTGTAGAACCATCCGCCGTTAGACTGTAGAACCATCAGCTGTTAGACTGTAGAACCATCAGCCGTTAGACTGTAGAACCATCAGCTGTTAGACTGTAGAACCATCAGCTGTTAGACTGTAGAACCATCAGCTGTTAGACTGTAGAACCATCAGCTGTTAGACTTTAGAACCATCAGCTGTTAGACTGTAGAACCATCAGCTGTTAGACTGTAGAACCATCAGCTGTTAGACTGTAGAACCATCCGCTGTTAGACTGTAGAACCATCAGCCGTTAGACTGTAGAACCATCAGCCGTTAGACTGTAGAACCATCCGCTGTTAGACTGTAGAACCATCAGCCGTTAGAC
>SSNR01000487.1:256859-273243 GCA_006937965.1 Callopanchax toddi | reverse complement strand
TCAGCTGTTAGACTGTAGAACCATCAGCTGTTAGACTGTAGAACCATCAGCTGTTAGACTGTAGAACCATCAGCTGTTAGACTGTAGAACCATCAGCTGTTAGACTGTAGAACCATCAGCTGTTAGACTGTAGAACCATCAGCCGTTAGACTGTAGAACCATCCGCTGTTAGACTGTAGAACCATCAGCCGTTAGACTGTAGAACCATCAGCCGTTAGACTGTAGAACCATCAGCTGTTAGACTGTAGAACCATCAGCTGTTAGAATGTAGAACCATCAGCTGTTAGAATGTAGAACCATCAGCTGTTAGACTGTAGAACCATCAGCTGTTAGACTGTAGAACCATCAGCTGTTAGACTGTAGAACCATCAGCTGTTAGACTGTAGAACCATCAGCTGTTAGACTGTAGAACCATCAGCTGTTAGACTGTAGAACCATCAGCTGTTAGACTGTAGAATCATCCGCTGTTAGACTGTAGAACCATCAGCCGTTAGACTGTAGAACCATCAGCCGTTAGACTGTAGAACCATCAGCTGTTAGAATGTAGAACCATCAGCTGTTAGACTGTAGAACCATCAGCTGTTAGACTGTAGAACCATCCGCTGTTAGACTGTAGAACCATCAGCCGTTAGACTGTAGAACCATCAGCTGTTAGACTGTAGAACCATCAGCTGTTAGACTGTAGAACCATCAGCCGTTAGACTGTAGAACCATCAGCCGTTAGACTGTAGAACCATCCGCTGTTAGACTGTAGAACCATCAGCCGTTAGACTGTAGAACCATCAGCTGTTAGACTGTAGAACCATCAGCTGTTAAACTGTAGAACCATCAGCTGTTAGACTGTAGAACCATCAGCTGTTAGACTGTAGAACCATCAGCTGTTAGACTTTAGAACCATCAGCTGTTAGACTTTAGAACCATCAGCTGTTAGACTGTAGAACCATCAGCTGTTAGACTGTAGAACCATCAGCCGTTAGACTGTAGAACCATCAGCTGTTAGACTGTAGAACCATCACTGCTCCCAACAGACTGTTTACATCCTGGTGGGTTTGAACAGTTTTTTATGCACACATATACGTATTGTACATCCCTCATACCAATAACCCTCTTCAGTCTGATACTTCTGACTGTATCTGAATATGACTTTGATGATTGTACATTATTTTACTAATCTTCATAGAATAATATTTTTGTATCATTACTTTTATGATTTATGTTTTGTTTTTTATATATTTTAGTCTTGTGTGAATCAGATGTTCTTGACTTGGTATCACTTTGTTGCTGGTGCACCAGAACGTCCCCACTGAGGGACAATAAAGGGCTTTTCTATTCTATTCCATTCTATTCTATTCTAAACAGAAACACCTCCATTATCCTAAAAGTCAGTGAGGGTTTGTGGTTCTATTTACTAGGAAATGGACCTTTAACATTTTACAAAGATGTTCATGTATCTGTATGTTTTGTTGTTCCGCCTCCTGCTAGTAAAAACCTAAACATAAAGTTTTAAAGTGTCTGCACCAACGTCCTGCTGGAGGACTAAACTATCATTCTTTATGGAGTTGATGAATCCCTCAGAGGGCTCCATGCCTGAGATGAGTGCATTAGCTCCTATTGAAGGTGGTGTTAAATATTAAAGCGTGTGCTGCTGTGATGCATGAGCTGAGTCCATGTTGAGGACATGAGCTGGACCAGAGGAGTCCCTGCAGACTGCTGAGACCTGACCTGTACTGCATGTATAACAGCTTCAGTTAGATGGAAAACACTTCATTAGATGTGTTGTGAGAAACCACAGCAAGCAAGGAGCTCCATATAAATACAGTAAATACACGCCGTCTTCCAGAGATATAAAACCAGTGAAAATGGTTCCATAGGATAAAAAGATTCACATTTTAATAAGTGTCTCTACTTTTATGTGTCTGTGTCTTGTCTCCCTGCAGTGTCTTCTATATTCACTGTACCAAATGTCAAGCTGCAGACGGAGAGCGGCGACAGCATACAGGTGTGTGCACGAAAGAACAGCCACGGAAAGGCTTCGTCTGGCAGCAAGCACTGACCCTAGGCAGCATCCTGCACCTGACTACCTGACAGGTACGTGGTCGTTACCATACAGAACCAACCCTAAATCACATGAACACGATCATCCAGGTCAGGAAGCAGAAGCTCTGACATCCTGTTAGAGAGTGGACAGTTTGAGCTCCTGCTCTAGGTTCTGAGTCCAGATTTAATCAAACAGCTAAACACGAGGACTCATGACTGCAGTCTGTATTTATCATGATGACATCATTAAAACTGTAGTGAACTGGAACTTCCTTTAATCCCTTCACAATAAGAGCCTCAGTCAGAACTCACTAAGGACAATACTACTACTACTACCACTACTACTACTACTACTACTACTACTACTACTACTACTACTATTACTTAACTACTACTGCTATCACTATACTACTACTACTGTTACTTAACTACTACTGCTATCACTATACTACTACTACTGTTACTTAACTACTACTGCTATCACTATACTACTACTACTGTTACTTAACTACTACTGCTATCACTATACTACTACTACTATTAGTTAACTACGACTGCTATCACTATACTACTACTACTGTTACTTAACTACTACTGCTATCACTATACTACTACTACTATTACTTAACTACTATTACTTAACTACTACTGCTATCACTATACTACTACTACTATTACTTAACTACTACTGCTATCACTATACTACTACTACTATTACTTAACTACTTCTGCTATCACTATACTACTACTACTATTACTTAACTACTACTGCTATCACTATACTACTACTACTATTAGTTAACTACGACTGCTATCACTATACTACTACTACTAGTACTACTACTATTACTTAACTACTACTGCTATCACTATACTACTACTACTATTACTTAACTACTACTGCTATAACTATACTACTACTATTACTTAACTACTACTGCTATCACTATACTACTACTGATATTATTTAACTACTACTGCTTTCACTATACTACTACTACTATTACTTAACTACTTCTGCTATCACTATACTACTACTACTACTATTACTTAACTACTACTGCTATCACTATACTACTACTACTACTTAAAAACTTCTGCTATCACTATACTACTACTACTATTACTTAACTACTACTGCTATCACTATACTACTACCATTACTTAACTACTACTGCTATCACTATACTACTACTACTACTGTTCCTATACCACGACATAATTTTATGATGATAACGTTGATGAATATGCTGATGAATTTGATGAAGATGCTGATGATTTTGATGAATATGCTGATGAATTTGATGAGGATGATGATGAATTTGATGAAGATGATGATGAATTTGATGAATATGCTGATGAATTTGATGAAGATGATGATGAATTTGATGAAGATGATGATGAATTTGAAGAAGATGATGATGAAGATGATGATGAATTTGATGAAGATGATGATGAATTTGATGAAGATGATGATGAAGATGATGATGAAGATGATGATGAATTTGATGAAGATGATGAATTTGATGAGGATGATGATGAATTTGATGAAGATGATGATGAAGATGATGATGAATTTGATGAGGATGATGATGAGTTTGATGAAGATGATGATGAATTTGATGAAGATGCTGATGAATTTGATGAAGATGATGATGAATTTGATGAGGATGCTGATGAATTTGATGAAGATGCTGATGAATTTGATGAAGATGATGATGAATTTGATGAGGATGATGATGAATTTGATGAGGATGCTGATGAATTTGATGAAGATAATGATGGATTTGATGAAGATGATGATGAATTTGATGAAGATGATGATGAATTTGATGAGGATGATGATGGATTTGATGAAGATGCTGATGAATTTGATGAATATGCTGATGAATTTGATGAAGATGATGATGAGTTTGATGAAGATGATGATGAATATGATGAAGATGCTGATGAATTTGATGAAGATGATGATGAATTTGATGAAGATGATGATGAATATGATGAAGATGCTGATGAAAAGATGAAGATAATGCTGATGAATTTGATGAGGATGATGATGAGTTTGATGAAGATGATGATGAATTTGAAGAAGATGCTGATGAATTTGATAAAGATGATGAAGAATTTGATGATGATGATGATGATGATGAGTTTGCTGAAGATGATGATGAATTTGATGTAGATGATGAATTTGATGATGATGATGGATTTGATGTAGATGATTAATTTGATGAAGATGATGATGAATTTGATGAGGATGATGATGAGTTTGATGAAGATGATGATGAATTTGATGAGGATGATGATGAATTTGATGAGGATGATGATGGATTTGATGAATATGCTGATGAATTTGATGAATATGATGATGAGTTTGATGATGATGATGATTAATTTGATGAAGATGATGATGTATTTGATGAATATGCTGATGAATTTGATGAAGATGATGATGAATTTGATGAATATGCTGATGAATTTGATGAAGATGATGATGAGTTTGATGAGGATGATGATGAATTTGATGAACATGCTGATTAATTTGATGAAGATGATTATGAATTTGATGAGGATGATGATGAGTTTGATGAAGATGATGATGAATTTGATGAGGATGATGATGAGTTTGATGAAAATGATGATGAATTTGATGAAGATGATGATGAATTTGATGAGGATGATGATGGATTTGATGAAAATGATGATCAATTTGATGAAGATGATGATGAATTAGATGAGGATGAGGATGAGTTTGATGAAGATGATGATGAATTTGATAAAGATGCTGATGAATTTGATGAGGATGCTGATGAATTTGATGAAGATGCTGATGAATTTGATGAAGATGATGATGAATTTGATGAGGATGATGATGAATTTGATGAAGATGATGATGAATTTGATGAAGATGATGATGAATTTGATGAGGATGATGATGGATTTGATGAAAATGATGATCAATTTGATGAAGATGATGATGAATTAGATGAGGATGAGGATGAGTTTGATGAAGATGATGATGAATTTGATAAAGATGCTGATGAATTTGATGAGGATGCTGATGAATTTGATGAAGATGCTGATGAATTTGATGAAGATGATGATGAATTTGATGAGGATGATGATGAATTTGATGAAGATGATGATGAATTTGATGAAGATGATGATGAATTTGATGAGGATGATGATGGATTTGATGAAAATGATGATCAATTTGATGAAGATGATGATGAATTAGATGAGGATGAGGATGAGTTTGATGAAGATGATGATGAATTTGATGAGGATGATGATTAGTTTGATGAAAATGATGATGAATTTGATGAAGATGATGATGAATTTGATGAGGATGATGATGTATTTGATGAAAATGATGATCAATTTGATGAAGATGATGATGAATTAGATGAGGATGAGGATGAGTTTGATGAAGATGATGATGAATTTGATGAAGATGCTGATGAATTTGATGAGGATGCTGATGAATTTGATGAAGATGCTGATGAATTTGATGAGGATGATGATGAGTTTGATGAAGATGATGATGAATTTGATGAAGATGCTGATGAATTTGATGAGGATGATGATGAGTTTGATGAAGATGATGATGAATTTGATGAAGATGCTGATGAATTTGATGAAGATGATGATGAATTTGATGAGGATGATGATGAATTTGATGAAGATGATGAATTTGATGAAGAAGATGATGGATTTGATGAAGATGATGATGAATTTGATGAAGATGCTGATGAATTTGATGAGGATGCTGATGAAGATGATGATGAATTTGATGAGGATGCTGATGAATTTGATGAAGTTGCTGATGAATATCAGCAGCAGCTGAGTCAGCTTTTCACGTGTGACATAAACTCCATGTCTCTGAACTGAGGCTGTTGAGGACAGAGACATTTCGGATGTCTCTGAGACACACTCCCCCTCTGGTTGTAGATGTGAGATGAAGCTCCGCCGTCTGGTTCGTCCAGACTCACTGGTGTTGTTGTTGTTGTTGTTGTTGTGTGAGATCTTATTTCTTATCCTGTTGATGAATAAATAACAACTAGAGGTGTTATTGTGACGGTGTAGCATCCTCCCTGATTTTCCTCTCATCTTTATCTCTCCTTTTATCTGGAGAGATGTATTTCCAGTCTCCATGAGGAGTGATGTGTTGAGACAAGTCATTAAGTCCAGCAGCAAGCATGCTGCTGACCACCACTCAGGTCTGAGCTGTCTGCACTGAAGCAGAGGATTCAGTAATGGGTGGAGGAATGGAGCAGGGCGTCCCGTTCTTTAGAGACGGACTTCCTTTCACAGCTCAGATAAAGCGCTGCTATTTGCATGTAATAAGAGGTGCAGAGGCCAGCCGTGGGGATAATGGTTGGGTTAATGGTGGATGTGCAGCGGAGCGCGGCGCGGGGCTGTGGACCAGATCACATCAGGGTAATCACTGACAGGTGCAAACACACACCAGCTCTCTGGATACGATCACCCAGGTTCTCTAGCATTTCATTTACTGTTGCTTCTACAGACATAGACAAGGTGTGTGTGTGTGTGTGTGTGTGTGTGTGTGTGTGTGTGTGTGTGTGTGTGTGTGTGTGTGTGTGTGTGTGTGTGTGTGTGTGTGTGTGTGTGTGTGTGTGTGTGTGTACGTATGATGGAAGTCACCCCACTGAGGGTAGCTGTGTCCTCTCAGCTGCAGCATTTACATTGAAATCAGCTCTTTGTGTGAGTCCATCCTCAAGACCGCCAGGCTGGCTGAGCTGCACCGATAGCAGCCTAATCCTCTACACACACACACACACACACACACACACACACACACACACACACACACACACACACACACACACACACACACATTAATACACTGACAAGTTACTCCAGCACACAGCTACTATTTAAACGTATTTCCCATCAGCCCCTGCAGTCCCAGGTGTTTCATCCAGAACAAAAACAGCTCTAAAGGTTTAGACCTACTGTTTGTTTTGTCAGGGTAAACTTTAAGGAAAAGTTAGATTTTATAGATATGTTGATCCTCAGTAAGTGAAAGAACACTTATTATTATTATTATTATTATTATAAAGTTTATAGACTCAATCAAAGATCACAATAATAAGTGTTTAAACATTTCCATGTGTTTTAATGCAGATTTTTATTTGCTTTTATTTTTTTAAAACTTTTAATTACAGACAAAACAAAATAATTTAACAGAAACTGTTAAAAGATCTTTTTGTTCATGAAATATTATAAATGACTAAAGTAAAGACTTTAGCTATGGTCCATGTTGTCTCAGAGCTTTACAGTGAGATGTTTAGTTTGAAGGGTTTTAGTAGGATGGGAATGAAAAGAAGTGATTTTAACCCTCTGATCTGACCTGATGAACTTTAGATCATAAACACAGCTTGGTGTATAAAAATGACACAAACCAGTAAAACCTTTTAAACGCTGTTTGGAAAAGTTTCCTCTAACTTTCTACTATCAAAGATGGCCGCCTTAATTCTAAACCCCCAAACCTTTGAGTGACCTGAGAAACCTTTATCACTGGACTTTGACTGTTAAAGAGGAACTGACATTTATGAGGGATTTTCTAAAATATCTCACATGTTCTGTGAGGGTTCTTACTGCTGAGTACATCAAATAAAATAAAGTTTAAAGTTTTAAACAGACAGTTTTAAAGTTTCAAATCCTAAAATAAAGGATCTTTGTTTTACTGGTCAATGAGACGTGACAGTAAAACAAAGGATTTTTTATTTGAAAGATTCTTTAAAACGTTTGTTGAGCAGTGACTTATATCAGCACAAAGAAGAGCGCTGTGCATTATGGGTAAACGTTCCAGCTCATGCCACCATGAGAGAAGCAGCTTTTTCTAACGCCGCGTCTCAAAACTCGCACTTCCACCCTACGGTCTTCAATAAAGTGCACTTGGAATTATGGGTAATACCCTTCGCTGAAGTGTGCACTCATGCGGACTTCGGCGAAGTGCGTAGCGAGGGTGGAAAAGGGGGCGGGGCCAAGGTCCGGGTTCTACAGCCAGGAAAATCGGGACACCCTAAGCACTCGCGCACCTCCGCGGGAACGCACAGCTGAGGGGCGCGAGGGTGGAAGTGCGAGTATTGAGACGCGGCCTAACGGTCTGGTTTTGACCTTTAACCTGCTAGCTGCAGCTCCTGGGTTTATGTGACTCGGCTGAGTGTTGCAGTCTGACCTTTCTGAGCATCAGTTTGTGTGAAATCTGAACCTCGAATGTTTGAATATCAAACACACTGTAAAAACTGATTTCTAAGAAAGTAAAATAGTCTTGTTTTTAGACATTTTGTCTTATTTTTATCTAAAAAGAAAATATATTCTTACAGCCCTACTTGCAAAATTTGCTATGCTAGATTCCTTAAAAATAGCAAAATTTTCTGCATTTAGAACAATTAGCTAGTTTTAAGAAATCAGCCAAACAAATGTTGTTTACCCCATTGGCAGATTTTTTTGCTCAAATCTAGAAAATGTGACCATATTTAAGAAGATCTGGCCTATTTCAAGTAGGGCTGTGAGAATATATTTTCTTTTTAGACAAAAATAAGACAAAATGTCTAAAAACAAGGCTGTTTTACTTTCTTAGGAATCAGTTTTGCAGTGCAGCAGGTGTCCTCTCATCAGCTGATACTGAGTTGCTGTTTTCGCTCTGAGTTTCCTCTCATTAACCAAATGCTACAAGCTTTTTTCACACATCCAGATCACGAAGGGAAACAGGAAGTTGATTTATAATGAGGATAGAAATGCAGTCCATTTATTCCTGAACACCATGAGATGGTTGGTGTTTGGTCTGGTCTTGGAGGGTTTCTGGTGGAACCAGAGGTAAATGTGCTGAGGAGAGAGGAGATGAGCTGGGCAGAAGCAGGAAAGGCAAATGAAGAGGGGAAGGAAGCAAAGGCTTGTGGGATCGGGGCCAGATTTCTTTTTTGTTGTATTATTTATTGGAGGTGGTGGAGGCAGGCCGCTTCAGACGAGCAGAGCAAAGACGGCGAGCAGCCCCCCGCTCTCCTTTGTGGGTCTATTCCCAGTGGGCAAGCTTTGTGCTGCCTTTGAGGAAACCTGGGCAGCTATTGAGCAAAGAGTGAAGGCTGGACCCGACCAGTCGGCGCTGAGACAGGCAGCACTACAATGTCTGTCACGGCCGTGGTCAGGGAGGAGAAGGAGAGTGACAGAGGATGGGGGGAAGTGGGAGTGTTTGATTTCAACAGGAATGGAAGAAAGAGTGTTTTTGTGGTGGGAAAAGAGAAAACCAGAAAGGGATAGGAGTGGATGTTAAATGGAGGCGGGACGGAGGAGAGAGCAGAGGAACAAAAAGAAAGACAGGTCTCCTTTACAGTACTTCACTGCATTGACCCATGTTTATTCATGATTCTGCATTATTCACAAGATTAGCTGATGCAACTAGGCTGCTGGAGGAGGCAACGTCTCTCCATCCGTCCACCAGGTGACCCAACGCTTCAACAACAGCAAGTAGGAGACGGCTCCTCCGTCACGGAGCTCGAGGCCTGAAGGCACAGAGCATTATTCAGCCTCATCAAACAGGAAGCTACAGCTTTTACTTTGAAAATAAAACATTATTAGATATCTTTACTAAACCCAAAAGGATTTTATAGGACTTTTCTTTAATTGTTTTCTTCTCTTGTGAGCTTTTAGCACTAAAGTCAATCAAAACCTAAGCTAGTCACTTTTTTCAACAAAATATTTTCTCTGATCGTGATAGAACATTTTTAAAGGTTAATAAAATATCTTTTTTTTTTTTTTTTGGAAAAAAAATAAATAAAATAAAATATTAGTATTGTTTTCAGGAAAACGGCCATTTTTGTTAATATGGAACATTTCTGTTCAACCCTCTTGTATCATTAGCTTCATTCTGCTGAGGAAGTTCCCTGCTCTTATTGCATAGAGAACTACTAAACTCCCATTGTTTCTGTCAATTTAAATACAAACGTCACTCAGGATCATGACATACCGGGTCAACGTTACAGGGGCCACTTCAGAGGGGCTGAAGGAGCCACTTACAGCTCCAGAGCCACAGCTTGCAGACCCCTGGTCCAGTGGTCCAGATCACAGGGCTGACTCCAACAGCTGATTTACAGTTTGACACAGAGAACCATGCAGGGAGATGATCAGAGGATGTGTTCTAAATGACTCTGAGCTTCAGCTCCACACCTGTCAACCTGACTGAGTTACAGCCATGTTTGTTAGCTAAGGGTGATTAGTGGTAGCGGCCATCTTGAATGGGGCTGACTCTAAGAGTTAATCAGACGTTCAGTCAGTGAAAACGTTCTGATGTCTTCATTCAGTTCCCTCCAGTGGTGCATGAGACATTGAGCTAGCAAACAAACCAACACAGGCTAACACATTAAAGTCAGCAGGCAGTGGCCAAAACAAGTAAAGAACTTTAAAATAAAGAAGAACTCAAGGATATGTATTCATAACAGAGTTCATGTTCAAGTGAGACAGCTGCAGAATTCTGAGAAAAAATGAAAATTCATCAACTGAAACAACTTCAGCCTCTCCTCATGTTATTGTTATTAATTCCCTCCAGATAATCAACATTTTGGATATAATAATTCAAACCAGAACTTTGTAAAAGAGCCTGAGACGTCCCAAAGAGCTCAAATTTACACCCTGGCGTTGTGAACCTTCTATAGCAGCAGTAACGGTAGAAGCCTGGCCTATGAGTCGTCCTGCCTGAGCCCGGCTCTGTGGGGTGCTGCTGGACACCTGGATGTGCTTCACACACAGCAGCAGCCTGTGTGTGAGGTGTGTGAGGTGTGTGAGGTGTGTGAGGTGTGTGAGGTGTGTGAGCTTCACAGGTCAGCAACAGGAAGCTCCGGCCCTGAAACATCGCGGTGTCGCTTTGAAGATAAAACCAACAGAACCAGATGTACGGAGTGTCCAGGTGCCAGCTACCTATCTGCTGTCACACACACACACACACACACACACACACACACACACACACACACACACACACACACACACACACACACACACACACACACACACACACACACACACACACTAGCCTACAGAATCATCACAGCCACAGTGATTTAGTTTTGTTTTTTGGAGAAGAGATAAAATGTGGAAAAGCATCACAGCGTTGCAGGTATTCTTCTTAAAAGTAAAAGGAGCTTTCGTCCCCTGTGTGTCTCTTCTCTGACGTCTTCCTACTGAAGCCGTCACTGTCCGACTCTGACAGTCAAAAGGATAGAAGGAGAGTGTGTTTGGCTCTGTGGGGGGAAGCAATAGATTTGTGCAGTCCACAAAACGACCTGTCAGAAAGTTTTTCTTGGTGGAGGACAAAGTGATTTAAAGTGTCTCCCTGCTGTGAGCCTAAGGGAGGGAAATGGGAGACGGGGGAGGAAGGATAACCGGAGGCATAGCCTTGAGAAACAGAGAGCCTTCAGTAAAATCAGCTGGTCTTATTTTCACACCACTCGTAGGACAGATTTCTTTCTGTCTCTCATGTAGACGTCCATTTGATCATGTTCTCATTGAAAATCACCAGATGTTGACTGCAGCCTCCCACTGTGAGTTTAACATGACACGAGGAGTTAGGCCTAACCATCAGGTAGCTAGTACTCATTATTGTGTCAGGGGACCACCTGGCGCTGATGTTTGGTACGCACCCCCACGCCGTGAGTTGGGGGGTGCAGGACTGTGACAGCACCTGTGGCGCCTGAATCCAGGAGTCACCATTCAACCACACAACAGAGAGCAGATCAGCATCAACCAGTTCTATCGGGGAGGATAAATAGTGACGCACACTGAGGTGTAACAACAAAACCAGTCCCCATTTCCACATGACAGCACCGGTCTGCAAAGCTGTATTCAGGCCAAGGGATCAGGTACTGTACACACATGAGATCTGGGCTGTGCATGTGTACTGGCAGACCCGTTATGTGCACACCTGGTTTATGTATCAATGCATAATCCTAACCAGGTGACTGATGGGAAAGGTAAACACTAGGACAGGGCTGCTGAATGTTAGGAGAACCTGCGCTGTGTGATGACCGTATCGTTGTCCTCCAGCAGTCCTGCTACTGGTGCTGCTAAACCTTCTATTCATGCTGCATAGTAACAGGAAGTAGCTCATCTAAAACAATGTTTTCTACCTCAACGAACCCAAATCACTGAGCAGCTAAATGAAAAAACAAAAGACACTAAATAAACACAGAGAAACTGCTGTTCCATCTACTCAAATATGTTTCATCATCCTATAAAACTCACTGAAGACGGGAAACGAGACTCATTTGATAAAGTGAAAAACCTAAATGTAGTCTGAGCTTTATGGTCATAATCCTGGTCTGACCTAACGTTGGGTTTCAGAGGACCTGGGTTTGTAGATCCTCTCTCTTCTAACCACAGAATCTTGAAAAGAGAGGCGTGCTTTACTGTTAACTATGAGGTCATCGCTGACATTTTCCTCACTTATCCTGCTCTGTCATGTGATGCCAAGCTCACTCAGGTGTCTACAGGTCGACTTAGTGTAAACTGAGCCATCTGATTGGTCAGATACTACAAGTTTCTGCGTGAACATTAAAGAACGGATGTAGAACATTTAACATCATCAACCGTCTGCTCTTTACTAAAAACTCAAAAGAAGATCTCAGCATACCAGTTCAGCCAGGTAGAGTCCAGCTCTCTGTGACCTGGTAACGATGGACCTGATGGAGCTCCAGGTGTGGATTTCTCACCTGTTTCATAGGAGAGGAAAATCAAAACAAACAGAAATCAGCATCTGGTCCCAGATCCAGACTCAGATCACCCAGACCTGTCAGGGTTCGAGTGTGAGGAGGAGCCAACAGGAGGCAAAGAGATGAGACCTAAATACTGATATGGAAACAAAAACACAGAAACTCTAACTGAGAACCCGATAGAACCACACAACAGGGTCAGACCACAAGGGTGTAAATATACCGGGGTGGTGATCAGTGGACCTGGGAACAGCTGAGTCAAATCAACAGAAAGAGGAGGCGTGGCTAGGCAGGGGAAGAGGAGTGAGGCTGAACCTCAAAGGGGCTCAGATCATCAGAAACCCTGATCACATGACTCGTCCCAGAACCAAAATATTCCACGTCTACATTTAATACTCAGTTGGTTTTGTCACTAAGAAAAGCGTCAGAGCAGCCTGCAGAGCTGTGCTTCATTCTGGTCCCAGAGCTGTCGCTGTAGAAGGAGCTCTACCTCTTCTGGTGTCTGGGTCCATCACATCACTCAGCTGACAGCTAAGTGATGACTGACTGACCTGGAGGAGCTTGGTACGGTGTCTCTGATCTGAGAATGGAACTAGTCCGTGTAGTGGTGTCCAGTCCTGGTCCTGGAGGGCCACCATCCAGCTGAAGACCTTCAGCTGAGCAGCTGAATCTCTCAGGTGTGTTGGAGCATTGGAGGAACTGGACATGCTGGATGGTGGTCCTCCTGGACCAGGACTGGACACCACCATGTGAGATCTCTACTCCTAGTCTCTCTCTCCCTGCCTCTCTTTGTCCCCCCCCGTTCCCTGTCTCTCTCTCTTCTTCCCTCTCTGTCTGTCTGACCCTCCATCTCTTTCTCTTTCTGTCTCCCTCCCCCCCATCAGCTCTGACTACGTGTTGCATCATCACAGAGAACTCCACTTCATTTCAGACTTCATGCTCATGCAGGTTTTTCCTAGCCCAGTTCTTCACGAGGACCTGTGAACAGGACTGTAGAGGCAGCAGCTAGCTGCTCACGGAGGTGGAGTCAAACTAATTCATCTGAGAAACTCCACTTGTTACAATTAAAAACACAAGTGTTTCAGTTTCTCGCCCTGCCTCATTTGATTGGCATCTGAGGAAACTGATGATGATGAAGCTCTCTGTCACAGAGGAGAGGAAGAGGGACGTCCCCTCTCTGTTAGCGCCCAAGTGGAGGGAGGATCTTTTCCATACATGCACACAGTCATGTTAGCTCACCAGCACTTTAACCATGTGTTCATGAACATGATGATGTCATCAGAAAGTTTCGGCTCTAACCACCAGCAGCAGCCATGTAGACAGGAAGTAGGTCGTTATGTCGTTGGTTCTTAGTGTGGCTCTGGTTTGGGGACAATAAGCTTCAGGGACACATTGTCACTGAGCAAAGCTAACATGTCTGATCCCAGGTCTGGACACGTCCCCCAGGGAGACCAGACTGACGTGTGTTTACTGATAAACTGATCTAAGAGCTGCAGGAAGAGACTCAGTTTGATCAAGTCGATCTTGTTCTCCTGAATAGATTCATGTCCCACAGACTGGACTTCACTCAGAGCTGCAGCTCAGACCTGGAAGGCTAGCTGGTGAGCAGTTAGCTAACAGGCAGGAGGTGAGCGGAGTTAGCCTAAATACAACGGGGGAGGGGGAGTTTAGGATTTATTAGTAAAATCACACTTATAGTTTGCAGATGAAAGAATAAAATGAGTCTGTTTGTTTTCCTCCAGAAGAGAAAAGCAGTCAGTGGTTAAACCAGGAGAGATGATCTGTTATAAATACAGCTAGTTTGAAATAAGAACGATGTGCTGCTGCTGTCTGAAGACGTGTGTGTGTGTGTGTGTGTGTGTGTGTGTGTGTGTGTGTGTGTTAGTTAGTTAGTGAATAGGAAGTGATTCTAACAGCAGAGCAGAAGTTTGGCTGCAGCCTCCTCAGACCCACGCCAGTTTTCCATAAACGAGCCACATCTTTGTTCTTCGATGTGTCTCTCCATCTCTCCGTTTTCACTCCTCTCCTTCACTTCCCTCCACCATATGGTTTTCTCTAATGAGTGCTGCACAAGCACCGCCTTCCTTTATTGCTCCTCCAAAAAGACAAGAAAAAGTATTTCCTCCTTGTGTTGCACAGCCAGCAGCTCCTCCACAGCAGCAGGTCTGGAGCTCCTCGTCTCAGCAGAGTGAATTCATGTCAGATGAAGCCTCTAATGAGGCTGGATCTGTCACTGTGCCATTTTAAACACCAGAGTGTAAATGGAAACAAAAAGAGAACGTCCTGATTTTTAAACCATTCTGTGTTGTTCCTTTTATCACAGTTTCTCCCTCTGATTGCAGTGACATCCTGTAAAACATCACAGTTATGAAGGTATCACCTCCTCCTCCATGACTCACCAATAAATAGTTTCATTTCACTCAGAATCACCCACTGGTCTAAGACGTGGTAGAAAAGTTATTTATCAATATGATCATGTTTTTATAAATGCCATCAGTAAATAGTAAATATTCTGTAGTTCTATAGATCTTTATAGAGTTTTACACTCCTCAAAGCGCTGGTCAACACATCAGACACTCACTGATCAGCTACACCGGAGCCTCAGCTGTCCTGGGGCGCACTGACACCACCAGGTCCCTCTGACCTCCACCAGGTCCCTCTGACCTCCACCAGGTCCCTCTGACCTCCACCAGGTCCCTCTGACCTCCACCAGGTCCCTCAGACCTCCACCAGGTCCCTCAGACCTCCACCAGGTCCCTCTGACCTCCACCAGGTCCCTCTGACCTCCACCAGGTCCCTCAGACCTCCACCAGGTCCCTCTGACCACCACCAGGTCCCTCTGACCTCCACCAGGTCCCTCAGACCTCCACCAGGTCCCTCTGACCTCCACCAGGTCCCTCTGACCTCCACCAGGTCCCTCAGACCTCCACCAGGTCCCTCTGACCTCCACCAGGTCCCTCAGACTTCCACCAGGTCCCTCTGTCCACCACCAGGTCCCTCTGACCTCCACCAGTTCCCTCAGACCTCCATCAGGTCCCTCTGACCTCCACCAGGTCCCTCTGACCTCCACCAGGTCCCTCTGACCACCACCAGGTCCCTCTGACCTCCACCAGGTCCCTCTGACCTCCACCAGGTCCCTCTGACCTCCACCAGGTCCCTCTGCCCTCCACCAGGTCCCTCAGACCTCCACCAGACCCTCTGACCTCCACCAGACCCTCTGACCTCCACCAGTCCCTCTGACCTCCACCAGGTCCCTCAGACTTCCACCAGGTCCCTCTGTCCACCACCAGGTCCCTCTGATCTCCACCAGGTCCCTCAGACCTCCACCAGGTCCCTCAGACCTCCATCAGGTCCCTCAGACCTCCATCAGGTCCCTCAGACCTCCACCAGGTCCCTCTGACCTCCACCAGGTCCCTCTGACCTCCACCAGGTCCCTCTGACCACCACCAGGTCCCTCTGACCTCCACCAGGTCCCTCTGACCTCCACCAGGTCCCTCTGACCTCCACCAGGTCCCTCTGACCTCCACCAGGTCCCTCTGACCTCCACCAGGTCCCTCTGACCACCACCAGGTCCCTCTGACCTCCACCAGGTCCCTCTGACCTCCACCAGGTCCCTC
>SSNR01000487.1:248985-256562 GCA_006937965.1 Callopanchax toddi | reverse complement strand
GGGGTTCAAGTTTAGTCTCTTCAACCTGCAAAGGAAGGATCTATGGATCTACTGTATGGATCTATAGATCTATGGATCTATGGATCTACTGTATGGATCTATAGATCTATGGATCCATAGATCCATAGATCTATAGATCTATGGATCTATGGATCTACTGTATGGATCTATAGATCTATGGATCCATAGATCCATAGATCTATGGATCTATGGATCTATGGATCTACTGTATGGATCTATGGGTCTATGGGTCTATAGATCTATAGATCTATGGATCTATGGATCTATGGATCTACTGTATGGATCTATGGATCTACTGTATGGATCTATGGGTCTATAGATCTATAGATCTATGGATCCATGGATCTATAGATCTATGGATCTATGGATCTATGGATCTACTGTATGAATCTATGAATCTATGGGTCTATAGATCTATGGATCTTCCTGGTTATCTGGTCCGACTCTCCCTTTCAGAAGAACAATGATCTGATGTTCTGATTGTATTTTTCCCACATTAGACAGAGTTAGAGGTCCACTTTCTTTGTTGTTGATTTTTATTATTTCCTTTCATTTAGCTTTCACTCATCAGTCTGTTTCTGAAGGAAATGTTCCTAGTCCTTAACCAGGGCAGGTGTTTTGACTCTACACAGCAGAGGAAACACTAATGAAGGCTGTCCAGAAGCTCTGCTCATTAACAGAACCACAGTATGCTTTTGTTCTGCAGTCTTTACCTCTCCTGACTTTTTAAAACACCAGCACAACATGTGACTTTAGCCTTTAGTAGGAAAGGTTGTGTACATAAGTCAGAATCCATAACAGAATAAGAGTTTTCCTACAAAGTAAATGGATTTCAGTAACAGTTTGTGTTGGTTTGAGTATGGAGCTGAAACTGAAAGAGGTCAGGTGTCAGGTTACAATTCATCAGAGGCTTTCTGGGTTTCTGATCAAATCTTTTGTAGATGGTTAAAACTCCACTGCAGCTCATATTGAAACTCCACAGCAGATCTTATTCAGCTGATCTCCCAGAGTTAATCAAGGCAGGAAGTCAGCAGGAGAGCAGCTCTATATGAACTGGACACGACTCACAAATGATCCTTCTGCAGGAGAGTCAGCATGCTAACAGCACACTGCAGGCCTGTGTGAGTGGGCTGCTGCAAACACTGAGCCCAGTGTGCACCAGTTCAGTCTGCAGGGGGGCAGTGAGGAGAGAGTGTGAGAGCATGAAAGGAGGAGTGTTAGAGGTCAGGAGAGTCTGAAGGAACCACAGTTTAGAGAAACGTCAAGGAAAACAAGTTTAAAGCTGCGTGGTGTTGACCTTCTCCTGCAGAGAGATGAGTAAACTAAAAGCATTAGAAAGACCCCGACAGCTCGATGAGGGGCCACCTTCAGGTCATTCAGGTTCTGGGGTTCAGAGTTACCAGCCCCTACATGGAGACTCAGCCATGAGACCTCTACGCTCAGCGGACACTTCCTGTTTGAAGCCTCTCCACGGTGACGTTCAGGTCTGATTATTTTCAGAGGGATGTTTAGTGAACAGGCCCAGAAATATTCATGCTTTTTATTTCATTAGACTATAAAAACTACACCTGAAATATGAGTTTATTGTAATGAAAATTAAATTAAAAAATTCAAATTTAAACATAAAAGGTAAACTACAGGCTCCACCCCTCCAGCCAGTCAACACTTCACCCTCCTTCCTTCAAGCAGAACTTTGAGTAGCCTCAAAGCCTGGATAACAAGACTTCCCCCTGGGCTGTGAGGGTCATGACCTCTGACCCTTCAGCTGTCCTTTGACCTTTGTTTCCTACAGTAGGACTGTGTTCAGTCTGAGTAGCGTTTCCTCCTCCCTCAGCTCCAGCAGGCTGTTAATGCAGCAGATCAATCAGCTGCTCTATTAGAGGTTAGACCTCTATTAGAGAGGTCTATCAGCCCGGTCAGGTCAACAGAGCTAAGAGCCACACTTAGACAGTCTATTAATGTATGTTTATTAAATCTCGTCCTGACCACCAGCCTGAATACTATCTAAAACCCTGTGAGAACATTTTGACTGAGTGGTTTAAACGTCGACAGGCGGATTGGGGCAGCGTCTGCAGTGATGGACGCTGAACCGGTCTGTCGTGGTGAAGAAGGAGCTGAGCCGGAAAGCAAGGCTCTGGATTTACCGGTCGGTCTACGTCCCAATCCTCACCTGGTCATGAGCTTTGGGTAATGACTGAAAGAACGAGATCGCGGATACAAGCGGCCGAAATGAGTTTCCTTCACAGGGTGTCCGGGCTCAGCCTTAGGGATAGGGGGAGGAGCTCGGACATCTGAGAGGGACTCCGAGTAGAACCGCTGCTCCTCCACATTGAAAGGAGCCAGTTGAGGTGGTTCTGGTCAGGATGCCTCCTGGACGCCTCCCTCAGGAGGTGTTCTGGGCATGTCCTGCTGGCAGGAGGACCCAGGTCGACCCAGGACACGCTGGAGGAAATACATCTCCAGGTTGGCCTGGGAACGCCTGGGTGTTCAGCTGAGGAGCTGGTGGACCTGGCCGGGGAGAGGACGGCCTGGAATGCCGTACTTGGATTGCTGCCCCTGCAACCCGGACCCGGACACCCGGAGAAAGGCGAGGCGAGGTTAAACGTGGTGTCAGGTGGTCAGCTGGGTTCCTGCAGGACAAAAATAGAAACGCCAACAAACAGAATCCTCAGAACAATTACCCACACACAGATCTGTAGAATGCAGTCCTAAATATTAAAAAGCACAGACTAAGACTGTGAAGATGAATTCTCATGTTCAGTGTTCTGCGTGCTCACCCTCCTGTCTCAGCGCTGATCCAGGAGCAGCCTTATCACAGCGCTGCAGCACTCTGCTACTGGCTGGCTGCATCAGACACAGCAACACATTCATCTCCCAAAAAACACACTTCCTCCCTGCCTCACCCCTACTCCCCCTCCTCAGCCTGCTTTTCTCTCTACAGTTTATCCATCAAACCAACATGCTGCTGATGTTGGAGCTGCTCTGACGCTCCTGAACGTTCTTCACAAGTCTTTAGTCAGACTGAAAACATTATCTAGTTCTCTGATGGCTGACTGGAGGGTCAGATGTTTTTATATCTGCAGGTTTTAGAAGCATGGAGCATCTTGACATTCTGATGTTTCTGTGAGCATCTGAACTATAACTGGCTCTAAAACAAAAAGTGTTTGTGCCTTAACCTAACGATTGTGACGATGACTGGCTGCAGAGCTTTGTTTGAAGCCTCCCGCCTGCTTCAGCAGAGACGTGAGGCCAGAGGTTTTTCTGCTCCTGATCTTCTCAGGGCTGAATGCGACCTGGCACCTCCCCTCAGCCCTCTCCGTGTCTTCCCATGCCCCAGCCAGTCTGCCCTGTAATGGGTTCACTCTCCCATGCAATCCTTTCACTCCTCAATGCTCCAAGTATCTCTTTAGCTGCCTTTCTCTCTGAGCAGCGCCCTCCCCCTCCTCCCTCTGTTCCTTCATGAGTGTGTCCATGAGTATAGAATAAAGAGGGGGGACACTGATGTGTCTCTCAGCGGCCGGTCTTGTCTGATGCAGAGAGGCCGTCTCTCTCCCACGGGGAACATGTGTCTGGGTGAACTCCACACGGAGCCCTTTGGCCCTGCAGACATGCTGAGGCCGGTTCTGAAGCTCGCCCAGAACCAGAGAGCGTGTGTAAACGTTGTGAACATGGTCGTTGCTTCTGGCGGTCTGTAAGCACCAGCCATCCCATGCTCCTCCACTCTTCCTGCTGTTGGCAGAAGCCTAAAACATTTAGCAGAGCATTCTTCTTCAGCCTTTCTTCTGCTCCATTCTTCTGGGTAATGTATGCATGTGGCTGGTCGGGATGTGGCGAGCTACAGAAAGGAGACGGAGGATTGCTCGGAAGCTGTTGCATTATTCATCATGTTGGATAAGGTTTAATTAAAAGTGCTGCTCGGCATTGTGGGAGGAATGAATGTGTGTTTTGCCTCGCCTGTCGCTGCCTCATTCACGTTCGCTATGCTTGACTTATCAAAGCAGGGCCTTTGCCCCTCCTCTTTTGCCGGTGTAGCTTAGCATAACGCTGTGGCCGAGAAGTTTGTGATTACTGGGAGAGAGCGGCGGACTGCTGGCATTCAGCAGGATCCACCGAGGATTCCTGAACAGAAAGAGAACAGACGGTCTGGTCTGAGAAAGCTCTACGATATGATGTCATGTCATCCTGCTGTTGGAAACTGTGTCATGTTTTCCCATCATGCATTAGGCCAGGAATCCCCACTGACTGGACCCAGTCTGGATGATCTGGTTCTGCATTAAGAACTGGTTTGACCATAAAGTCTGATTCAGAGTTTCTTGGAACACAGAGATGAGTTTTGGAGAATTTTGGTAAAAAGTCAGAATTCTCTTGTTTTTCCAGGCTTGTGATTGGTTTAAATCGGACAGAGTTGAAGCTTCAGACTGACAGTTCTGCCTCCAGAATGAACATCAATCTGAGAGGAAGGAAACTTTAGGAGGAATGAAAACAGATCAAAGATAACGATCCACACATCAGCTGGTTATTCAGAGCCTGAACCTGTAAACCTGCTTTGTGTTTAAACTCAGTGCGTTGTTTTTAGGAAGCTCCCAGCCCTGAACCCAGCTTCTGTCACATTCCAAACATTTTCCTGCAGCTGTTTTAGGCCTGGACTAAAAATACGCTGAGGAGCCAGGGTGAGGAGATGTACCCAATAAAGATCTCCTCATTTAAAGTCGGGAAAGTGAACTTAATCCTCTGATATTGTGCTTAGGATGCACAGCATGAGGTGTGTGTCAGAGCCGAGCCGTAGACGAGTCTAAACAAAAGGCAGCCAGCCTCGTCAGAGATAGAGCTGTGCGTGGCCTGGAGGAAAACCAGCACACATACACACACACACACACACACACACACACACACACACACACACACTCAGAGGCCTGAACAAAGAGAAACAGGAGGTATAGATTGACTCATCGTGGTGGGAGTACGGTGCAGTGATTTCACGGCTGGTTGTTGGCTAACAAGGCCCTGCGCTTTCTGTACTGCGGGGCCTGTTATTAGGAGTGTGTGTGTGTGTGTGTGTGTGTGTGTGTGTGTGTGTGTGTGTGTGTGTGTGTGTGTTACCTGGGAGACGCTCTTAAAGCTCCAGCACTTTGGGGGATAGAGTGGAGGTAGTGGGGGTGTGGGGGGAGCAGACCCCCCCCACCCCCCCACCCAGCTCCTGTGAAGCTCAGCACCGGGGGGGTGTTAGGGAGCTTATTAACCCTTTACGGTGTTTACCCAGTTGGAGCTGCGCCTCAGCTCTCAGCAGGACGTAACGTCTTCCTTCTGTTCAGGATGAAACCTGCTCGCTGATTATCCCCTCTAAGCCCCGCCTCCTCTTCCTCCACCAGCAGCCAGGGACAGCTAATTATTTTTTGATGTCATTACTCTGTTTATTTGCTTAGCTGTCTTCCTCATTCAGAGGAGAACAGTTAGAATTCTCAGCCTCCAACAGCTCGGCGTCATTCAGAGACTCGGTCTCACCGCCGTCAGAACCAGCAGCTCGTACAGGAAGTGGGGTCAGCTGACGTGGAGGGTGAAATGTTGTGAAGCGTTCCTGATGCTAACACATCACCATGTAGACGTAGTTGTCTTACAGTAGATGCAGCCTGTGTGACCTACTTTAGTTCTGATGCTGTGAAGCAGTGGGTCTGCATCTCCAGCTGCAGAACATCAGCTCCCAGTAGCCTGACGGTGTGTACCACATCGACATTTCTACAACCAGCGTCTCACTGGACTGGGACCGTTTGTCTCACTTCATCATCCCCAGTAGGGAATCCCAGACCATCCTCTCCCCACCCAGCTCCTCCAGTGAGACCCCCAGATGTTCCCAGGCCAGTCCATCCAGCGTGTCCTGGGTCAACCCGGAGACTGATGCCTGAAACACCTGCCAAAGGCCCCGTGACCAGATGAACATCTCAGGTGGCTCCTCTCCATGTGGAGGATCTTCTCCGAGGCTCTCCTGGATGTCTGAGCTCCTCCCCCTCTCTCTAAGGCTGAGCCCGGCCACCCTGGAGGAGACTCATTTCAGCCGCTTGTTTTCATGATCTGGTTCTTTTGGTCATGACCATAGATGAGGATTAGAACGAGGATGGACCGGTCTTCTAGAGTCTTCTTTCTGACTCACCTAACCCTAACCCTCACCAGCCCAGGCCGTGGTCCCCCTCCCTCCACTTATGGCTCTGGACCTCCTGCTTTACCGTAGTCCAGTTGCCATGGTTTCCAGGACTCCCTTCATATCTCCTGCTTTTGCCATGTTGACAATTTTACTGTATCATCCTGGAAATAAGGTCATTTTATCCTTTTGTGTTTAAAACTATAAAATCTGTGAAATGTTCATGAGTTATGTTCAAATCCCACATCTGGTTTATGGAGGACTAAAGGGGCGGGGCCTTCACACCTGTGTCACCATTCCTTATTGTTATTTTTGAAGATATTTCTTGCAGTTTTTTGCTGATTTTGTCCTCATAAATTCAAGATAAAGTTAGCTACAGTCAGAACACACTCTCCCGTAATTAACCAGTTTGTTCTACCATGTTTTGACATTTTTTAGGTCACTGGTCAATATTTGTGACAAATTGTAAGCAGGATAGCAGTCAGGGCGCCTCAGTGATTATGTACTGGCACACACACACACACACACACACACACAGTATGAGAGCTTATTGTAGCTACAGGTCATGTTAGGGAGGACGGACGTCTCTAATGGACAGAGCTAGTGTCTCTTATTAAATGAGCTCCTGCTCAGATCTATGAGGTATAGATCAGCTGTTTAATGCTCCTGTTTAAATAAAGAGTAGGAGCTTTCTTCCTGACTGTGTTCAGCCTGCCCTGTCGCTCCAGCTCCTTCTTTAAACTGATCATTTCATGCGTTTGTTGATGCGACTGTATAAAGTGATGAGCAGCCAGCTGTTATCGGTGGACGCCCAGTTCGCCGGCCGCTCTCCGCCGTGCAGCGTGGTGGTAATTAGTGTTTTTATGTGTAAATGGGATCCCTGGTGGTTTGTTGTAGACTGTGAGGTTCACGGAGATTATTCCTTCTCCCATTTCTGCTCATGTGTGTGCATGTGTTGGTGCTGCAGGCTTGAAACAAAGTGGCTCCTCTGACAGAACAGAAGACACAATTACTGGAGGTTTTTTCTCTCTTTTCGGAAGCCAAAAATATCTAATTGTTTGTGTAAGCAGCCTGAGAGTGGTGGTGGGGGTCTCAGCAGGAGTGTTGGAGGAGGCAGCAGGAACATGGGTGATGCTTTAATGCTGTTCAGGTTCCACACTATTGATTTAGACCCACTCTTTAGAGTTGAATTCACAGGAAGACAGGGAGAATACTGCATTTAGAAACGCTCAGTGCAGCAGCGTCTTTGCCAGAGAAAAATGAATTAAACATATGCTTGATTAACCAGCTGAGTCCCCCTGCACACTCCCTGAGCAAACACATGCTTCTGGAATAAATTAAATCCAAAATTTCAGCTTCAGCATCAACAGGAGCTCCTAAATAATTATGTAAATATGAAACAAATTTCCCGAGCAGATATCCT
>SSNR01000487.1:238985-241485 GCA_006937965.1 Callopanchax toddi | reverse complement strand
GACAACAGAGAGGTTTAGAAAACGTGATTTTACAGAGGCTGAAACTCGAGGTGCTTGTGGTGAAGTGGATGGACGGAAAAATGTTTTATTAGGTGATGAAATGTGACGAATTACGAACACGGAAGTGCTCCGAGAGACGTCTCGCTGCAGCGCGTCTGCTGTCAGACTGACAGAGAGATCGTGAAGATCTAAGAAACCTTTAATGACAACATTTAATTTAATCCAAAGGGGAAGACACGTCATGTTGTTCATCCTATCAAACAGTCAACCTGCTGGATAAAATAATCGCTGGTTGAAACCCGAGAACAGCCGGTGACACCGGGTTTTACTGGTTCCGATGGTTCTGTTGATCTAATACTGGACCCAGTTGATCCATAGGATGCTCTAATGAATCTATCAGCTGATCGATGGTCCAGTCATTATCTAGAAATCTCTAAAAACTCTCTCCCATTCATCCGGAGTCTGACTACTGGCTGAGCTGCAGCTCATCCAGCGCATTACGCACAAGTGTCCCTGCAGGATTCCTAAGTCTCAGAAATCATAATTAATGCAGCAATAAGAGCAGCTGTTCTATAATCTGAAGACCACTGGATGAACAGAATGGGATATTTTTCGAAAATGCGACAAATTTTCATTCAGATTTAAATTTTTATTCTTTTTAGAGACGGATTGTTGGTTCTGTGTGCGCGAGGGTCTGCAAGTCTTTAGTTGTGTCATAAATTCAACATTTTTCATCTCACCAGCTGCTCTGACTGGTTTCACGTCTCCAACATGTGCTTACGCTAGGTCTAAAGTTTGCTTAGAGTTGCGCACATTTTTCCGTTACGTTTTCTTTTATAAATCCAAATTTTTGCGTAAAAAGTGACCTACGCAACTTTTTGGCCCATTTTGTGCGTAAGCAAGTTTTATAAATGAGCACCCTGGTTAGTTAAGATCATTCTTAATAAATCTAAATCCTATTCAATACTCTATCAGAAATATAAGCTTTCCTCAGCTCCTGTAGGAACTTTAAACCTACTTCACCTCTGCAGTGTGTTGATAAAGTTAAATATTTAGGTGTTTGACTCGAATCCGATCTGTCTTTTAAAACTCATCCAAACAATCACTGGTAAGGTCAACTTTCTATTAAAAATATTAATCAATCAGTTAATTGTTTTGATTTTACAGTGAGAAAATACATTGCAATTCAACTTTTATTTCCAATTTTAGATTATGCAGATATAGTTTATCAAAATGCCCCTGCCTCCTGTCTCCATCATCTAGATGTTGTCTATAATAGTATCTGTCATTTTGTTCTGCGTTGTCCATTTAAAACACATCACTGTAGCAGGGATCGGTTTGTCCTGGCTCCCTTTAAATGCCAGACGCAGGTATCACTGGTTTCTGTTTATTTTTAAGTGTATATTTTTTGATTTCCCAGAGTATTTAAAATTGTATTTGGTTCCTTTTGAATGTCAATACGTATATGATGAGGTCTAATGTACAACTTTCTTTTGTGGTACCTGCTTTTAAGAAAGAAGCTGGAAGAACAGCTTTTTCTGTTAAAGCTCCACCAGACTGGAACAGGCTCCCTGTGGAGATCAGGTCCACTACTTACAGTATTCTAGATTATTTAAAAACATGATTTATTTCCATGTCACATCTTTGTGTAATTGTACTTGTCTTTGAGTTTGTACCTGTTGTTTCAAATCATAGCTATGAAGTGAAGTTACTTTCTACTCTGATTGTAGCACAAAGAATAGATTTGTTATCTATTATTTATTATTATTTTAATCGTTAGTGTTGTTTAAATGTTTTATTTTTAGTTGATTTAGTTGTGGTTACTATGATTGATGTATTTTAGTTTCTCTGATATTTTCTCTCTAAACACTTGTGTTTTGCTGTCTTATACTGTTTTGTGGCTTTGAAAGAGGACCCCCTTGAAAACGAGATGTTCATCTCAAGGGGTTTTATCCTCTTTAAATATAAGTCAATAAATAAATAAAAATTCTGTCAATACGTGTAAAATAATACAGCACAATTTAAACTGTGACCCTGAGTCCTGCTAAAGCTTCTCTACAAACATCTCACCTGTCCATCATCGTCTCAAGTTTTCTGATGAAAAAGACCCTGATGAAGGAGTCCTATGTAGATATGAGTCAGAGGCCAGAGTCTTTACCTGACCCTACTGACCGCTCACGGACACATTCGGCTGTTTCTAAGCTTCATGAAGCCCCAAAGGAAACGGCTCACTGTTCAGGTTCACCTCTGGTTTAGGTTCTGAGACAGTCTGCCTGTGAAACAGATTAACATCAGTCAGAACTGCAGCATTGTTTAATATTCTCAAAGTGGGCGGAGTCTGTTGGCTACAACGAAGCATCACTATTAAGAAACTAATTCACTCCTTAAAAACATGACAGGCTCAGGCTGTCATCAATAATCGATATACGTGTGTGTGTGTGTGTGTGTGTGTGTGTGTGTGTGTGTGTGTGTGTGTGTGTGTGTGTGTGTGTGTGTGTGT
>SSNR01000487.1:153739-180822 GCA_006937965.1 Callopanchax toddi | reverse complement strand
CCCTCTCTCTCTCTCCCCCCCCTCTCTCTTACACACATCTATATATGTATAAGACCCAACACACACACACACACACACACACACACACACACACACACACACACACACACACACACACACACACACACACACACACACACACTCACACACACCACACTGTTTCAGTCCTTCTGATATTAAAAGTGAATGATTGTTTTTAATTTTAGAAACAGTGAATCTAGTTCTTCCTAGTAGGGCTGCACAGTTAACCGTTAAAAGTCGTGATCTCAGTTCAGACTTGAATGCGATCTCATTCTCAAATGACAACAATTCTTAAAAAAGAAGACGTTGTACAGCATTAGATCTGGGACATAATCTGTATGAAAACAAGCGCTCCTCTTTCTTCCTCAAATGACAAAGTTCTAAATTGTTTTTATTGTTAAAATGACTCAAAGGTTAAGAGAAGACAGAGATGTTTATGGTTTTTATGTTCAGTGTCAGCTGTGATGAAGTTGATGAGCAGGTAAAAAGAGCAATAAATATTTATATTAGAAAAAAATCTCAGTTCTAAGTGAAAACATGGTGATCCAGAGTGGTGCAGCCCTACGTCCTGATAAACGATCAGAGTGATCATCATCTGTGTGACATCATCATCTGTGGCTCGAGGGCCTCAGGTGGCTCTAAATCAGATTTATTGTTCTAACAACAATGTAAGGCTCGTTTCAGGTGCTTTTCTTCTCAGTGATTCAAACCTGTGACTGACTGATACTGATGCTACAAACCGATTGTTTCCTGATTGATCCAGATTCCAACCAGACCGTCTGACCGGGTCTTGAATCCACTGCAGAACAAACCCGATGCTGTTTCACACACGACTGATCAGAGACACTGAAAGGTGTTTAGTTATCTTGATAGCACTTAGAAACACACCAGTGACTGATACAAACAGAACCAGTTCAAGGAAATCAAGGTTTCACACTCCAAAACTGATTTCTAAGAAAGTCAAACAGCCTTGCCTTTAGACAGTTTGTCTTATTTCTTTTGTCTAAAAAGAAAATATATTCTCACAGCCCTACTTGCAATAGGTCAAATCTTCTTAAATTTGGTCACATTTTCTAGATTTGAGCAAACAAATCTGCCAATGGGGTAAGCTAAATTTGAAGGCTAGATTCCTTAAAACTAGAGAATTGTTCTAAATAAAGAAAATTTTGCTATTTTTAAGGAACCTAGCCAAGCAAACCTTGCTTACCCCATCGGCAGATTGTTTTGCTCAAATCTAGAAAATTTTACTGTATTTAAGAAGATTTGGCCTGTTTCAAGTAGGGCTGTAAGAATATATTTTCTTTATAGACAAAAACTAGACAAAGTGTCTAAAAACAAGGCTGTTTGACTTTCTTAGAAATCAGTTTTTGCAGTGGACTTTTTCTCAGAAGAAATTCAGTCACTAAAGCAGCAGCTCCAGCTGAGCTAAACCACTAAAACACAACGTGTGTGTGTGTGTGTGTGTGTGTGTGTGTGTGTGCACGCGCGCCACAGCTAAAATGTGGATTATTTAACTTTACTGTAAATAATAATGATAACTACTGTATAACGATACTAGTAGCTAAAATATGCTAATACTACTTCTACTAGTAGAGAACAATAGAATTGGTGATAGTAGTAATAATAGTACTACTGATAATAACTGTAAATAACAGACACCTCTACAGGAGGTCCAAGCTGCAGCTGGAGGATCTGTAGAAACTAAATGAGAACCTAAAACATCTGATCTCCGTCTGGGATCATAAATCCTGAATGACTCGGAGCTTTTCTGCTGGACTGCTTTAGATGAGGTCCTAGTTGGGTTGTGTGAACTTTAGCATGCCACTGCTCTACTAGTAGTACATGGGTAACCTAGTGAACATTCAGGTGGTGTGTCCACTGGTGAAAGAAAGAGCCAACAAGTGGCTTCTAGGTCACTAGTGCAGCACTATGGATGAGCTCCAGTACACTAGTCTCACTAGTACCAGAGAGACTGGATCACCAGGACTGGACCAGAGAGACTGGATGACCAGAACTGGACCAGAGAGACTGGATTACTAGAACTGGACCAGAGAGACTGGATCACTAGAACTAGACCAGAGAGACTGGATCACTAGAACTAGACCAGAGAGACTGGATCACTAGAACTGGACCAGAGAGACTGGATCACCAGAACTGGACCAGAGAGACTGGATCACCAGGACTGGACCAGAGAGACTGGATCACCAGGACTGGACCAGAGAGACTGGATCACCAGAACTGGACCAGAGAGACTGGATCACCAGGACTGGACCAGAGAGACTGGATCATCAGGACTGGACCAGAGAGACGGATCACCAGGACTAGACCAGAGAGACTGGATCACCAGAACTGGACCAGAGAGACTGGATCACCAGGACTAGACCAGAGAGACTGGATCACCAGAACTGGACCAGAGAGACTGGACTCCATTGTCCTCCACAGTCAACAGATCCCAGTCCAAGATGAGCCTAATAAAGTGGCCAGTCTGTTTTGATTCAACACAGAGAAAGGATCCATTATCACTAAGTGAGACTAAATCCTGACTACCTGTTATAAATAAAGTGGTTTTATTAAATCTGCCTTAAGCTGCTGACAGTCCGTCCTCTGTGTTGTTTTCAGATCGTCTCGTTTGTGGTAGCAGTTCCTCAATGGTTGATCTAACTGGATCAAAACATCAGAATCACAACTAGCTGCTTTACATTCTGGCTGGTAAATCAATGTCAAAGTTTTTATAGTTGTACTTTCTGTGAGCTTTGCACCACTTTACCCCTGTGTCTGGACTGGAGGCGTGTGCTTTACCCACCCTACAGCTCTGACTAAACATCTCACTTCAGGACTGACACAGTCAAGGAGTGACTGGACTTTTTTCTGGGTTTCTTTTGATTTAAAAAACAGAAAAAAGTAGATTATTTCCATCTCTGGTCACACACTGTAGTTCCTTATGTCCTCTGAAACATGAATGTGCTTTAAAGCCGGTCTCAGTAATGACAGCTCTCGGTCCCACTGTGGCGCTGATGTTTACAGGTCGGCTGCCACAGTCGTGGTTCCAGAATGTTCTCCACACCGAGCTGCAACACACTGCTGCTGTTAGCTGAAACCCCAGTTATCTGCTGTGAGGACCGCTCCTCTAGAGGAAAGAGCCTCAGCAGGAAACTGGCTCTTTGTCCTGCCTCGTTCACATCTGGCTCCAGTCGTTTCTCATCCTATGAACACTGTTAAACAGACCTCATTCTTCATGAGCAGCTGAGGAGGACAGTGTTGTGAGTCATTATTGAACAAATCCTGCTTCTGTAGACCCGGTTCCTCTCTTTCAGCCCACAGGACCAACACACCCTAAACACTCAACTGATGCCCCAATCACAAGCTTTTATTCCTGATACTGATCAGGTTTTTTATTGTTGAGTTCTGGTACAAATACAACTGGAAACATTAACTTCTTGTAGACTGATGCTGTAGATTTGCCTGAAACTCCTTCTGGCCTTGAAGCAGTCAAGTGGAGCAGATTAGGACTTTCATCCCGGTCTGCCATGTCCAGTCCACTCTGCCCCGGTTTCAATCAAATGAATTGAACTAAATAAAACATTGAAATATTCCAGATCTCACTGCATGCTACAAGAAATAATTGTAAACAAACAGCAGGCTGTTGCTGCTGATGCAAAAAAAGAAGAAAAAAGATGGAAGATGATAGTTTTTGGCAAAACTTCAAAGGGAGAACATGCTAACTCCACGCAGAAGCCTTGCTGCAAGGCAGCACTGCTACCTCTGCACCACCATACAGCCTAGACACAGGTGATGGTGTAAAAGCATTTAGGTAAGAATGGCTAATGCTAAATTTAGCTACTTGTTTCTGCAGACAACAGGCCTGTAGGTCCATCTGGACAAGCCAGGTAAACAAAGTCAGACTCACTTCTAAAATGAATGCAGATGTTGTTGATTATTTAACTTTTACATGATCATTTAGTTTTAAATTACCGTAATACCTTAATTACAGACCTTTAATATTTACCTATGAATGCAATCTCAAAGATCTGTAATGTACTGTATATTCTAGTGTGTGTGGGGTTCTGTCAGGAGAGACACTGAGATACTGAACAAAAACCTACCATAGTGACCCAAACTGTCAGAACTTTGCTCACAACAGGTCAGATCAAAAGTCTGCATGAGGCTTTTGCTCACAGTCCTCTGATCAGCTGAGCTCACCGTCATCCTGTCTCCTCCCACAGAACGTCGTCACCATGACACTCCACCTTCAGTCGTTTCACTTCATAACTCCATGTTTCCTGGCTGTCTGACAGCTGTTTGACACCTCTGCTACATGGACCACCATCATTTAAAATGAGTCGTAACTTTGCCTCAGTTGTCTGTTAACTCACCACTTTAATCCAGTCTGCTTCCGTCGGATTTTACAAAACGCTAGCGCCCTCTGCTGTTGCCGTTGTGTAATGACCCCAAACCACTAGACCCTGATTATAGAGGGATTGTTTGTTTGTAAACAAAGCGGATGCACGTGCAACCAAGTAGCAGAAACGAGAGCTGCTTGCTCCAGTTCCCATTGTTATTTGTGGTTATCTGGTAGTTGTGTTGCTGGCTAGTGAAGTTGTATTATAACAACTTATCCCCTAGCGAAAAAAGTAGTTACACCGCTAAACTGACATTAGTCAATGGGACACGTCTTAACGACCCATACGCGTTACAGGCAGGTGAGGTCAGGACATACTACTGCACCATTATAACATTTGTACCTTTGTGGCTATGAAGACTGAAGTACAGCCTATAGTCAAAGACAAGGGATAAAGACCAGGATGTACAAAGTCTGGGTCATTGTTAACAATAAAAACACCTGCATGGCTGGGTAGGTCATTAATAATAATATGATGTTATACATTAACATCAGCATGATTTCCATAGCTACACTGTATAACCTCGTCTTTAGTCACTGTTTTTATCGATAACATTTCACAAATGCTGAAGTTATTCAGTGGTGCATTCTGGCACAACATTCTTCATTCAAACAAATGTGTCCTACGTCACATTGTTGAACTTTAACACCAGTCTTCATTGTTCCCTCAGCCTGGGGTCATGCTGCTGCACTGATGCTGAAGGTCGAGCTGTGGGTCAGGTACGGATAGACGGAGCAGGCTAAGTGTCTTCTCACATCCAGAAGAGAGGTGAAGCCAGCCAGACTGAGAAAGATGTAAAAAAAGATAATCTAAAAACAAAGCACTTTGAAACATTTATTGTAACTGGTCTTGATAATCTATATTTGCACACAGGTTCTTCAAATGACAGTGTGCACCTCACAAAACAAAATACATGAACATATGTATATTGCTAATTGTGTTAATTGATATTGTTTACGATCACCAAATAAAGTATTTTAATGCATCCTTGGTTGTTGAAGATTTTCATCGTCTCGTCTCGTCTTCTTCTGCTTATCCGGGTCCGGGTCGCGGGGGCAGCATCCCAATTAGGGAGCTCCAGACGGTCTTCTCCCCAGCCACTTCTACCAGCTCCTCCAGCAGGATCCCAAGGCGCTCCAGGGCCAAACCAGAGATAGATTTCCTCCAGCGTGTCCTGGGTCGACCCGGGGGCCTCCTGCCGGCAGGACATGCCCAGAACACCTCCCTGGGGAGGCGTCCAGGGGGCATCCTAACAAGATGCCCGAACCATCTCAACTGGCTCCTTTCGACATGGAGGAGCAGCGGTTCTACTCTGAGTCTCTCCCGGATGTCAGAGCTCCTCCCCCTATCCCTAAGGCTGAGCCCGGACACCCTGCGGAGAAAACTCATTTCGGCCGCTTGTATCCGCGATCTCGTTCTTTCGGTCATTACCCAAAGCTCATGACCAGGTGAGGATTGGGAAGTATATCGACCGGTAAATCGAGAGCCTTGCTTTCCGGCTCAGCTCCTTCTTCACCACAACAGACCGGTTCAGCGTCCATCACTGCAGACGCTGCCCCAATCCGCCTGTCCATCTCCCGCTCCCTCCTTCCCTCACTCGTGAACAAGACCCAGAGATACTTGAACTCCTCCACTTGAGGCAGGAAATCTCTCCTGACCCAGAGTTGGCAATCCACCCTTTTCCGACCGAGAACCATGGCCTCAGACTTGGAGGTGCTGATCCTCATCCCAGCCGCTTCACACTCGGCTGCGAACCTCCCCAGCAAGAGCTGTAGGTCAGAGCCTGATGAAGCTAGGAGGACCACATCATCCGCAAAAAGCAGAGACGAAATTCTCCTGTCACCAAACTCAACCCCCTCCACACCACGGCTGCTCCTAGAAATCCTGTCCATAAAGGTTATGAACAGGACCGGTGACAAAGGGCAGCCCTGGAGGAGTCCAACCCTCACTGGGAACAGGTCTGACTTACTGCCGGCTATGAGGACCAGACTCACACTCCTCTGGTACAGGGACTGAATGGCCCTTAACAAAAGACCATCCACCCCGTACTCCTGGAGCGCCCCCCACAGGGTGTCCCTGGGGACACGGTCATAAGCCTTCTCCAAATCCACAAAACACATGTGGATTGGTTGGGCAAACTCCCATGACCCCTCCATCACCCTAGCGAGGGTAAAGAGCTGGTCCACAGTTCCAGGACCAGGACCAAAACCACATTGCTCCTCTTCTATCTGAGGTTCAACCATCGACCAGACCCTCCTCTCCAGGACCCTGGAGTAGACCTTCCCAGGGAGGCTGAGGAGTGTGATCCCCCTATAGTTGGAACACACCCTCTGGTCCCCCTTCTTAAAAATGGGAACCACCACCCCGGTCTGCCACTCCACAGGAACTGCCCCCGATGACCACGCAATGTTGCAGAGACGTGTCAGCCACGACAGTCCTACAACATCCATCGCCTTAAGGTACCCAGGTCAGATCTCATCCACCCCCGGGGCTCTGCCACTGCGTAGTTTTTTGACTACCTCAGAGACTTCTGCCCCAGAGATTGGACAGTCCGTCCCCAGGTCTCCCAGCTCTGGTTCCTTATAGGAATGCGCGTCGGTGGGATTGAGGAGCTCCTCAAAGTATTCCTTCCACCGCCCGACTATAGTCCCAGTTGATGTCAGCAGCTCCCCGTCCCCACTGTAAACAGTGTGAGCGAGTTGCTGCCTTCCTCCCCTGAGGCGCCGGATGGTTTGCCAGAACCTTTTTGGAGCCGACCGATAGTCTTTCTCCATGGTCTCACCAAACTCCTCCCACGCCCGAGATTTTGCCTCGGTAACTGCCACCGCTGCACTCCGCTTGGCCCTCTGGTACCTGTCTGCTGCCTCTGGAGACCCACAGACCAGCCACACCCTGTAGGCCTCCTTCTTCAGCCTGACGGCTCCCCTAACCTCTGGTGTCAACCAGCGGGTACGGGGGTTACCGCCACGACTGGCACCGGCTACGTTGCGACCACAGCTAGCAACAGCCGCCTCAACAATCGCAGAGCGGAACAAGGCCCATTCGGACTCAATGTCCCCCACTGCTCTCGGGACGTGGTCGAAGCTCTGCTGGAGGTGGGAGTTGAAGACCATCTTGACAGGCTCTTCTGCCAGGCGTTCCCAGCAGACCCTCACTGTACGTTTGGGTCTACCAGGTCTGCCACCTGATCCAACTCACCACCAGGTGGTGATCAGCTGACAGCTCCGCTCCTCTCTTCACTCGAGTGTCCAAAACATACGGTCTCAGGTCAGATGATACTACTATAAAGTCAATCATCGACCTGTAACCTAGGCTGCCCTGGTACCAGGTGTACCGGTGGGCATCCTTATGTTCCAACATGGTGTTCATTATGGCCAAACTGAGACTTGCACAGAAGTCCAAAAACAGAACACCACTCAAGTTCAGATTGGGCGGGCCGTTCCTCCCAATCACGCCCCTCCAGGTCACGCTGTCATTGCCCACGTGAGCGTTGAAGTCCCCCAGCAGGACTATGGAGTCCCCAGTAGGAGCGCTATCCAGCACTCGTCCCAGGGACTCCAAAAAGGGTGGGTACTCTGAGCTGCTATTTGGTGCATAAGCACAAACAACAGTCAGGACCCGTTCCCCAACCCGAAGGCGCAGGGAAGCTGCCCTTTCATCCCCCGGAGAAAACCCCAATATACAGGCAGAGAGTCTTGGGGCTAACAGAAAGCCCCCCCCAGCCCTCCGCCTCTCACCCGGATCAACTCCAGCATACAAGAGAGTCCAACCCCTCTCCAGGACTCGGGTTCCAGAGCCAACGCTATGTGTCGAGGTGAGCCCGGCTATATCTAGCCGGTATCGCTCAGCCTCTTCCACAAGCTCCAGCTCCTCCCCCGCCAGAGAGGTGACGTTCCATGTCCCAATAGCCAGTTTTCCTGTCTGGGGATCGGACCGCCAAAGCTCCCGCCTCGGTCTGCCACCCGATCCACAATGCACCGGACCCTTCATGTTCCTCCTGCAGGTGGTGGGCCCACAGGTGAATGAGCCCATGTATCCAGTTCGGGCTGGGCCCGGCCGGGCCCCATGGGCGAAAGCCCGGCCACCAGGCGCTCGCTCACGGGCCCCAACCCCAGGCCTGGCTCCAGGGTGGGACCCCGGTAACCCTCCGGGCCGGGTACACTGGCTCGTTGATTGTACTTCCATGAAGAGTCTTTTGAACCGCACTTTGTCTCACCCCTCACCTAGGACCACTTTGCCATGGGTGACCCTACCAGGGGCACAAGTGCCCCAGACAACATAGCTCCTAGGATCATTAGGGCACTCAGAGTCCTCCACCACGATAAGGTGACGGTTCACGGAGGAGTGTTGAAGATTTTATCAAAGTTTATTTTGTTAAAACTATAACGTTGTAAATGTTCACCAAATGACTAAAGACAGACTAAACTAAAACTGAACTAAACAATGAGCAAAGACAGAACTAGAACATGACCAGACAGACAGGAAACCATGACACAGGTCTGCTAGCTTATAAGCTTGAGCTATTGATTATTCACATTTTATATATGCGGGACCAAATAGTTGAGTTAATAAAACCTACGGTGCTGATTAGCTCATGTTAGCCGAGACTTACCTGATATGAAATAATTGCTGCAGATTGGAGGGTTTTTAAAGATCTGCCTGTTCCAGTCACTTCTAACAGCTTGCAGCCTTCAAACGTGTGCGAATCGATCGAACTTTGTAGAATTAGCACGTTTTGTTGTTTTTATTAAAGCGATTTGTACAACCAACAGCACACTAAGACATGATGGAAGCTCTTTCTGCTCCTGTCACGTGCATTAGAGCAGGCGGTGACGTGGACAGAAAGACGACCCCGCATTTTTACGTTATTTTCATTGAAAAAAAAACTCGTCTTATATTCAGGTCAATACGGAAGATATTTCTGTAGAAATTCTGGACCTGACCCCTGGATGGATCTGAAGCACTACAGTTTTGCTGGTGGTGATATTTACACAACTCTTAACCACTGAATTTTATGGAAATCCAGGTTTATGACATCACATGAAACCTGGAGATTTGGGAGGCTGGAGCTTCAAGGTGACAGATAATCACTCTAATTTAAACGGTGTTCCGATGAGCTGTTAGCTCATCAGTTACAAAGGACTACTTCTCTGAATAAAGGATGTTCAGAAAGCTATATATGAGTATCAATAAGTATCAATGAGTATTTATGTGTATCTATGAGTAAGAAAGGTTTAGCTTAAGATGACAATGTTACCCTGATGTGGAGTAGAAACCTGCAGCCGGAGACTGTTTGTATAAACTGCCTCACTGCCTCGCCTCCTCACTGCCTCACCACCTCACTGCCTCACCACCTCACCTCCTCACTGCCTCACTACCTCACTGCCTCACTACCTCACCTCCTCACTGCCTCACTACCTCACCTCCTCACTGCCTCACTACCTCACCACCTCACTGCCTCACCACCTCACTGCCTCACCACCTCACTGCCTCACCTCCTCACTACCTCACCTCCTCACTGCCTCACCACCTCCCCACCTCACTGCCTCACCTCCTCACCTCCTCACTACCTCACCTCCTCACTTCCTCACCACCTCACCGCCTCACTACCTCACCTCCTCACTGCCTCACCACCTCACTGCCTCACCACCCCACTACCTCACCCCCTCACTACCTCACCCCCTCACTGCCTCACCACCTCACCACCTCACTGCCTCACCACCTCACTACCTCACCTCCTCACTCCCTCACCACCTCACCTCCTCACCCCCTCACCTCCTCACTGCCTCACCACCTCACTGCCTCACCACCTCACTTCCTCACCTCCTCACTACCTCACCTCCTCACTGCCTCACCACCTCACTGCCTCACCCGCCTCACCTCCTCACTACCTCACCTCCTCACTGCCTCACCACCTCACCTCCTCACCACCTCACTACCTCACCACCTCACTGCCTCACCACCTCACTGCCTCACCACCTCCCACCTCACTGCCTCACCTCCTCACTACCTCACCTCCTCACTGCCTCACCACCTCCCTGCCTCACCACCTCACTTCCTCACCCCTCACTACCTCACCACCTCACTGCCTCACCACCTAACCTCCTCACTGCCTCACCTCCTCACTGCCTCACCTCCTCACTACCTCACCTCCTCACTGCCTCACCTCCTCACTACCTCACCTCCTCACTACCTCACCTCCTCACTGCCTCACCTCCTCACTGCCTCACCTCCTCACTGCCTCACCACCTCTCCACCTCACTGCCTCACCTCCTCACTACCTCACCTCCTCACTGCCTCACCACCTCACTGCCTCACCTCCTCACTACCTCACTGCCTCACTTCCTCCCCACCTCACTGCCTCACCACCTCACTGCCTCACTACCTCCCTGCCTCACCACCTCACTTCATCACCACCTCACTGCCTCACCACCTCACTTCCTCACCACCTCACTGCCTCACCACCTCACTGCCTCACCACCTCACTGCCTCACCACCTCACTGCCTCACTACCTCACCTCCTCACTACCTCACCACCTCACTGCCTCACCTCCTCACTGCCTCACCACCTCACTGCCTCACCTCCTCACTGCCTCACCACCTCACTGCCTCACCTCCTCACTGCCTCACTACCTCACTGCCTCACCACCTCACTACCTCACCTCCTCACTGCCTCACCGCCTCACCACCTCACTGCCTCACCTCCTCACTACCTCACCTCCTCACTGCCTCACCACCTCTCCACCTCACTGCCTCACCTCCTCACTGCCTCACCTCCTCACTGCCTCACCACCTCACTGCCTCACCTCCTCACTACCTCACCTCCTCACTGCCTCACCACCTCACTGCCTCACTACCTCACCTCCTCACTGCCTCACCTCCTCACTGCCTCACCTCCTCACTACCTCCCTGCCTCACCACCTCACTTCATCACCACCTCACTGCCTCACCACCTCACTTCCTCACTACCTCACCTCCTCACTGCCTCACCTCCTCACTGCCTCACCACCTCACTGCCTCACCTCCTCACTGCCTCACCACCTCACTGCCTCACCTCCTCACTGCCTCACCACCTCACTGCCTCACCTCCTCACTGCCTCACCACCTCACTGCCTCACCACCTCACCTCCTCACTACCTCACCTCCTCACTGCCTCACCACCTCAGTGCCTCACTACCTCACCTCCTCACTGCCTCACCACCTCACTGCCTCACCTCCTCACTACCTCACCTCCTCACTGCCTCACCACCTCACCTCCTCACTGCCTCACCACCTCACTACCTCACCTCCTCACTGCCTCACCACCTCACTTCCTCACCTCCTCACTACCTCACCACCTCACTGCCTCACCTCCTCACTACCTCCCTGCCTCACCTCCTCACTGCCTCACTACCTCACCACCTCACTGCCTCACCACCTAACCTCCTCACTGCCTCACCTCCTCACTGCCTCACTTCCTCACCACCTCACCTCCTCACTGCCTCACCACCTCACCACCTCACTGCCTCACCACCTCACCCCCTCACTGCCTCACCTCCTCACTTCCTCACCTCCTCACTGCCTCACCACCTCACTCCCTCACCTCCTCACTGCCTCACCCCCTCACTGCCTCACCTCCTCACCACCTCACTGCCTCACCACCTCACTTCCTCACCACCTCACCTCCTCACTACCTCACCTCCTCACTGCCTCACCTGCCTCACTACCTCACCTCCTCACTACCTCACCTCCTCACTGCCTCACCTCCTCACTGCCTCACCTCCTCACTACCTCACCACCTCACTGCCTCACCTCCTCACTACCTCCCTGCCTCACCACCTCACTTCTTCACCACCTCACTTCCTCACCACCTTACTGCCTCACCACCTCACTTCCTCACCACCTCACTGCCTCACCACCTCACTGCCTCACCACCTCACTGCCTCACCACCTCTCCACCTCACTTCCTCACCACCTCACTTCCTCACCACCTCACTGCCTCACCGCCTCACAACACCACTTCACCACCTGACAGCTTCAACATCTCAACGACTCACTGCTTCACTTTCTCTTTTTTCAGGTTGCAGCATCAAGCCTGGTGGCAGGACATGTCCTCTGGCAGCTCTGAGCTGTAGCTGATGTCCCATGATGACATTCTTCAGCAAAACACAATGCAGCAAGTCATTCTGTTGTTCTGGCTGAGATGGAATACACATGACTGTTCTAATGGGGACATGGTGAAAACGTTGTACACATTAGGATCAAATCAGATTGTCAGGATATAATCAGGACAAAACACGGAGCGGAGTCGTGTTCCAGGCCTGGGATGTTTTCACTTCACCTCTGGGTGCACTTTATGAGGATTAGGATTTACTAATTGGTTGAGTCAAGGTCCAACACAAATAGCCAAACTAAAATGCTGCAGTGCTAGTTAGGTACTAGTTAGTTAGGTCTGAGGCAGCGCTGCTCTCGGAGTAGTGTCCCATCACGCTTCCTTTTTCACCTGAACTGATTCTGCTGCTTGATGTGTGTGAAGGAGAGAAGAGAAGAGAAGAGAAAGGTCCTGTCATTTCCCAGAAGACATCCGTGTCAGAGCCTGCCTCTGTGAGCTCAAGTTTCCATGTCTGTCGTCACCCTGTGTTCAGCCAGAAATGAAATCATTGATGTTTTTACAGTCGAATAAAACTCAGCCTGGTTATTAAACAGAAACATTCCATAACTCTGTTTATTAAACCTGACTGGGGTTTGTCTTTTCCATAAAACAGAAACATGAATTTGTCTTTCTTTCAAGATACCAGGATGCTCCTCTGCTGTGCTATGAAAACAAACTTGCTAGGTTAGTAAATTCTTTCCTAGTGAGTGTACTTTATTGTTATGAACACAAGCTAGCTGGAAGGTTGCTTCCAAGAAACGTCCTTAACCGTCTCAGCGTCAGTGACATCATCATAATAATATCACGCATTAACAACAGCTGGTGTTGAGCAAAGTGTTTCATAACAAACCAGACAGCAAAATATTACAAATTAAAAGTTCACAAGAAGCTGAGCATGGAGTCCAGTCGGTTTTAGAGCCTTGATTGGGCCTTTTTCACCAGGTGTGATGTAGACCAGGTCAGGTCAGGTCAGGTCAGGTGTTATGTGAATACCAAGCGGTGTTTTAGACAGAAACTGGGAAAGTGGTATACGACTAACTAAACTAAAAAAGAAACAAATGGGCCGTATACAATCCTATAAAATCCTGTTTGTTTTTCTGAGCTCCACATTTTCATTCCAACCACATTTACTAACCTAAAAAGTGAGTAATTATAAATTAAATGACAAATAATCAACAAATCCAGCCACAGCATTCTAAATCTAATGGCTGTTATTTAACTAATATAACGTTTCTGTGCTTCAGCTGAACACTGTGCGTTTTTACAAGGGATTTAAACTGCATTTTATCTTTTTAAAAACTTTTTTATGTGCAAATCAAATATTATAGTGACTCTCACTGTTTTTACACAAAACATTTTTTTAGTAAAATAAAAATGGTTTAAAATTGAACTCAGCATAAAACACGTCTCCATCTGTGTAAAGATCAAAACTATGAAATAGGACCTCTGTTTGACTGCATTTTGTTCTTTTCTAACCTTTACCTTTTGACTTTTGTAAAGTTCTTATATATAATATTTACTTTTTGATGTTCTTATATATAATATTTACTTTTTAATGTTTTATATATAATATTTACTTTTTAATGTTTTATATATAATATTTACTTTTTAATGTTCTTATATATAATATGTATTTTTTAATGTTCTTATATATAATATTTACTTTTTAATGTTCTTATATATAAGATTGACTTTTTAATGTTCTTTTATATAATATTTACTTTTTAATGTTTTATATATAATATTTACTTTTTAATGTTTTATATATAATATTTACTTTTTAATGTTCTTATATATAATATGTATTTTTTAATGTTCTTATATATAATATTTACTTTTTAATGTTCTTATATATAAGATTGACTTTTTAATGTTCTTTTATATAATATTTACTTTTTAATGTTTTATATATAATATTTACTTTTTAATGTTTTATATATAATATTTACTTTTTAATGTTCTTATATATAATATGTATTTTTTAATGTTCTTATATATAATATTTACTTTTTAATGTTCTTATATATAAGATTGACTTTTTAATGTTCTTTTATATAATATTTACTTTTTAATGTTTTATATATAATATTTACTTTTTAATGTTTTATATATAATATTTACTTTTTAATGTTCTTATATATAATATGTATTTTTTAATGTTCTTATATATAATATTTACTTTTTAATGTTCTTATATATAAGATTGACTTTTTAATGTTCTTTTATATAATATTTACTTTTTAATGTTTTATATATAATATTTACTTTTTAATGTTTTATATATAATATTTACTTTTTAATGTTCTTATATATAATATGTATTTTTTAATGTTCTTATATATAATATTTACTTTTTAATGTTCTTATATATAAGATTGACTTTTTAATGTTCTTTTATATAATATTTACTTTTTAATGTTTTATATATAATATTTACTTTTTAATGTTTTATATATAATATTTACTTTTTAATGTTCTTATATATAATATGTATTTTTTAATGTTCTTATATATAATATTTACTTTTTAATGTTCTTATATATAAGATTGACTTTTTAATGTTCTTTTATATAATATTTACTTTTTAATGTTTTATATATAATATTTACTTTTTAATGTTTTATATATAATATTTACTTTTTAATGTTCTTATATATAATATGTATTTTTTAATGTTCTTATATATAATATTTACTTTTTAATGTTCTTATATATAAGATTGACTTTTTAATGTTCTTATATATAATATTTACTTTTTAATGTTTTATATATAATATTTACTTTTTAATTTTCTTATATATAATATTTACTTTTTAATGTTTTTATATATAACATTTACTTTTTAATGTTTTTATATATAATATTTACTTTTTAATGTTCTTATATATAATATTTACTTTTTAATGTTCTTATATATATTTACTTTTTAATGTTTTTATATATAACATTTACTTTTTAATGTTTTATGTATAAAATTTACTTTTTAATGTTCTTATATATAATATTGACTTTTTAATGTTCTTATATATAATATTGACTTTTTAATGTTCTTATATATAATATTTACTTTTTAATTTTCTTATATATAATATTTACTTTTTAATGTTTTTATATATAACATTTACTTTTTAATGTTCTTATATATAATATTTACTTTTTAATGTTTTTATATATATATTTACTTTTTAATGTTCTTATAGATAATATTTACTTTTGAATGTTTTTATATATAATATTTACTTTTTAATGTTTTATATAAAATATTTATTTTTTAATGTTCTTATATATAATATGTATTTTTTAATGTTTTTATATATAATATTTACTTTTTAATGTTCTTATATATAATATTTACTTTTTGATGTTCTTATATATAATATTTACTTTTTAATGTTCTTATATATAATATTGACTTTTTAATGTTCTTATATATAATATTTACTTTTTAATGTTATTATATATAACATTTACTTTTTAATGTTTTTATGTATAAAATTTACTTTTTAATGTTCTTAAATATAACATTTACTTTTTAATGTTTTTATATATAATATTTACTTTTTAATGTTCTTGTATATAATATTTACTTTTTAATGTTTTATGTATAATATTTACTTTTTAATGTTCTTATATATAACATTTACTTTTTAATGTTCTTATATATAATATTTACTTTTTAATGTTCTTATATATAATATTTACTTTTTGATGTTCTTATATATAATATTGACTTTTTAATGTTCTTATATATAATATTTACTTTTTAATGTTTTTATATATAATATTTACTTTTTAATGTTCTTGTATATAATATTTACTTTTTAATGTTTTATGTATAATATTTACTTTTTAATGTTCTTATATATAACATTTACTTTTTAATGTTCTTATATATAATATTTACTTTTTAATGTTCTTATATATAATATTTACTTTTTGATGTTCTTATATATAATATTGACTTTTTAATGTTCTTATATATAATATTTACTTTTTAATGTTTTTATATATAATATTTACTTTTTAATGTTCTTGTATATAATATTTACTTTTTAATGTTTTATGTATAATATTTACTTTTTAATGTTCTTATATATAACATTTACTTTTTAATGTTCTTATATATAATATTTACTTTTTAATGTTCTTATATATAATATTTACTTTTTGATGTTCTTATATATAATATTGACTTTTTAATGTTCTTATATATAATATTTACTTTTTAATGTTTTTATATATAATATTTACTTTTTAATGTTCTTGTATATAATATTTACTTTTTAATGTTCTTATATATAACATTTACTTTTTAATGTTCTTATATATAATATTTACTTTTTAATGTTCTTATATATAATATTTACTTTTTGATGTTCTTATATATAATATTGACTTTTTAATGTTCTTATATATAATATTTACTTTTTAATGTTTTTATATATAATATTTACTTTTTAATGTTCTTGTATATAATATTTACTTTTTAATGTTTTATGTATAATATTTACTTTTTAATGTTCTTATATATAACATTTACTTTTTAATGTTCTTATATATAATATTTACTTTTTAATGTTCTTATATATAATATTTACTTTTTGATGTTCTTATATATAATATTGACTTTTTAATGTTCTTATATATAATATTTACTTTTTAATGTTTTTATATATAATATTTACTTTTTAATGTTCTTGTATATAATATTTACTTTTTAATGTTTTATGTATAATATTTACTTTTTAATGTTCTTATATATAACATTTACTTTTTAATGTTCTTATATATAATATTTACTTTTTAATGTTCTTATATATAATATTTACTTTTTGATGTTCTTATATATAATATTGACTTTTTAATGTTCTTATATATAATATTTACTTTTTAATGTTTTTATATATAATATTTACTTTTTAATGTTCTTGTATATAATATTTACTTTTTAATGTTTTATGTATAATATTTACTTTTTAATGTTCTTATATATAACATTTACTTTTTAATGTTCTTATATATAATATTTACTTTTTAATGTTTTTATATATAACATTTACTTTTTAATGTTTTATGTATAAAATTTACTTTTTAATGTTCTTATATATAATATTTACTTTTTAATTTTTTTATATGTAACATTTACTTTTTAATGTTTTATATATAATATTTACTTTTTAATGTTTTTATATATAACATTTACTTTTTAATGTTTTATGTATAATATTTACTTTTTAATGTTTTTATATATAAAATTTACTTTTTAATGTTTTATGTATAAAATTTACTTTTTAATGTTTTATGTATAAATTTTACTTTTTAATGTTCTTATGTATAACATTTACTTTTTAATGTTCTTAAATAAAATATTTACTTTTTAATGTTCTTATATATAATATTTACTTTTTAATGTTCTTATATAAAATATTTACTTTTTAATGTTTTATATATAATATTTACTTTTTAATGTTTTTATATATAAAATTTACTTTTTAATGTTCTTATATATAATATTTACTTTTTAATGTTTTATATATAATATTTACTTTTTAATGTTATTATATATAATATTTACTTTTTAATGTTTTATATATAATTTTTACTTTTTAATGTTCTTATATATAATATTTACTTTTTAATGTTTTATTTATAATATATACTTTTTAATGTTTTTAAATATAATATTTACTTTTTAATGTTTTTAAATATAATATTTACTTTTTAATGTTTTTATATATAATATTTATTTTTTAATGTTTTATATATAATATTTACTTTTTAATGTTCTTATATATAATATTTACTTTTTAATGTTCTTATATATAATATTTACTTTTTAATGTTTTTATATATAATATTTACTTTTTAATGTTCTTATATATAATATTTACTTTTTAATGTTTTTATATATAATATTTACTTTTTAATGTTTTTATATATAATATTTACTTTTTAATGTTGTTATGTATAATATTTATTTTTTAATGTTCTTATATATAATATTTACTTTTTAATGTTCTTATATGAACAGAACCTCACCTCTCCTACAGGACAGTCTCAGTGAGGGAGGGTTTAAGGGACACAGACAAGTGATTACAATACCATAGAAGAAGAAATAAAAAGGAGGGGCTCCCACGCTTACAAAAATCAATAAAGTATATATGAAGAACTATCTGAACAGAACACATTTTGAGTGATTATAACAAAACAAATAGAACCTCCTTACAATATTGTATTTCCAACTGTATCATTTATTTCTTCTACGCTTCTTACTTTCACCTGATCTAACAATAAAACCTTCTGTTAGGATATGACATTGATTTCCAACAGTAAGCTGATAATGTGACAGAAAAAATAAACATTTATTATAAATGTGTGGCGTGTGAAGACATAATAAATTATTTTCTCTTGTTATTAATGTTTCAGAATGATTAGGTCAGACAATGGATGACAATCTTCTTTTCACTTTTAAGCAAAAATCATATTTTACATTATTTCCTGAGTGGAATAGATCAGTCAGTCTGTCTCATAAGACCTGGGGCTACCGCAGGTCAAAGGTCAGTGTTTAAGTGTTGTCTTAGACCTCTGCAGTTCACCCCTCCTGCTGTCTCAGATCTTCTCTCTCATGTAGCACCATCAAATATGCCCTCTGAATAACCTCTGAACTTTGACCCCTGTGACCATCACAACAATAACCCATCTTTTTCCCAATAACTTGGAATACAATGACTCTTTTATTATGTTTTAACCTGAATCAAGATTCCTACAGGTGTCCAACTGTCCACTTTCAGGTGTCCACCTCCCAGATGACCTCAACTGGACACTAGCTGGTTGATAAACCACTCTTTAAAGATGTCTCTTCTTTAAACCCAAATGACTGGTTTCAAACTGTAACTTCTTGTTTACAGAACAGTCTCTACACAGCGTCCTCTCTTCAGGGTCATTCACACATTCTCTCAAAGTGTTATAAAATGTGTTTCCCCTGTTTCGGGTTTATTTTATATCGACCTTAAATCATCTGGTTTTCTACATTTCTACCTTGCTAAGGTTAAAAATCAATATTATTCCATATTTACTTATTCAGGAAATATGGTTTAAAGATCTGAGTCATGTGACTTGATAGAACCTCCCCCACGAGTCCACCTCGAGATGTGACTCCATCTTAAGTCCCTTCACTTCCTGACACACGTCAGTCCTCGTTCAGCCAGTGACGAGAGGAGACGCTCACCGTTTTTCTCCGCTACACGGTGTTGCCTCAAGGTTGCCGGCCTACCCCTGTTCGGGACTCAAACCCCGTTTAAGGCCGATGTTCACTTCTCTTCCCTGAAGTCAGACACCACCTGTCTGCTTCTCCTCACCCAAAATGGGGAAGAAAACTCCAGCTGGTGATGCCGATCAGAAATGGAGCTACTAATCCGCATCCAAGGATGATCTCCGTGGCCCACGGTGGTCCCCGACCTCCACAGGCGTCCGACCCGGACCGAGGGGGAACCTTCCACCTCCACGCCGTCCCATCTGACTCTCCGACGGGTTCGATCCATGAGCGGCTACAGTAAGAACTCCACATTCTGGTAAATGAAGGCCTCTGTTGATCAGCTCTACACTCCACGTAACTTATCCTTCAACACCTCCTCCATTCTAACTAAACTAAATTAAGTTAAACTCCCTAGTCTATAATATCACAGACTCAGATCGTTAAAACTTATTTAAAGATTCAATTTAGAACACAATAACACCGTGTTGACCCAAATGCTTCAACCTTATTACCTCATGCTATCTGCTTATCTATTGTACCGTTCGTCCGTCTTTTCATAAATAAAACCTGTAAAGTCTAATTCCAACTCAGACTTCTATTCATCAATATTAAATGCATAATATATTCCCTGTGACATCAGAATGAACCTAGAGTACCTGTGAAAACATTATTTTAGTCAAGGTGTCTGAGCCACACCAGGTCAGTGTAAAACCGACAAAGAAAACGGAAGTAAGTTTGAAGTAAGAAAAAAATCTATCTGCAAAACAAACATCACAAAAGGTAAAACTGAAGAAGAGCAAATTTGAAAAGTTTAGTAAAACAACAAAAAAGAATAGCAAAATCTGAAGAGATTTGTTGTTTTATTACACAAGCACAGCTTGTCATGAGCTTAGAACAGGATTAACGGCAGAGAGCTGATTAAATACATATACAGAGCAATTTCACTTCAAAAACATTTTCAAATATTTGAGCAAATTTGCTATAAAAATTACTTGAAATTCATATGTCACATATATCCATGTATTAGAGAGATAATAATGAAGGTTTGAGTTTTCAGAGTGAGATGTGATTACTACCTGATCATTTGCTGATCTATGTTAATTATTGGGAAGTCAAATGAAAGAAGTCTAAGGAAAGGATGAAAAAAAGTAACTTTATTTTTGCTTGTTATCAAGTTTGCATCATTCCTGTTCATAGCCACAAAAAGTGAAAGTCACTGACCTTCTGATAGGCAACCCCAGGATAGGTGACTTCCTGGACGGGACGTTAAGGGCGTCTGAACCTGCTTCAGCTCAGAGCTCGGTTGGGTCCATGTCAGGGAAATGTTCAGGTGGCGCTCTGTGGTTCTGGTGGCGCTCTGTGGTTCTGGTGGCGCTCTGTGGTTCAGGTGGCGCTCTGTGGTTCTGGTGGCGCTCTGTGGTTCTGGTGGCGCTCTGTGGTTCAGGTGGCGCTCTGTGGTTCTGGTGGCGCTCTGTGGTTCAGGTGGCGCTCTGTGGTTCAGGTGGCGCTCTGTGGTTCTGGTGGAGCTCTGTGGTTCAGATGGCCCTCTGTGGTTCTGGTGGCGCTCTGTGGTTCTGGTGGCGCTCTGTGGTTCAGGTGGCGCTCTGTGGTTCAGGTGGCGCTCTGTGGTTCTGGTGGCGCTCTGTGGTTCTGGTGGCGCTCTGTGGTTCTGGTGGCGCTCTGTGGTTCTGGTGGCGCTCTGTACTTGAGGTGGCGCTCTGTGATTCCGGTGGCGCTCTGTGGTTCTGGTGGCGCTCTGTGGTTCTGGTGGCGCTCTGTGGTTCAGGTGGCGCTCTGTGGTTCTGGTGGCGCTCTGTGGTTCAGGTGGCGCTCTGTGGTTCAGGTGGCGCTCTGTGGTTCTGGTGGCGCTCTGTGGTTCAGGTGGCGCTCTGTGGTTCTGGTGGCGCTCTGTGGTTCTGGTGGCGCTCTGTGGTTCTGGTGGCGCTCTGTGGTTCAGGTGGCGCTCTGTGATTCTGGTGGCTTGTTGAGGAGATGCCGGTGGAAGCTGGGAGACTTTGGCGTCTCCAGGGAACCAGCAGGTTACACTTGTCTGACAGGGAGGCAGCTTTTGAACTTCAAAATGATTGAGTTTTTAAACTTTATTTGACATCCAACTGGTGTTTCTAATGATGGATGAAAGAAAATACACTTTATGAAATATCTAAACCTGGAATATAAAAGTAAAAAATAAAGAAAAAATAAAAGTTGTTACAAAGAAGTTAACTTAAGTTTTTAAAAATCAAAAAGAAGAAAAATGGTCCATTCTGAACTCTGCAGGTCTTCCCTGAGTTCCTGACCTCCAGGAGGATCTGGGAGCGAGGTCGACTCGAACAAAGCAGCCATCAGGGTTCCATGAGGGGATGGGCCGGAGGTCGATCCAGAGCTGTGAGGTGGCCTGGCTTATCGACAAAATGCTGTCCTCTTTTCATATCATATCACCAAACATCACAGGGTTAGGGTTAGTGGACATAACACACCCACTGTTTCAGAATTTTCTTTAAAAGGTGTCTAATCAGGAAGACGTCCACGCCTGGAGGTACATATCTCTACCGTCTAAGAGGTGTGAAATCAAACTCAGACAAAATTTACATTTCACATAAGATTTAACAAATGAAAAGTCCTGTTTAGGAATATTTAGCTGATTGAAACAAGAAATGTCAATAAAAGTTCTCATGGTGATCTAGAGTCTTCTTTGGCCATGTTATTTAGAATCTTGTCTTGGTTACCATGGCGACCTTGTTTTCTCTAAATGACCTGTATTTGTGAAACTGAAAACCCAGCACTTTAACTCAAAGAGGTTTTGTGGTGCAGCCTTCTGGACCACTGCTAGGTCAGATCCTGAGGGACGGACAGCTGACTCAGGGTCCGTCTCGGGGTGTAGAGCCTCTGCTCAATGGGGCAGCTACAGATGTTCTCTGGAGGAAATATCTGGATTTGACTCTCTGGAACCTGAGACCAAAGGAATGAACCATGACCTTTGAACCATGGAACATTTGACTCTTCAGGTTTAATCAATGTAATTATTTTGTATCAGTTTATCTTACGAGCCACAGCACTAACTCAAACCAGACCTGAGGAGCCTGAGGGAAGAAACATCTCAATGAGCGGGCTCGTTTTACAGGCCCATAATGAGAGGAAATGATGCCTCCTTGTCTATAAGTGGTCTGATCCAGATACACAGATGATTGGCTGGCTGAGTGAATGCAGAGATTTCAGACTGAAGGATTGTTCCAGTGGCATGTGAATGTGTCAGGTTTCAGCAGGAGAGGGGTGTAGCGTTTGGAAATAACTTAGTTATTTTAACTACACCCTCTTCAGATAAACATTGGCTTATTTCTGGATTCTAATGAAAAGTGATAAACTGTCATTTAACCCTGATAATAGCTAATATTTATTGAAGGTATCTAGGTTCTTTGAAAGAGTACAGTGAATTGAAATACCTTATTAATAACGTGAAGCTGAGACCAGATAAGATTGAACAACCATTTAATTTGAAAAACCTAAGAACACAGACAGATAAGACAGTTTGAAAGTTTGATGTAAACACAATTAATATTCTTAAACATGTTGAGGATGTTAAAGATGGTTAATTGTGAGTTTTAACGGACCGTAGCATATGTTTTAATGACTAGGGAAGTTAGTTAATTTAGTTAACCTAGTTGGGACTTTAAGAGTCAGTTTAGGCTAATCTGAGTTTGTAATGGGATTTAGTTTTGGCTTAATTTAGTTTGGAAGAATGAAGCTTTATCAAAGCAAACCTCTCGATCAGAAAGTGGTGTTCGCTCACTGAAAGGTGGACGCTCCTGGATCTGGCAGGCGTTGGTTTCTCCACGAGCTGAGGCTGGAGTCCCCAGACTTGGAGTGGTGGTCCTGGAAGGCGTGGCCGCCGAGGACCTCGCCGGACAGTCCGTGGATACGTCCCGGTCAGCAAGGAAGGCATTTCAGCAGGCATGCTGAAGTCATTTCTGATCAGTCCCCGTGGTGAGGGAGAGATAAGAGACATCCACGCAAGCAGGTGTCTCTCAAGGCCTTGTACAAAGCTGATGGAGGTTCAGCTAAGACTCGAAGGATAGCAGCTCAGCTACACTCAGGCTGTAGCTCAGACCGAGACTGCATTCAGGTGGTAGCACCGACTCTGGCTTGTACCGGAACTGAATATTATTTTTGAGACTACGTTATCTTAAATTCAACCAATGAGAAGATATTAAGTGTACTAATCAGAACTGAGTTAGTAAACTGGTAGATGACTCTGATTGGATAGGGGACTGTGAGGGAGTTACCAACTCACATATGACTTCCGCCCGTTAAACACTCACATTATAAATGTAGAAATGCATGAAAATAGCAGAGAAGCATTATAACACTTTGAGTGTGAGTGTGTACTGTAGGTGACCCTGAACAGGAACAACAAGAGAATGTTCTGTAAACAAGAGATTACAGTTGGAACACCAGTCATTTGGTGTTAAAGAAGAGACTCTTTTACAGAGAGTGTTTTATTAGACCAGCTAGTGTCCAGTTAAGGTCATCTGGGAGATGGACACCTGAAAGTGGACAGTTGGACACCTGTAGGGATCTTGATTCAGGTTAAAACATAATCCAAGAGTGCTTGTATTCCAAGTTATTGGGAAAAAGATGGATTATTGTTGTGATGGTCAACAGAGGTCAAAGGTCAGAGGATGTAGCCTATTTGGTGAGGCTACATATCCCCCCTTTATTTCAAGGTCAGGGGCTCCTAGCAGAAGGTCGTTGCCTTGAAATACCAAATCCGATGACGGAGGACATCTTGGACCATCAGGACCCGAAAAGGAGGAAGGTTATTGGTACCTTCCCAACGGACAGAGTCAATTAAAAATGAATCAGAGTTAGAGATTACCAGACACAGGGGCACCTGTGTCAATGACCTTCAGGAAGTAAGAAGCATCCCACAAAAGAGCAGAATCAGGAAGAGGGCACCGATCCAAACGATGCCAGGAGACTGAAGAGTGGGGCAGTTTGTGAAGGAGTAGGCAGCAGCGGAGGCGTCGTTGATGAAGATCTCCAACCCAGAGCAGCGTCGGCAGATGAGTCGCAGACGAGACCAGATGGGACCTTGGACGTCCGGTCGCTGGACAGAAGAGTAGAGCAGAGGCACAGCACAGCAAAACAACCACAATCTGATGGAGGGCATCCAAAATGTGTGAATGTAGGCAGATTTGGTTAAGATAAACTAGAAAAATTAAATTAATCTAATTTTAAAATAAGGCTATGTGTCATGCCATTACATTAATTTAAGGATTTAACCTATTTAAATGATTTAAGAGCTCTATTATTTGTATAAAACTCTGAAGAGATTGACTTCACTCCCATGAGGTTACTCTAGGAGTGACACTTTTAAAGTGAATTTGGAAAGACATTACGTCATATTTTAAAATAAGTTTAAACTATTTAAAGTTTTGGAAATAACTTAGTAAACTAAGGATTGAGTTTTTGATAACCAAAAATTGAGTTTTGGAAATAGTGAAATCAGTCATTTTAGATCTGAAATCTAAAGTTTTAGAGGACATTTTGTTTTAAATGACCTAAAGTATATTTTATATATTCTTCTTTTTGATTTGAGGAAGGTAAATTAAAATGAAATGGCTTGCCTTTGCAGTAATTGTTATCATGAAATAATTATTGTCAATAGTAAACAATTAAACATTAAGTTTGATTTAAACATAAAGTAATTTTACTAAATGAATACAGCATTAGGCTGTAAAATAAAGGAACTCTGACTTAGTGTTTACCAGGATGGACGCACAGCTGACTGGAGTACAGCAGGCGACGTCAACAGCTCGACCAAGTCTGTTTATCAATAAAACACATGGTTAATAACACATGGTTAATAACACATGGTTAATAATACATGGTTAATAACACATGGGTTAAGGAGGCAAGAACATGGACACACATTCACGCCGATCAAAGAGAAAAGGGAGACAGCTGGTGTTAGGAGTCAGAGAACACAGAGACTCATTAGTTGGAGTGAAAAAGAGTCTTAAAGAAACGTCACCCCCCTTTGCGTGGAGGATGAGGTCGTTGTTAGTTCTCCATAGGTTAGAGATTGTCATAACTGGACATAACTGTCTGGACCAGTAGAGACTCCAGTCCACTGTCTGGACCAGTAGAGACACCAGTCCACTGTCTGGACCAGTATAGACTCCAGTCCACTGTCTGGACTAGTATTGACTCCAGTCCACTGTCTGGACCAGTAGAGACACTAGTCCACTGTCTGGACCAGTAGAGACACCAGTCCACTGTCTGGACCAGTATTGACACCAGTCCACTGTCTGGACCAGTATAGACTCCAGTCCACTGTCTGGACCAGTAGAGACACCAGTCCACTGTCTGGACCAGTAGAGACACCAGTCCACTGTCTGGACCAGTAGAGACACCAGTCCACTGTCTGGACCAGTAGAGACACCAGTCCACTGTCTGGACCAGTAGAGACTCCAGTCCACTGTCTGGACCAGTATAGACTCCAGTCCACTGTCTGGACCAGTAGAGACACCAGTCCACTGTCTGGACCAGTATAGACTCCAGTCCACTGTCTGGACCAGTATTGACACCAGTCCACTGTCTGGACCAGTAGAGACACCAGTCCACTGTCTGGACCAGTAGAGACACCAGTCCTCTGTCTGGACCAGTAGAGACTCCAGTCCACTGTCTGGACCAGTAGAGACACCAGTCCACTGTCTGGACCAGTAGAGACACCAGTCCACTGTCTGGACCAGTAGAGACACCAGTCCTCTGTCTGGACCAGTATAGACTCCAGTCCACTGTCTGGACCAGTAGAGACACCAGTCCTCTGTCTGGACCAGTAGAGACACCAGTCCTCTGTCTGGACCAGTAGAGACACCAGTCCACTGTCTGGACCAGTAGAGACACCAGTCCACTGTCAGGACCAGTAGAGACACCAGTCCTCTGTCTGGACCAGTAGAGACACCAGTCCACTGTCTGGACCAGTAGAGACACCAGTCCTCTGTCTGGACCAGTAGAGAAACCAGTCCACTGTCTGGACCAGTATTGACACCAGTCCACTGTCTGGACCAGTATTGACACCAGTCCACTGTCTGGACCAGTAGAGACACCAGTCCACTGTCAGGACCAGTAGAGACACCAGTCCACTGTCTGGACCAGTATTGACACCAGTCCACTGTCTGGACCAGTAGAGACACCAGTCCACTGTCTGGACCAGTATAGACTCCAGTCCACTGTCTGGACCAGTAGAGACACCAGTCCACTGTCTGGACCAGTA
>SSNR01000487.1:137092-149189 GCA_006937965.1 Callopanchax toddi | reverse complement strand
GGACCAGTAGAGACACCAGTCCTCTGTCTGGACCAGTAGAGACACCAGTCCACTGTCTGGACCAGTAGAGACACCAGTCCTCTGTCTGGACCAGTAGAGACACCAGTCCACTGTCTGGACCAGTATTGACACCAGTCCACTGTCTGGACCAGTATTGACACCAGTCCCCTGTCTGGACCAGTATAGACACCAGTCCACTGTCTGGACCAGTAGAGACACCAGTCCACTGTCTGGACCAGTAGAGACTCCAGTCCTCTGTCTGGACCAGTAGAGACTCCAGTCCACTGTCTGGACCAGTAGAGACTCCAGTCCACTGTCTGGACCAGTATAGACTCCAGTCCACTGTCTGGACCAGTAGAGACACCAGTCCTCTGTCTGGACCAGTAGAGACTCCAGTCCACTGTCTGGACCAGTAGAGACACCAGTCCACTGTCTGGACCAGTAGAGACTACAGTCCACTGTCTGGACCAGTAGAGACACCAGTCCACTGTCTGGACCAGTAGAGACTACAGTCCACTGTCTGGACCAGTAGAGACACCAGTCCACTGTCTGAACCAGTATTGACACCAGTTCACTGTCTGGACCAGTAGAGACACCAGTCCACTGTCTGGACCAGTAGAGACTCCATTCTACTGTCTGGACCAGTAGAGACTTCAGTCCACTGTCTGGACCAGTAGAGACTCCAGTCCACTGTCTGGACCAGTAGAGACACGTCTAAGTAATGAGAAGTTGGACATCGTGGACAGCTGCTCTCAGACCTTCAGTCAGAGTCCTGTCCCCTGCAGAAACACTCTCCTGACTCTGCAGTAGCCGGATGGACCAGAGATGGACCAGAGATGGACAGGACCAGAGGCTGAGTCCAGAGACCTGGTGGTGGGCCACTTTGTGGAATGGTGACAACAATCATCTCATTTTAAATGTCAACAAAACAAAGGAGCAGTTGTTAGCACTGTTGCCTCGCGGCAAGGAGGTTGTGAGTTCGCTCCCCGGCTCGGTGGCCTCTCTGTGTGGAGTTTGCGTGTTCTCCCCATGCCTGCGTGTGTTCTCTCCGGGTACTCCAGCTTCCTCCCACTGACTAAAAACATGACTGTCAGGGCGTCTCCCGCTGGGGAGCTGCTGACGTCAACTGGGTCTATAGTCGGGCGGTGGAGGGAATATGGAGGAGCTCCTCAATCCCACCAACGTGCATTCCTATGAGGAACCAGAGCTGAGAGACCTGGGGACGGACTGTCCAATCTCTGGGGCAGAAGTCTCTGAGGTCTCTGAGGTAGTCAAACCACTACAAAGCCCCGGGGGGTGCTGGGTATCTGAAAGCTATGGATGTTGTAGGTCTGTCGTGGTTGACACGTCTCTGCAACATTGCGTGGTCATCGGGGGCAGTTCCTGTGGTGTGGCAGACCGGGGTGGTGGTTCCATTTTTAAGAAGGGGGACCAGAGGGTGTGTTCCAACTATAGGGGGATCACACTCCTCAGCCTCCCTGGGAAGGTCTACTCCAGGGTCCTGGAGAGGAGGGTCCGGTCGATGGTTGAACCTCAGATAGAAGAGGAGCAATGTGGTTTTGGTCCTGGTCCTGGAACTGTGGACCAGCTCTTTACCCTCTCTAGGGTGATGGAGGGGTCATGGGAGTTTGTCCAACCAATCCACATGTGTTTAGTGGAGTGGATAGTAGTGGAGTCCTAGTCCTGGTCCTGTCCTGGTCCCGTCCCCATCCTGGTCCTGTCCTGATCTCGTCCCGGTCCCGTCCTGGTCCCGTCCCCATCCTGGTCCTGTCCCGTCCTAGTCCTGTCCTAGTCCCGTCCCCATCCTGGTCCCGTCCTTCCCCATCCTGGTCCCGTCCTCATCCCGACCCAGTCCCGTCCCCATCCTGGTCCCGTCCTGATCCCGACCCGGTCCCGTCCCCATCCTGGTCCCATCCTCGTCCTGGTCCAGTCTTGGTCCTGTCCTGGTCCCGTCCTAGTCCTGTCCCCGTCCTGGTCCCGTCCTAGTCTCATCCCCATCCTGGTCCCGTCCTGATCCTGACCCAGTCCCGTCCTGGTTCCGTCCCCATCCTGGTCACATCCTGGTCTCGTCCTGGTCCTGTCCCCATCCTGGTCCCCTCCTAGTCCTGTCCCCGTCCTGGTTCAGTCCTGATCCTGTCCGACAGGTAGAAGACAGAAGCATCTTGAAGCGACCAGCAGGAGTACGTCTGTAGGTTTTATAAAGTTGATGACAACAACACTGTAGAAGTGTCGGACTGGGACTCCGTATCGGTAGAGCCTCTAAAGCAAATGACTCGGACTCGAGGGCAAAACAACCTGATCTGGACTTCTATAAAATAAACATCATTATTTTGTCACTTAGTTTAGAGATCTTGTAAAATGGTTGTTCTAAATTCAACCAGAACATCAGCAGCCAGATGTTCAACCTGACACTCTGAGCGCTCAGAGGAATCGGCACAGATCCAGAACTTTAGCTGCTTTCTAAATTCTTGAATAAAACATGAAGTGTTTCAGTCCGCTAGTGGAAGCAGCATGGCTGTACGTCATGTCCTCCACTCTGCTGAGGCTCAGAGAGTTTAAACTCAGCTTGTTCTGAAGGAAATCCTGCCTGAGCTCACAAAACAACAGGAGTGTTTATAAAAATTAGAGAAAAAAGAACTAAGTGTTTGTCTAGAAAATCAGGAGGTGTGATTAACACCTTTTGGAGAATTATGAGTGAAGAAAACAGTTCAGCTGGAGTTTTCCTTTTTCTCTCTCCATGCTGTGGCAGGGTTCCTCTCTGATGGACTGATGGCCTGGTTTTTAGAAGAAGCAGGGACTCAGTGGCTGTCCTCAGAGAGGGGCTTACTGTACATTACAGAGTTGCTGCTCTGTCTGCATGAAGACAGGCTGCAGCACAAAGCATTCACCCACTGAGAAGACACAGAAAAATAAAAAGGCTGCTGTTCTGTCTCCTCAAGCTCTCCGATTGGACTCCCCTTGACAGCTGTTCTGTATAAATCAGAACATTCACTCTGCAGATTGTCCTGTGATGACCCTGCCAGCCGTGCTCTGGCATCGTCTCCTGTTCAGGCCTCACACGGCGCTAAAACCCCAAAACCCACCGTCTTCCACCTCAGCCAGGAGACGTTTCTGAGAAACAAAGCCTTCTGACGTAGGCAGGCTCTGTTTCTGTTTCAGGCTGGTGCTGAAGGTGGAGCTGAGTCTCAGCCAATGAAACGTCTCCATCACAAACCTGTAAACATTAGAGCTCTGAGTGCTAAGCTAGCTGCATCCAAACAGGAAGAATGGAACAAGTTTTCAATTTGATGTACCTTTTTCTAGTTGTGTTTGTTCTAGTGCACACAGGACACACAACAGACTCACTCCTTCTCAACAATGAAACGAGTGACTTGAGGACTGACAGCTGCCTGGGACTTTTAACTGAACAATAATCAGTATTTCACATCATTCCAACAGCTATCTGTATTTTCTGTAAGTGGCTCAATCATCCTATTGCTCCATGTTCATCTGTGACCTGAACCCATCATCACAAGCATGATGTCATCACGATAGACATTCTGACACCTCAGAGGCAGTGTGACATCACAAATTAAAACATTTCATTTGTAATTGTAGCGATTAAAACTCAGTTTTATTGCTCACCTTCTGCAGATTTATTTAGTTAAATTAGGTTTTATACGGAGCAGCTCTGGCTCGGATACCTTCAGTTATGACTCTTACTAAATGCAGGAAACCTAGGTTCTTTATGTACAGGGAGTGTTACGTACCTTTATGGACAGATGTAGGCTGAGTCAGGAATAAAGACTTTACAGAATTTATTCACTAGAAAGGCTAACAGACAGTTACAAACAGATTAGCAAGAGGTAGCATCGTTTAGCATATTAGCACGGTGTGGAGTGTTCATAATTGATCTTATTTATGAGTTTAATGATCTGAGTCTGTGATGTTTAAGACTAGGGTGTTTTATCTTAAGTTACGAAGGTAAGTTAGGGAGTTACGTGTTGCTGGAAGCTACGTGGAGTGTTAGCTTATCAACAGGCCTTAGGTTACCGGAGAGTGGCTCTTACTGTGCGGCGTTCTGATGGATCGGATCCGGGGCAAAAGGTAGCGAGGACCGCACGGAGGTGGAGGAGTCCCCCCTTGATCCGTCTGGAGCCTTTGGAGGCCGTTTGAGCCGCCGGGGCGACCAGGTTCATCCGAGGATACGGCGCTTAGCGAACCCATCTCTGGTCGGTGAAAGCATTCATCCCCATGTTGACAGAGAGAGCAAGACTGGCGTTGTCTCGCTGTCATGGGAGAGGAGAGGAGGTCGGTCGTAGAGTGGGGCTAGACCCACACAGAAGACGGAGACCGACTCCTGGAATAGCTCAGCTGTGTAGCAGGTGAACAGCGAGCCTCTTGTCTCAGTAAGGCTGAACTTCAGGAAGTGAAGTGAGCTAACAGCGGAACTGTGGCTCGGGAGGAGCCAATCAGAGTGGATCTTCTTAAAGTGGCCAATGGGATTTTAACAAGTCACATTCTCACACCATTAAACTCACATTACCTTAATGAGTGACTTGTTTCAAGTAATAACACTGATTTAACCTTAGCAAAGTAAAAATATGTAAACCGTATGATTTAAGGTTTATATAAAAATACTACTGAAGCTGGATCAAACATTCATACCACTGTAGGAGGAAGGTCATTAATCACATTAAGACATCATGTAACAGTAGATTAAAGAGTGTCATTTAGAAAGAGACACCAAGAGTCTTTAAGGTTATTATTACTCCTGTGGAGTCTTCTGGAAAAACCGACCTGGACACCTGGAGGAATGTTGAGTCAGGTTATCAGAGGTTAAAGCCTGATAAAGAGTCATTATAATCCAGGTTATTGGCAAAAAGAGGATTGTTGTTTGTGTGATGGTGAAGGGGTCAAAGGTCAGAGGCATAGCGTAATTGATAACGCTACATAATCATAGACTTCATAAATTAATTGATTTCATTTAGTTTCTACCATGTTCCATGTTGGAGTTCCATCACAGTTGGTTCCTACAGACGTCTTCAGATTTTAGAGCAGCTGCCCTTATTGGTGCATTGATTCTGATCAGTAGGTTTCAAAATAAAAGTCTCAAGTAGCTTACAATGTCCATCATCCATCCATTTCTGTAGATGCTTCATCCTCCACAGAGGGTTGAGGAGAGCTAGCGCCTAAATCCAGTGGTAAAGGGGCGAGAGACAGGGGACGCCCTGGACAGGTCATCAGTCCATCGCAAGATGAGAGGCGGGGGACGACCTGGACAGGTCACCAGTCCATCGCAGGATGAGAGGCGGGGGACGCCCTGGACAGGTCATCAGTCCATCGCAAGATGAGAGGCGGGGGACGACCTGGACAGGTCACCAGTCCATCGCAGGATGAGAGGCGGGGGACGACCTGGACAGGTCACCAGTCCATCGCAGGGCGAGAGGTGGGGGACGCCCTGGACAGGTCACCAGTCCATCGCAGGATGAGAGGCGGGGGACGCCCTGGACAGGTCATCAGTCCATCGCAAGATGAGAGGCGGGGGACGACCTGGACAGGTCACCAGTCCATCGCAGGATGAGAGGCGGGGGACGACCTGGACAGGTCACCAGTCCATCGCAGGGCGAGAGGCGGGGGACGCCCTGGACAGGTCACCAGTCCATCACAGGATGAGAGGCGGGGACGCCCTGGACGGGTCACCAGTCCATCACAGGATGAGAGGCGGGGGACGCCCTGGACAGGTCACCAGTCCATCACAGGATGAGAGGCGGGGGACGCCCTGGACAGGTCACCAGTCCATCTCAGGGCGAGAGACAGGGGACGCCCTGGACAGGTCACCAGTCCATCTCAGGGCGAGAGACAGGGGACGCCCTGGACGGGTCACCAGTCCATCTCAGGGCGAGAGACAGGGGACGCCCTGGACGGGTCACCAGTCCATCTCAGGGCGAGAGACAGGGGACGCCCTGGACAGGTCACCAGTCCATCTCAGGGCGAGAGACAGGGGACGCCCTTGACGGGTCACCAGTCCATCTCAGGGCGAGAGGGGGGGGATGCCCTGGATGGGTCACCAGTCCATCGCAGGGCGAGAGGGGGGGACGCCCTGGACAGGTCACCAGTCCATCGCAGGGCGAGAGGGGGGGGACGCCCTGGATGGGTCACCAGTCCATCGCAGGGCGAGAGGCGGGGGACGCCCTGGACGGGTCACCAGTCCATCGCAGGGCCAATATTAACTGCTATAATTTAAACTAATCTTTCTCACTCTGACGCTCCATCCTATGAATGATCTTGATATCAGAACAAAGCAGGAAGGTATTTCCATGCAAACCAAGAACTGAAACCTCTGTAAAACCTCCCAAACATGAACCTGTATGAAAACAAAATGACCATAATCCTCTAAGACCGTCTGTTTAGGGTCATTAGGGAGGGAGGTCGCTGAGAAAACACCCAGAGACTCTGCTAATGTTGGACAGAGCTGGGATGAAATGAGTGCCTGAGGAAACTATTACATGTTTGTGTGGCAGGAAGGAGCCAAAGATTTCCAAGAAGAGTACTTCAGGTCTACAACTTTTACAGAACTCAGCAGCCCGTGTCCTGACAAAGACCAGGAAGCGGGAGCACATCACTCCGGTTTTAAAATCACTGCATTGGCTCCCCGTATGTTTTAGGATCGATTTTAAGATACTGTTAATGGTTTTTAAGTGTCTTAATGGTCTTGGCCCTTCTTATCTTTCTGAACTGCTTTTGCCATTTGAACCCTCGCGGTCACTGCGCTCCTCTGGCAGCCGTCTCCTAGTCATCCCTAAAGTCAGGACACACCCACGGCGAAGCTTCTTTTGGTTATTACGGCCCTCGCTTCTGGAACGGACTGCCAGAGGACCTCAGGACCGCAGAGAACGTTCAGGTTTTTAAGAATAGACTCCAGACCCACCTTTTTAGATCAGCTTTTAACTGATTATTATTTATTTAGTTTTTTATTCACATTTTATTGGTTATTTTACTATTCATATAAGTTCTCGTTATTTTATATGCTACGCATTTTAATCCTCCAGTGTTTCCTCTGTGGAGCCCTCTGCCTTGGGACCGGTGGTCGGCGGTGGCGGCTCGGGCGCTCCCTGGTAGGGCCCGGGCAGTGGGGGGGGGGTTGCCACCCTCCATACCCGGGNTGCCCTTGGTTGGTGTGTGTCTGCTGACCTGGTTCTACAGCTGACGAGGCAGAGGGCCCACTAGATGGCGTGTTTCTCATTACTGGAGCCATCTGAGCTCAACATAGTGTTTACTGTGGTTTTGATGTGTATGTGTGGGTGTATGTGTGCCTGGGAATGGGTTGTGGACTGGGAGGGGAGAGTGTCATAATTGTTCTATGTGTGGGAAAGGGAGGGAATGTGGGTTGTATGGGTCATTTTAATCTGTCAAGCACTTTGTGTTGCTCACTGGGGCATGAAAGGTGCTATAGAAATAAAGTTTGATTTGATCTGCAACCAGAGCAGCTACAGAAACAGCAGAACTTTAGATAGAAATGGATGTGATGACACCTGGACCGAAGCACAGTGATCGTCTGACCGATAATAAACAGAGCAATGATTGTAGAATCCATCACAACACCAAAGATACTTAAAGAGCATTAGCTTCTGAACTAAAACAGAAGAGATGTTGACACTTCTGATCTGAAGCTTCATCAGCTTTTAGTGGAGCGATCAATTCATCAAGTTACATATGAAATCAGTCACTTTAATGCAATATTTCAGAGAGTCCTTTAATAAGTCAAAGAACACAAATGACTTTAATTCTTAAGAACAAGTAGGAACAAGTTCAACTTCTTCAGAAGCTTAGAAGAAAGACTGAAAGAACATGGAAGCATGAACCACAAACATGTGGAACATTTTTCCTTAGAGGTGAAACCCAAGATGTTTACCCACAATGCACGTCTCAGTACAAGCAGCTGATTCCAGCTGTCAGCACGGTGGTAGAGGGAACTCAGCAGGCCTTGAGTCCGCCAGGATCCTCTGTCTGGAGACCAAAGTGTTCTAGAGTCTGATGTGAGTCCATGGGTCTGACAGCTGATTGGACTGAACCGGGTCGTAAACCAGAACCAGCTGATCCAGTCAAAGAGCAGAAGGAAACGCTGCGGCTAGATCTCTGACCCTTCATGACCACAGCAAGAAAAAACAAAACCTTTATGTTCAGCTTTCTATTCCTCTGTGGCGATCAGGGTTATCGAAGGTCTACGTCCACATCAGATCATTTTCATTCTAGTGGCTTTGAGTAAAGGTCAGAGTTAAATGATGGGACTTAATCACCAAGTGGCTGACCTGTGAGTCAAAGAGCAGAAACGACGTCCTACAAACATCAACGAGCTGAAGCTCCGCTCAGAGACTGATGCAGAGGATTCACCCTCATCATCTCGTTTTCAGTGTTCCAACATGTTGAGGTGTTGTTGATCTGAGGGATTCTCTACTTTCATTTCAACAGGGATTGATTGGTGTTTTACTTCGAGGTGGTTATTTGATCAAAACTTCACTGAAAAACACAGCTGCTTGTGTTTGTGTCCATCAGGACTTCAAGAACTGAAACCAAAATAAAAAAGCATGAATTTAAAAGCCAGTATTTTATAATGTTATTTATTTTCTGACACCATCCTTTGAGCAATAGTATCATAATTTACAGTGTAAATCTGGTTGAAAGGTGAAAAGGGTTGAACACAGTAGAAAAGCAAATCAAACCGGTCAATTAAAGGAGCATTCCACACGTCTTCTGTCGGTCTAACATTGTCCAAACTAGTTCAGCAAAGGTTTGTTTTCATTGTAGTTTTCTGGGCTAACTAGAGGAACAACAGGTCGACCTGAAGTAGACGTAAGAAGAGCCTCTCTGGATGTCAAGGACAAACTGTTTCAGACAACTACTGTCCAAAACAGTCAAAGAAAAACTCATTATTCTTCTTATCATGTTTTTAGTGATATTAAAGCTTATATCTGCAGCCAGGTAAACAATGTAGCTTTTAACGTTTTTTGTAATGCCTCTTAACAATGTTCTAATATAGTGTATAGCTATAAATATATTGGGGAGATTAAAAAAAAAATCAATAAAGTAGTTGTCCCGCAGTTCTCTAAAAACTTCAGCCAATCCTATCGTTCCGACCAAACGATAGGATTGGACAATCCAGCTGTCTGTCTGCCGCATTTCCTCACTGCTTGGATTGGCATTAATCCGCCCGGACACATTTTGGGGCAGAACATCCCGGAAGTGAAAGGAGGACAGAATTAGTTATTGCTTCCATTTTAAGACACAAAACTTCTTTTCAGCTAGCAGAAAACTAAAAACGTTTGGAGGTAAAAAGAGGAAAACCCTGGGGGAATGTATCTACGGCTGGAGTTTTGTTTTGAACAGTCACTGTGGTAATTCATGGTCCCACGTCGTGGAAAAGCTGGACTCCGGATTTTAGCCGACGGGAGGGGTGAGTTCTCTGAGACGAGTTTAGCTAGCGATACCTCGTTTGTTTACAACGTCGCAGACAGCAGCCTTAAGCAACTCTGCTTCCAGCACTCAAGGAGAGCGGATGCTTTTTCTTCTCACCTTCCTCCCCGGTCTGCCTGCTGCCTTTGTCTTGTCGTATCTTTATCTGGAAGCACTCGTCTGCACTCATCTCTGAATTATGGATTTGGTCAGCCGGTCGATCAATTCAATTGACAAGATTTTTTCCACGTTTCGAACGGCGACGGGAGCGCTGATGTGCCCTGATTCAGCGCACCCGGCTGGATACGTGATGGATTCCTGGGGCGAGTGGTAGATCGTGTGCCTCTCGCTGCTTGAACTCAGACATTGGCGCTGCAAGATCTGAATCGTAAGATTGAAGATCTTAGCGGACTGGTGCGCAACTTGGGAACAAACTTGGAGAAAGCTCTTGCCCGGATTGAAGGAAACGGTGTGTATTTGTACAGCACTGTCTAAGTCCTAGAACTCCCAAAGCGCTTCACACTCAGGGCCGGCCCTGGACTGAATGGTGCCCTAGGCGAAAAATGATTTTGGCGCCCCCTACTGCCCAGAACAGAAACAACGTAACTTTTGCAAATTCTTAGTAAGCAATGTACTAAAGTTGGATAAACTTGAACTGATGACATTCATTCATATAATAAGTGGGGGGGCACAACAGCATGATAGCCCTTTAGTCTTAGCTAACTTGTTAAATGATGGTCCAGGAAAAATGTTCACAATGTCATGTATATTAATTAAATACCTCTACTTTGGGCCCGTTTCTCCTCCTCTTCCTTTCTTCGTTTCCTGAAGGCTGCCCCAGAGGGCTTGATTTGTCTTTTCATTCTGCCAGCGACTTTTAACAAGGTGCTATCACTGACAACGTCACAGACTCATCATGCATTATCTACAGTGTTGGGCAAGTTACTTCTAAACTGTAATGCATTATTTATTACTGGTTACTGTCATTTTTAAGTAATCCCTTACATTACAATATTACTGTTTTTAAATGTAAGGCATTACACTACTTTTGCATTACTTTTAGTTACTCTCACCAAAATGACTGTAAATATGGATTTGACCATAAAGGTAGCTCATTCTACATCCAGTGGAAGGTCATGTGATGGATACATGGAGATATACAACTATCTGGATATGCATTTATCTATCTATCCATCCATCATTTATCATCCATCTATCCATTTATCATTTATTATCCATCCATCAATCTATCATCCATATCTCTCCATATATCCCTACCTATCCATATATTATTCCATCATATCTATATACAGTATATTTAAATCTATAAAAATATATCTCTCTGCACAAGCAGTTTGACTGACTCCTACCTCCACCTGTGTGCTCCTCCTCCACCTGTCTGCTCCTCCCTCCTGCAGCAGAGGCTGCATGACGCGCGTTTCCTCTGCTCAGTGGGCGAGAGAGTGAACTCTCCAACTTCTGATGTGAATAACAGAGTGACTCTTTATCATGAAACTACCTCTCAGTTTGCTCGCTTCAGTTTACGGAGCGCTGCATGCGCTCATATGTCTTAACGCGCCTTGGATGCCGTGAGCGCGCACGACTCGGGCCGCGTTTTCCCTCTGGACTGAGTTCTGAACTGAACCACGCATGAGTTTCGGACCGGACAGAACCGGACTTGTTTCACTGGCTGCAGATTTACTCCTCTCTGCTCTGACTGACCACATTTTTCGCTGAGTGACGTTTCTCCTCTGAAGAACCCACCGCCTCAATCCGGGTTAAACGTGCACTGTAACGCGCACTGACGTTAAAATATTACAGCTTTTTTTCTGTAATGCCTTACATTACTGCGCTACCAAAAAAATCAATGCATTACAGTAATTAATAACCTTTGGAAGTCGTTACTCCCAACACTGATTATCAATAAACAACCGGACGGAGAGATGCGCTCAGCGCGCCTCTCCCCCACCTTACCTGATCACAGCCGGCAGCAGCAGGTAGCCATGGGGCGCCACGTTGACTGTTCATGAAGCAAAAGTTGTGCTTTTTTATTTAGTTTATGTATTTATTTATTTATTACTTACTTTGCTCTTTACATGAGATGAATGGTGTGTCCAGCAGTTTGTCAAAATAAATGAATAAATACAAATTTTAAAGGGACAATTTGGCGCCCTCTCCAGCAGAGGGCGCCCTAGGCAATGGCCTAATCAGCCTATGCCCAGAACCGGCCCTGTTCACACTACATTAGACACATTCACCCATTCACACGTGTTTTGGATTTATGGACATTTTAAGACTGGCTATGCACAGAAGGCAGGAAGCAATTTCATTCCTACCTGCTCTAAAACTATCTGTTATCTGGAATTTGGCGCCCCCAACTGGCCCTATAGGCTGAAGATGATCAAAGTCATCTGAAGAGGATTGCAGCTGAAGCCCCCCCCCCCCTTCTGTCCACATGGATCTGTGACTTTGGTTCAGTTCTCTGTGCTCGCCTAACATCATAATGAGAAACAATCATGGATGAAAGCGGGGAAGGTCATGGATTCACTCACTGCAGACATAACAAGCTATGGATACACATCATCTCCACCCAGCTCAACGTTCTCCTTGCTCCCTGATGCTCCCTGATGCTCCCCCCCCCCCCCCCCCCCCCCCCCCCCCCCCC
>SSNR01000487.1:105799-122155 GCA_006937965.1 Callopanchax toddi | reverse complement strand
CCCATTCGGACTCAATGTCCCCCACTGCTCTCGGGACGCGGTCGAAGCTCTGCCGGAGGTGGGAGTTGAAGACCATCTTGACAGGCTCTTCTGCCAGGCGTTCCCAGCAGACCCTCACTATACGTTTGGGTCTACCAGGTCTGCCATCTGATCCAACTCACCACCAGGTGGTGATCAGCTGACAGCTCCGCTCCTCTCTTCACCCGAGTGTCCAAAACATACGGTCTCAGGTCGGATGATACAACTATAAAGTCAATCATCGACCTGTAACCTAGGCTGCCCTGGTACCAGGTGTACCGGTGGGCATCCTTATGTTCCAACATGGTGTTCGTTATGGCCAAACTGAGACTTGCACAGAAGTCCAAAAACAGAACACCACTCGAGTTCAGATTGGGCGGGCCGTTCCTCCCAATCACGCCCCTCCAGGTCACGCTGTCATTGCCCACGTGAGCGTTGAAGTCCCCCAGCAGGACTATGGAGTCCCCAGTAGGAGCGCTATCCAGCACTCGTCCCAGGGACTCCAAAAAGGGTGGGTACTCTGAGCTGCTATTTGGTGCATAAGCACAAACAACAGACAGGACCCGTTCCCCAACCCGAAGGCGTAGGGAAGCTGCCCTTTCATCCCCCGGGGTAAACCCCAACGTACAGGCAGAGAGTCTTGGGGCTAACAGAAAGCCCCCCCAGCCCTCCGCCTCTCACCCGGATCAACTCCAGCANGTGTATAAGAGACAGATATATAAGAACATTAAAAAGTAAATATTATATATAAAAACATTAAAAAGTAAATATTATATATAAAAACATTAAAAAGTAAATATTATATATGAGAACATTAAAAAGTAAATATTATATATAAAAACATTAAAAAGTAAATATTATATATAATAACATTAAAAAGTAAATATTATATATAAGAACAATAAAAAGTAAATATTATACATAAAACATTAAAAAGTAAATATTATATATAAAACATTAAAAAGTAAATATTATATATGAGAACATTAAAAAGTAAATATTATATATAAAAACATTAAAAAGTATATATTATATATAAAACATTAAAAAGTAAATATTATATATAAAATCATTAAAAAGTAAATATTATATATAAAAACATTAAAAAGTAAATATTATATATGAGAACATTAAAAAGTAAATATTATATATAAAAACATTAAAAAGTATATGTTATATATAATAACATTAAAAAGTAAATATTATATATAAAAACATTAAAAAGTAAATATTATATATAATAACATTAAAAAGTAAATATTATATATAAAACATTAAAAAGTAAATATTATATATAATAACATTAAAAAGTAAATATTATATATAAAAACATTAAAAAGTAAATATTAAATATAATAACATTAAAAAGTAAATATATATAAAAACATTAAAAAGTAAATTTTATATATAAGAACATAACAAGAACATTCGTTCCCCCCCCCCCTCTCTGTGACACGCTAGACCCTCCTCAGCAGAGACCATCCTCCCTGGCGGCGCCTCGGCATTGGTGGTGCCTTTCTCCAGTGGCGTGCTGGGGCGTCTCGGGGTCTGGGTCTGGGTGCTGGGGGCGTCTGCCTGCTCTTCTTCCTGTGGCTGCCTGGTGGGATCTGGGCCCCCGGGGGTGGTCGGGCCTCTGCTGGGGCCGGTTCGCTCCTGGGTCTCGGGTCTCTGGTTCCGGCTAGATCTACCCTGGATGGCCGGCTGCAGGCGGTGCCTGTGAGCTCCTAGCCGCGACCCCCCAGGGGCTCTAGCGCGGTGACTGCCGGGGGGCCCACGTGGGGTGAGCCTCTGCGCCCTCTGGGGGAGAGTTTAGCGACTGCCCTGATGGCGGTCTCCCTGGGGTGTCCGTGCCCTGGGTGTCCTCTGGACGTCTGGGGCCTGGACCTCCTTCGCGTCCTCCGTGGGCCTTGGGGGCGGGTCTGTGGCTCCTCGAACTTATTATTGAATGTTTCAATAGAGAAACCTTACATAAACAAGCGCGCATATATACACACACAGGTGATCACAAGGTGCTCACATAAAGACGACTCAGGTGTTTTCAGACACATTGACTGGGGCTGTGGTTGACACTGAACTCTCTTGAACTGGTGTATACGTATACATTTGAAGAATATCACAACTGTTGTGTATTCAGATGCTGTTTGTTGCTGTTGTATCTTTTCTCCTGTTTTGTTTGTTTGTGCTTTATTTACAGGTCTAGAAGTGGACTCTTCACGTCTCTTGTTCTCTTCTTTTTCTGTTTACTTTCTCCCCCATCCCTCTTTCTGTACCCTTCCCTTCACTTTCAGGCTCCGTGTCCAATCAACCATAAAAACATTCTAATAAAGATGTTGTGGGTTATATTTAAACAAAAATCAGGAGGAGTTTTATAGCAGTGGCTGTAACCTCTCACCTTGTTTTTGGCACTCAGACATTATTCTGTTTGCTCCACAGCCGGACAGGACACGGGGTAAAAACAAACAAACAAAAAAAAAAAAGAACATTAATAAGGAATAAATAAATAAGTAGAAGTGAGATGGCGTTAAGTTTTACTTTTACCTGTACTTGATTTGTTTCAGGGTTTTTATAAAGATGTTTTTTATGTTGATTTGAAATAAAGTGTCTTAATGATGTTCACTGGTTTGAGTTTGGCCACCAGCTCTCAGCTAAGTTCTCACATGTTCACACTTTCTGACTCTGAGGTTTCCAGATATCAGCTCTGAGACTTTAAACTGAAAACATTTCATCCAAATACGTAATCAAACATCCAGAAACATGAGTGTAAGGCACCCTACTAGTCAACATCATGAGAGGGTTAACTAACAGCTCATCGCTCAATCTAATTCATGCTTTGAGTTAAAGATCTCTGTTGATATAATTATAAAAGCTTCTCATTTCTTGATAAACATAAAGAGGTATTGTTTGTGTTGACCAGGTTTTTGCAGCCTTCATTATATGAAGAAAGAACAAGATGAGCTACACAAATCAACCATTTAGTGCCTGAGTTGTTGAAGTGATTTTGACTCTACCTGCATGAATCGTCTCATTTTGATTCATGTTACATGATGAGTCATCAGATGAAAGCCTGTAAACGTAATGACGTTCTTTAAATACCCCTGGTCTTTACTGAGGCTTTTCTTCTATTCAACTATCCGTCCAAATATTCTGATTCCACCTTGAATTTCTGATCAGAAAATGTGACCTTTGATTGAAACCTGGTTCAGATTAAAGTCTGATTCCCTCTCGTCTCGTCTGACAGAGATCCCTTCCACCAAGCCGCAGAGTGTTTGAACCTGAGCCAGAAAACTGAACACAAAACAAATGTTTAGAGCGTTTTACACAGGCTGGATCTGGATTTTTCTTTAAGGTTTTAGCTCCACGATTAGTTTCTGTGGAGAATCAAACTTGTATCTGAGCTCTGGATTGATTAAACTGGGAGCACTGATCTCATCTGATGAGGCACGATGTGCATCTGGGTTTGATTGGAAATCCTTACAAACCAGCATCTCATGTGCTGCTCATATTGGCAACAAGGTGAATCACAAATGGCCACACATATACAAACTTCCAGTTGGAATCAAAGCGGTGATGTTTTTGGCACCACTTTAGTTTAATTGAGGTCTTTAGGACTAACATTCTGATTAGTTTTAGTCTCATTTTATGTGATAGTTTTAGTCCAGTTTTAGTTGACAAAAACTCACTAAAAACTCAAAAAAAGTTTGAATCCTTTAACAAAGTCATTTATAGGTCAGTAAGTTTGAAATTACTCACATCAATTCAAAAGTACCAATGGCTGTTTGGCAATAAACAGGAAAAGTAACAAAAAACATCCAAAACGGACAAAACTACAATAACCAAAGTGTTCATGCAACACATTGAGTACTGGTCTGACATTCAGTCAGAATGATAACAAACACATGTTGCTGTTTGATCAATAAAATCACCAATCAGGACTTAAAGCTCATCAGCAGGTTGAATGTCCAAATAGTGCCACAATTCTATTTAAACAAAAGAAACAGACAAACCCAACGCCTCACCGTGGAGCTGATTTAATAAGGATCACAGGGTTGTCACAAGCTGTCAGGAAGGAAGTATCCATTAGAAGAGAGAGCACACCGCCAGAGTGATCACCTCTGAGCTAATAACGGAAGGCTTCAACCACATTGTGCCACAGTGAGAGGGTTCTCAGAAGTGGAGATTGAGTTCACATGAGTGACAGCTCCACATACTGTTCCACCACTACACACACTAAAGTCCTCCCTACAAAAACTCACAGTCACTCATCAAACAGCTGCATGAGCTCGTCAGCGTCTCGTTAAAACAGGTGCGTTAACGCTAAATGTTTGTTATCGTCTCAGTCAACGAAACCACCACTGAATCCCACTGAGTCTGTATGTTTAGCACCAGGTTTCATGGTTGGTCCGAGGATGGAAGTGCACAAACTGTGGCTGCTGTTCAGATTATGTTGTAGTCATAAAAATGTATGTCACATTTTGTTCACACGCGGTTCACTTTCCACCCTGATTTTCTCCACTTTATTCTCCCCCTGACTGTTTCACATTCTCACTCGTCTGACCTGCAGACACTGAAATGAGAGAACTCTACGCGAGGCTGAGAAGCAGCAACACATGGACGGAGACAGAGGCCATCTTTAGTTATGTGTGTGTGTGTGTGTGTGTGTGTGTGTGTGTGTGTGTGTGTGTGTGTGTGTGATGGAAGTATTGTGGTGCCTTCAGCATGGCCTGATGCTCTGGACCAATGAGGGACCAAAGGGTTTGAGGGCATGAAGAAGGGGACCCTGACCCCAGTGGTCCCTGTTCTGGCTCTGAAGCTCAGGAGGATCCTGTTACTAGTCGGTGAACAAAGATGTCTGAGCTGGGGTCAGAGGTCAGCAAAGCTTGCTCCTCAGTGTGTAGTAAACAGACTCAGAGAGGTTTCTCAGATGAAAATGACCCTTAAATAAAGACGTCCCTGAGGTAAGGCTCCAGAGTCCCTTTGATAGTGAAATGATTCATTCATTAAGTTTATTAGTTCATTTGGTCATTAGTGTTTTAAATGTATTTATTCTGGATGGAAACTAAATGAATAAAAAGAAGATGGAGACAAAAAAAAAACCACAAAGACCAAATTCGTAAAAATATAATCTGATATTATAAAACAGAGTAAATTCAAAATCTTCAGCATCCAGAACAAATGAAGACAGATCCACAGGAAGGTGTTTGTTTGTCCAATCATCCTCCACCTGTTCAGATGAGCACTTCACTAAAACAGAGGATAAATCAACTGCATCATTTTACATGTGTCTAAATGTTAAAATCTGATGACTGCCTTACCTTCCTCCGCTTATCCAGGTCCGGGTCACAGGGGCAGCATCCCAAGTAGGGCATCCCAGGCCGTCCTCTCCCTGGTCAAGTCCGTCAGCTCCTCCGCTGGGACGCCCAGGCGTTCCCAGGCCAACCTGGAGCTGTATTTCCTCCAGCTTGTCCTGGGTCAACCCGGGGGCTAACCCGCTTCAAACTCGGCTGTGAACCTCCCCAGTAAGAGCTGAAGGTCAGAGCTCGATGAAGTTGGAGGACCAGACTCACACTCCTCTGGTACAGGGACTGAATGGCCCTTAACTAAAGACCATCCACCCCGTACTCCTGGAGCGCCCCCCACAGGGTGTCCCTGGGGACACGGTCATAAGCCTTCTCCAAATCCACTAAACACATGTGGATTGGTTGGACAAACTCCCATGACCCCTCCATCACCCTAGTGAGGGTAAAGAGCTGGTCCACAGTTCCAGGACCAGGACCAAAACCACATTGCTCCTCTTCTATCTGAGGTTCAACCATCGACCGGACCCTCCTCTCCAGGACCCTGGAGTAGACCTTCCCAGGGAGGCTGAGGAGTGTGATCCCCCTATAGTTGGAACACACCCTCTGGTCCCCCTTCTTAAAAATGGGAACCACCACCCCGGTCTGCCACTCCACAGGAACTGCCCCCGATGACCACGCAATGTTGCAGAGACGTGTCAACCACGACAGACCTACAACATCCATAGCTTTCAGGTACCCAGGTCAGATCTCATCCACCCCCGGGGCTCCGCCACTGCGTAGTTTTTTGACTACCTCAGAGACTTCTGCCCCAGAGATTGGACAGTCCGTCCCCAGTTCTCCCAGCTCTGGTTCCTCAAAGGAATGCGTGTTGGTGGGATTGAGGAGCTCCTCAAAGTATTCCTTCCACCGCCCGACTATAGTCCCAGTTGATGTCAGCAGCTCCCCGTCCCCACTGTAAACAGTGTGAGCGAGTTGCTGCCTTCCTCCCCTGAGGCGCCGGATGGTTTACCAGAACCTTTTTGGAGCCGACCGATAGTCTTTCTCCATGGTCTCGCCAAACTCCTCCCACGCCCAAGACTTGGCCTTTGAAACTGCCACTGCTGCACCCCGCTTGGCCCGCCGGTACCTGTCTGCTGCCTCTGGAGACCCACAGACCAGCCACGCCCTGTAGGCCTCCTTCTTCAGCCTGACGGCTCCCCTAACCTCTGGTGTCCACCAGCGGGTACGGGGGTTACCGCCACGATTGGCACCGGCTACCTTACGACCACAGCTAGCAACAGCCGCCTCAACAATCGCAGAGCGGAACAAGGCCCATTCGGACTCCATGTCCCCCACTGCTCTCGGGACGCGGTCGAAGCTCTGCCGGAGGTGGGAGTTGAAGACCATCTTGACAGGCTCTTCTGCCAGGCGTTCCCAGCAGACCCTCACTATACGTTTGGGTGTACCAGGTCTGCCATCTGATCCAACTCACCACCAGGTGGTGATCAGCTGACAGCTCCGCTCCTCTCTTCACCCGAGTGTCCAAAACATACGGTCTCAGGTCGGATGATACAACTATAAAGTCAATCATCGACCTGTAACCTAGGCTGCCCTGGTACCAGGTGTACCGGTGGGCATCCTTATGTTCCAACATGGTGTTCGTTATGGCCAAACTGAGACTTGCACAGAAGTCCAAAAACAGAACACCACTCGAGTTCAGATTGGGCGGGCCGTTCCTCCCAATCACGCCCCTCCAGGTCACGCTGTCATTGCCCACGTGAGCATTGAAGTCTCCCAGCAGGACAATGGAGTCCCCTGTAGGAGCGCTATCCAGCACTCGTCCCAGAGACTCCAAAAAGGGTGGGTACTCTGAGCTGCTATTTGGTGCATAAGCACAAACAACAGTCAGGACCCGTTCCCCAACCCGAAGGCGTAGGGAAGCTGCCCTTTCGTCCCCCGGAGAAAACCCCAACATACAGGCAGAGAGTCTTGGGGCTAACAGAAAGCCCCCCTCAGCCCTCCGCCTCTCACCCGGATCAACTCCAGCAAAGAAGAGAGTCCAACCCCTCTCCAGGACTCGGGTTCCAGAGCCAACGCTATGTGTCGAGGTGAGCCCGACTATATCTAGCCGGTATCGCTCAGCCTCTTCCACAAGCTCCAGCTCCTTCCCCGCCAGAGAGGTGACGTTCCATGTCCCAACAGCCAGTTTTCCTGTCCGGGTATCGGACCGCCAAAGCTCCCGCCTCGGTCTGCCATCCGATCCACATTGCACCGGACCCTTCATGTTCCTCCTGCAGGTGGAGGGTCCACAGTTAGGATCTGATGACTGACGTGAAAACAAATAAGTCAAACAAATGTTAGCTCAATAACAAAACTGATGAGTTTTCACTATGTTCTTATTGGCTTCCTGTGGCGGCCATCTTGAATCATGTTGACCATCAGCTGTAGACAAACATCCAATCATTACTTTATGAAAGTTTGATGAAACTCCACCCAGTGGTTGAGGAGAGAGAAAAACAGACAGAGTGGAGATCTGTGTTGATCCATGACTGGGATGGGTACAGTCTGATGAGGTAGCATCGAGTCAGCCAATAAATACTGCCCTATAAAAGAATAAGAATAAAACTACATATCTGATGTTGAGGTTGAATAAACAGGATAAGAAGTCGATATTACATTTGTGATGTTTTGATGACTTGTCTATGGTTTTTGTTGAGTTTATCTTGAACAAATGTAAAATCTTGGACCAACATCAGGGTTCTTGTGTTCTCTGTGAGGAACGTGTGTCTGTTGGGATTCCTGCTCATTTTATCTTAAACCCTGAATGAGGGAACCTTAAAATGGACTGATTTCACCTGATTTGGTTCTTTTTGTCTTTATTAAGGAGTGGTTTGATCTCATGGTTCAAACTGTTAGAGGGAACGATCCATTCTTCAGACGGCTGTGTTCATTTCAGGCCCGTTTTATTGCCAGATGCTTGAAGAACAATTAAAGGGCTGTTTGGACCTCCCCCTCCACTCCTCCTGAACGTCGCACCTCCTCACTTTAACCAGTTAGCCACACACCTTGCTTAGAAAATACTAGAGATGCACTGATGTCGATACTAGCATCGGGCACCAGTCTGACCGTGTGTGTACTCATACTCATCAAAGTGCTCCAGTACTACAGGACCTGACACCAGTGAGATGGAGCGTCATCTACCTGATAGTATTAGTTTGCATACAAATGCTCTAAACCAGTAAGCAGCACTCAAGCATCATAAAATGAATGCAAACCACATAAAACGGTAAAAATTCACCACTGATGAACAAACCATGTGACTTAAAGCTTAGAGGAGGAGCTCTGTCAGGAGGAGGAGGTACGTCCTGGTGAACATAGGGCCGACTGCTAATCATGTTCCGTCCAGTTCATTTCGAAGCAGAGATGCATTTCATTTTTTCAGTGAGGTACTTCAGGGAGTACCAAGAATCCAAGTCAGCTGTTTTAAAAGTCTGACAATTACTAGACTGAAGGCTAATGCTCACGCTCGGCCTTAAGTGGGCCATAATCTGACTAAAACAGGAGTTTTTAGTTTGTGTTGTACTCATAAATTTAAAAAGGGGGCTGCTGGTTTCCATTCACACACCCAGACTCTTAAAGTCCACACACCTCATTCAGAATACCTGAAACCCCCGGTTATGGAGGCTCTTAGGAGCCCAAACACCATGCATGGCTGGCTGTATTTGCTTAATCCTTTTTATCTGTTTAATAGTTCTGCAGGGAGGGGCCCCCGGTGGGCTGCAGGGGACCCTGATTGGGTGTGATGTCATCTGCTGCTTAACTGGGCTTCGCCTTTAAGTGCTTTCCACCATGTTTGGAGATCAAAAGGCACACTCACCAGAGCAGCTTTAATCACCTCGTCTGCTAGGGGCAGGTGTGTGTGTGTGTGTGTGTGTGTGTGTGTGTGTGTGTGTGTGTGTGTGTGTGTGTGTGTGTGGTATTGGTGGAGTGATGCGGATATGCAAAAGGTTGCTGGCATTTCCAAAGATAGCCAGGCTGACATTTCTATTGACTTTGATGTTGATAATCCCTCACAAGTCCCCTAAAGCTAGCTGAGACTTTATGTGTGTGTGTTTGTGTTTAAGGTGCAGCTACATAGGAAGGAGTCTTGTTGCCAGGTTGTTGGGTTGAAATCAGCTTTATCAGTGTTTACCTATGAAAGTGCTGCAGACTTTTAGATTTGAGATTGAAGAAAACATCAACAGTGATTCTTCTTTACCAGCTTTGATCCTGATGATGGAGAAATCTGGGGATCAGATCGTTTTAGAAAAGTTACAGAGAAGAGAACAATGCTGTGTTCTTTCTATGTTCATTGGGATTTTCAGCCATTTTGAATTTTTCTCTATGTAAACATGATATCTCAGAAAAAGCTTCCTGGCCAGCCTTTGTTCTGAGTTTACGTTCTTCTAATGAGCTAACCGCTAATCTGAGTGAGCTAAGACCATCTCTAAACAGCTCATGGTTCAGAACCATCAATGTCTCATTAGATAATAGTTTGCATGGAGCTTGTGGTCTTTTAAAGGAAGTTCTTAGTGTTTGCACTAAAGGACCGTGTAACATAACCTTGGTGACCTGACATTGCATAAGCTGATGGCAGCAGAGACTTTGGAAATGTCTTAATGCAGAAAGTCCATTTGTTAAAATGGCTGGCCTGAAGATCATAAACACCAGTAGTTCTGCATTCTGGTGATGTTTATGTTTGTAAACAAACAAAAGATGGAAATCTATGGAGACAACAACAGAGTTCCATGTTTGTCGTTGTGTCCTTGGGCCAACGTATGGTCGATTTGATTCTGTGGCTACAATGTAGCTGACTGTCACCACTGACTAACGTAAAGCACTTTGTGGTCCATGACTTAGAATAGCTCTCTCCTCAGCCTCAGTGGGAAGGTCTACCAAGATCCTGGAGAGGAGGGGCCAGTCGATATGCGCTGTGTGGTTTTGGTCCTGGAGCTCTATTCTGCAGTTTTTCAACACACAAAGCTCATGATGTTATTTGTTTTTGACAATAACTGTAAAATATAAGAGAAAGCACCTAAAGGAGGTGGATCCTTTACTTTTCTTCAGACTCAGCCAGGACCAAGCAGCCTCCCACATAGCAAAATAGGTCTGGCCCGGATCTGGCCCTGTGGTATGTGGCCCGGCACTAACATCTGGCCCGCATACCACAATGAATGACGGCCCTGTATTGGCCCAGAGGTCATTTACCAGAGGTGGCCCAGATGTGGGCCAATAAAGGGCCAGATCTGGGATGGTCCAATCTAAGCTGGAAGAACCGAACCACAACTGGGCCAGATCCGGCATGCCATCAGATAAACAGTGCCATGATTGCCAGATCTGCCAGAAGTCAGCCAGATATGCCGGCTCAATGCTGAATTTGGCCCAGACCCATCTGCTATCAGGGCTGCTGCTCTGGACATCATCTGTCTTCAGCTCTGACAGAGACAAGACAGCCTGAAGATCCTCATCCAGCTCATGTTCACTCAGCACACGTCTTCCTGCACGGAGCCATGGTTGTTTCTGTCAGAGGTCAATGGAAGTGTCATCAGCCCTGCAGCAGGGTGAAGGGTCACACTCAGTCACAGACAGAACATCTGATCATGTGAGAGCGATAGGGATCTGAACCCAGCCTCTGTCTCTGGGTTCATGAAACCAAAGGGTGTTTCTGACAGATCGGTCTGGTTAGCTGACCCCAGATCAGCAGTGTTACCATCACAGACATGAAAGACTAGCTGTTCTCTGAACATCCTGCTTTAGTGGGTCATGTGTTTATGTAGATTTATAAAAAATCAATACAATCAGTTCTTTGATTGGAAAACGAACACATTAAAGATCGTTTAGCGCTAGAAGTTTAAAGACAATGACTTTAGCTCAAAAGTCAAGTAATGGAGGAGTCAGATCTCCTATCTGGTGAGTGATCAGCTTTCAAACTTACATCATTTACAGAAAACTGTCAGTGTCTGAGGTCTTTTTTACTCTGAGGCCAGAAAAAATCTGTTTAAATTTAGAATTAAAGGTGTCCATTTAAAGGAGCCAGTTCATAAACAGAGAAACACCGTGTTGTGTTTGCTAACCTGTCACAACACCAGACCCTTTTCATCCCCTGCAGCTTTGAAAAAGCAACAACATGCAGAGGATACATCAAAATGTCCTCTTCCATCAGGAACCTGCTGCTGCGATCTTTGGTAACGCTGCGTCTTGTGTTGTGGACAAAAATGGACATGGAATTTGAGTGAGAAAGCCCCGCCCCCTTTGGAGCAGGTAGACTAGACAGTAGAAACATCAGAGTTTCAACGGGACTCAGAGAGCTGGATGTCACCTGACTGAACTGGGACACAGTCAGGGGTGAAGTTAGAGAGCCTGATGATGATGTCACACTTTAAAATCAGGGCTCTCTAAAGTTTGTAACTTTTCTACCACAAGAGCTGCGTGTTTGGTAAGTGGTCCCGGGTTCTGTTCCTCTGAGCAGGTCTGAACACATACCAGAACAAAAGATCCAGGTTCTGGATTCTGGTCTTCTTGGCCCCGTTACCAAACCAAACCGCTTTCCTGCTGCTGCTCTTTGGAGTAAGAACCAAGCCAGCATCCCTGACCAGCGGTGAGATCCATGCTCGTGACTCGTGTGTTTCCATAGATCCACCGCCGTTCTGAGAAAGACTAGAGACGCTCACATCGACCTGCAGCCACTTCCTGGTTGTTTCAATAAAAAAGTGTGGTTCTCATTCTGGGTCCTACCTGATCATAGCAGCCGTACTCAGGTTTGTGTTGCATTCTGGGATGCAGGCAGGGCTGGACTGGGACTACCATGGTCATTTACAGGGGTCCACACTATCTTTTCACCCAAGGGAGCAGCAGGTGCTGATGTCTGTTGTCACAAAGAGTTCGTCCTAAGGTTGTGTCTTTGTTTGTCTGTTTTGGGGGGTGCACACATCAAGACCATATGAGAACTCCTTAACAAAATTCCAACAAGTCACTCAGATCACAGGCTGCACACTTGGTTCTGAGTTGTAACACACAGGTTCCCAGTGGGCCGACCCAAAGCGACCATCGGCCCACTGGGAAAATGACGGTATACCTGAAGGCTGGTCCGTCGGTGGTGGCGGGAGGGCCCACAAACATCTGTAGCTACTGCGTAGCTCCTAGCCAGCCAACAGGTTGTGTGGATGAACAATGAGGTCATCTGAACAATGAGGTCATCTGAACAATGAGGTCATCTGAACAATGAGGTCATCTGAACAATGAGGTCATCTGAACACATGACAGACTTTTCTTCTCCAACTAAAACACTGAAGTGTTCAAAAGGTTGATAAACGTCTCAGAGAGAGGAGGATTAGCTCAGGCTAATGGAGGCTAATGAACCCGTGTCTTGTACTTACTTCTGGTAGCTCCGCCCTCATACACATCTGACCAATAAGCAGACTGAACGTGGTTTTCAATGCATTTTATTTTTTGCCATTTTTTCTAAAAAGAAACAATTGAAGGAAAAGTTAGAAATGAAGAGAATTCTGAACTGAATTGGACCTAAACATCAAAACATCAGTGACTTCCTTCACTCACCGAGTTTCTCACTGCTGTAGGAACTGTTGTGTAGGGACTAGAGGTCAGAGGTCACATCCTAGAGTCCATAGAGCTCAGTGAGGACTGGTCTGCTTTTTTCCAGTGCTCTAAGAGTCACGCTGTCTAACAACCACCTGAGACGTGTCGGTGCACTCAGCTGATGTCTAACAGTGAGACTACTAGCACCATTTGGCTGGACCTCTGTTCAAAAGGGGGTGAAGATTTATGCACTTACATACTTTGTTATTATTTTGTAGAAATCTGTTTTCACTTTAAAGGGACACTAAAGGGTTTTTGTCAAATCTTTTGTGAAAGAAGCCACAGTTTGTATCTCATAATGATTTTATAAAAGCCATTGAAAGGTCAAACCTCCATGGAGTGAAACGTTGTTGTAGTCACTGTAAAGCCCTATATTATGAAGTGAGGCCTGACAGCAGTACATGCTAGTCTGTGCATGTTGTCTGCCTGCTGTGTGTTGTACAGCCTGAATGGAGTCAGTCACTGACAGAAGACCCTCTTATCACAGCCCAGAGCCCAAACAAAGATGAGACAGGTCATCTCCTGCAGGAGGAAGTCCTGTCATCTGATCTGATGGACCTGAGCCTCTCCTCTCTCCCTTTGTCCAAACACTCTGACTCCCACTCCCCGATTCCATCCACAGTCCATCATTTCAGAACTTCCTCTTTCCCTTTGACCCTCCTGGTTTTTCACATAGTTTAAAGGTGGTTTGCTTCCTGCTGTGTGTGAGTCTCTCAAATGATCTGCATTGACTGAAAACACAAAGAAATCCTGTAAAACCTCATTCTAGCACACAGACATCAATGGATAAACTAAGAGGCGCTGCCCACCTGCTGACAGGACTAGAATTAAACGAAAACTTTCTACGCTCACACACACACAGTAAGTTTTGATCATTATGTTTTTAATTATATTTTAATTAGTTTTTATTATTTTTGTTGGTTTTTAACAGTCTTTTATTTGTTATTGATGTTTTGGTTCTTTGTCTTTTATTCATGTTTTATTTTGATGTTTTTGTGATTGATTCCTGTGAAAGGTGCTATAGAGATAAAAGCTTGCTACATCTATAGACCCTCACTGTGTCATTCATAAACAAATACAGAATAAAGTCCTATTTTCAACAAATCTTTATGAGATAGTTACAAAAACTCCTAAACCTAATGAAAGTAAAGACTCAGTTCAATCCACAGTAAGCAACGTTATAACTGTCTCTGTAAGGATCCAATAAACCAGGGGTATCAAGGTGGGCCCACCAGACACGGACTGGCCATCGCCCCTCTGAACTGGTGGTGGGAGCTGCAGACTGGTCCAGTCATGCAGTCCATGATCTGAGCTGCTCCTTTCCTGTGGTGGGGCTCAGCTACAGAACGCTCCAAAAGGTTGTGGATGCTGAGCGACGCCGGTGTCAGAACACTGGCGGTGGTGTGTTACGCTGCGGTACAACAGGTACCACAGGTAAGGAGCCTCACAGAGCTGATCAGGGACACAAACACAGCCAGCAGACCAGACCAGCACACACACACACACACACACACACACACACACACCACTGTAACAGAAGCCCACATGCAGAAACAGTAAAGAGATTTAAAATGATGTTAATGTGATTAAAAATCATGATTTGATAAATGTAGCTGTCATTAATGAATCATAATGAAGGTGATAATGTGATACCACTTTATAATTTAGGATTCTTTGCAGCATTTATGGATCACTTGTGAATTATGTTGAACAAATAGATATGATTTTAAATGTAGGACAGCTAATCAATGCAACAAATACTCAGGGACCATAAAAAACAGAGGATTCAGTTTAATCTCCTCCATGTGTTCTAGAATCATATTGGTGAGCATTTCCTAGGTAACATGTTGGGTGGTAGGTGGAGCTCTCTGTGATCAGATACGTTTCCCTGCATGCGTCGATGTTGCTCAGAGTTGAGGTTTCTGTTTTTCTCATCATCCACTGTGACGCTGGAGGGATTACATCCTCTTTGTCTTTGTCAGACTCCAGCGATGATCTCTTAGCTGGCCTCCATTTTACCACAGAGCTCACGCTGCAGCTGCTGAGACTCGGGTTACGTCCCTGCTTTTAGAACCGCCGTGTTGGAGCAGGGAGGGCAGGAACAATGGGGGGCCGTGGGTGGAAGTGAGATCAGACACCAGAGCTTTACTCTTCTGCACTCTGACATTTCTTTGCCCTAGAAACAGCAGAGCCAAGGTCATGTGACCATTTGCATTTTAGAACTGAAGCTTTCCTCTCCCTGTTCACACTGTGGTGAGAGTTTCATCATCTGGCAGTGTGAGAGCTGTGATTTGTTAAGGATAACAGGGCTTAGTGCTGCTAAACATCCTCCAGCCTTCATCACAGGAACACAAGTAGTGTTAAGACCCCAAAACACCTCAGAAACAATCCCTCTGTTCAGGTTAGATCACCGATAGATAACCGCTCGTCCCACGGTGCGGAAGGAAACCAACACATTTAAAGGTTTTCATTGATACTTTAGTCATCGTGATGACTGTTGAGTCTGCACTCCCTCAAAGGACAAGCGACAACAAACAACAACACAGCATTAGAGACGGAGTTGCTGACAAAACCTTGTTAGCTTTAGCACTGGTAAAGAAAACAAAAACAACACAACAGAGACTTGCAGGCTAATTCTCTTCTAACCAGACTACCCTGTGCAGCTGTCCTTTAATCCTACTGTCTGCTCCTTCAGTACTACGTATTTACAAGAGGAAACAGGGCTGTGGAGGTCAGCAGGTTGGAATAACTAGCACTCGTTAGCATCTAATTATACTGCATTAACTAAAGAAGACAAGGACAATGTGACAGGATAAACATTAATAAAAGTGACGTTACCACGTTAGTAGAAGTGACGTTACCATGTTAGTAAAAGTGACGTTACCATGTTAGTAAAAGTGACGTTACCACGTTAGTGAAAGTGACGTTACCACGTTAGTAAAAGTGACGTTACCATGTTAGTAAAAGTGACGTTACCACGTTAGTGAAAGTGACGTTACCACGTTAGTGAAAGTGACGTTACCACGTTAGTGAAAGTGACGTTACCACGTTAGTAAAAGTGACATTACCACGTTAGTAAAAGTGACATTACCACGTTAGTAAAAGTGACGTTACCACGTTAGTGAAAGTGACGTTACCACGTTAGTAAAAGTGACGTTACCACGTTAGTAAAAGTGACGTTACCACGTTAGTAAAAGTGACGTTACCACGTTAGTAAAAGTGACGTTACCACGTTAGTAAAAGTGACGTTACCACGTTAGTGATAGTGACGTTACCACGTTAGTAAAAGTGACGTTACCACGTTAGTAAAAGTGACGTTACCACGTTAGTAAAAGTGACGTTACCACGTTAGTAAAAGTGACGTTACCACGTTAGTAAAAGTGACGTTACCACGTTAGTAAAAGTGACGTTACCACGTTAGTAAAAG
>SSNR01000487.1:42394-51703 GCA_006937965.1 Callopanchax toddi | reverse complement strand
GGGGGGGGGGGGGGGGGGGGGTGCAGATCTCCAGTAATGGCTCTCAGCACCGGTGCTAAAAAAGATGAAAAGATGGGCATTTGTTCAAAAAAGATAAACTACAAGATGTATTTAATTGGTAAGAGATGCAGGCACATAGCTCCCTCACCACGCTGTGAATTATCAAAAAGTTCAAGAGATTGTTAAAGATGTGTCGGGGACAAGGGTTCTGCAGTAGAACAGAATTACAATTTGGAGCTGCTCAACTTCAAACACATCCTGATACCTCAGAGAGTGATGGGCATGTAATCTCAGCGCTGTGTTAGATGTGCTGCCTCCAACTCTGATGCTGCCGCTGTGCTAAACTTGTTCAATGTATACCAGCTATTAAAATGACATGGGTTTCAGTGAGCTCTGCTCAGGATGGAGCGGTCCAAATCCCCAGGTGAGCTGCACAACTCCTTCATGAAGCTTTGATTTATTTTACTGATGTGAGAATGTAATACAGCCAGAGTCATAACACTGCAGAACACTCCCTTTGTGGTTCATTACTTTTAGTTTGAGGATTTTTAGTTTTATTTCAGAGGAATTCCAGCTGTTCTTGAGGTACAAAGTAGGAACGGTACATTTACAGCAGCTAAAGAAATCTGACTCCAGATCCAGAGGATGTGACAGGAAGTCAAGGTCAGCCACGATTTGGGCTTTTACCTGTTAAAGTTGTAGTAAAAAGGTTTCGTATTTGAGTGATGTGCCTTGAGAAGGAGCGTGAGTCAGGATGTGAGAGTGAACACAGAGGAGCTTATGAACAGGACCTCTAGGAGGCTGTAGAGTCAGGTGGAATAAAAAACATAAATAAACAGCACAAACTTCAAGTGAAGAAAGGTACGTCACCAATACGACGCTCTTATTATAAAACGGTGACCGTGGTAACCAACAGTGATGTGTTAGTGTCACCATGGTTACCACTGGCTCAGTATGGAAACCACACCTGTGTCTCTGGCAGCAACAACGTGACTTTTATCAGTTATTTGTCTAAAGAAAAGACCACGCCCACCAGTGACATCACTCAAAGTGGGTGGAGTCTCTATTAACAGGAGGTAGTCCTCTGACCAGAGCAATAGCAAAATCAGGAGAGACGCTGCTGCAGATCGGTGACCAAGGTGAAGCCAACTTTCAGATATTTAAACGAACTTTTAATTTAAGAAGTCATTGCATTTCAGTTTGTGGAGTAAAATTATGGAATGGATTAAATCATGGATTAAAGCAATGTCCAAGTCTGACCCAGTTCAAAAAGTGGTACAAAAATATGGTTTTCCTGAGGTTCAGGGAGGAAGAGGGATTCTGATTGGACCAGATCCAATGAGTGGTGTGGGGGTGGTAAAGTATTTGTATATATAAGTGTATATACACACGTGTAAAAGAAAATGGGTTATGTTTGTGATTGGGTGTAGTGGTGAATGCTGTGTGTGCTTGGAGGTGGGTGAATGGGAAAAGGGATGCTCAGATACAGTGGCGGCTGGTGAAAATTTTTTTGGGTGGGGCGCATTTTTGCTAGTCAGTTTTCAGATGCGCAAAAAAAAAATCACATATCACCACTAGGGCAGGGAATGATAATATTTTCATCTGACTGAATATTTTGCTGGTAAAAATCCCTAGTACCACCAGTTCTCTAGAAATGTGGAGCTGTTAGGTCTAATTCTACACATCAAACAGTAAAGAAATCATAAAGTCTTCATGAGGAGACCTTAGAATAATATCAATATAATCAGATACAAATAAAAAACAACCAAAATGTGGTCACAACAGAAGTTGTAAAAGTTTCAAGGAAAAAACAACCTGACAAAGTCAAAAACATTACTTAATATTCACAATTATCTTTCTACTGACACCACAAACAAATAAATCCACCTCTAACTAATACAGTCAGATAATTAATGTTACAATTCAGACAACAACCACTAACCAAGCAAGTCATGACAATCAGCTCAACTAATGAAGTGAATTAACAACAAAATAAAGTCAAATCCACTGATAAGTCCCATCAAACCCAGTCAGACCAAACTTCCTTAAAACGCCATAATAATTTAATGAAAAGTAGAGAAAACGCATGAAAAACGGGCTAAACTACATAAACCAACGATTCAATCAGCAGTACCTGTATTTCTCTAACATTCGGCAGACACCTCAACAAACACATGTCGCTATTTAAGGTATAAATTCACTCATCAGGACTTAGCACTGCTAACCGCGGCTAGCTCCGCCTATGGGGTTTTTGAATGGGAAAATCCGTGACAGACACATAGTTATTAAGAAAAAAAACAAACAAATGAAGTCACTCACCATTGAGTTGATGAAATCAGGACAAATTGAATCATTCGGCTTGTTTTCACAAGCAGGAAAGAAGGATTCTTTGAATAAATATCCATTTTCTACCCTCCATTAAAAAGAGAGCAAGAACTTCCGGTTTCGGTCTGAGCAACACTCCAGACTCCTGCCGTTGTGCGCATGTCACACAGGGACGCTGAAGACCTGCGTCCCGAGCGATCTCCTATTTTTTGCACTCAGTGCGCATGCGTCAGGGGCAAAAAACAATGCGCTATGTTGGGACGGCGTCCCGTCCAGACATGCGCAGTAGAACCCAGAGAAACACGACCTACCGGTCCAGTAAAAAATAGTAAGAAAACTTTTCTAAACTACACCTAAATGCAGATTATACACAGCACTTATTGATAATGGATGGCTCCTTTAGTTTTATTTTTATGTTAGTGTTTTATATTTTGTGATCCCTATTTCTCTTCTTCTTCCTCTTGGGACTGGTGGGGCGGCGCCCGAGCGCCCCCTATGGACGGGCCGCCATTCTGAATGTAAAGGTGTGAGTGGGACATTTGGTCAAAGACGATGATTATTAGTAGTACTAAGGACAGGTTGTAAACAAGGACACTGTTCTTTTTGATTTATGAACAAATGAGAAAGGGGCAGGAAATTCAAAAAGCTTATGCTTCTTCCTGCTCCCTTTGAACATATTAATTATACACACAAGTATATGTATACATGTGTGTGTGTATGAAAGTGTGTGTATATATATATATATATATATATATACTGTATATATATATATATATACTGTATATATATATATATATATATACAGTATATATATATATATATACTGTATATATATATATATATATATATATATATATATATACAGTATATATATATATATGTATATATATATATATATACAGTATATATTTATATATATATTATATATATATATATATATATATATATATATATATATATATATATATATATGTATAAAGTATTATGCTCTCATTATTATTATTTTATTTTATTTTGCTGAAATTACGGATATGTTCAAATAAATGATTGATTCATTCAGCAGCATCCTATTGAGCCGTGAGGAGCTGAGATGGACAACCTACCGTTGACTGAAGCTGGTGCTGCTCTGTGGGAGTCCACCATGTGTGACACCCTGACCAGCTTATATGTGTGAAGCTGTTAGTTTCAGGTGTGACCCCTCGGGACCTTTAGGGTGATGGATGTTTGTGTGTGCAGTAAATTTCATCTATTGTTTCTGCAGTGACTTTTTGATCAGGTTTCTTAAAACATTAGTGATGTTTAAAACAGCAAGCAGTGGTTTTTCTGTGTGTTTCTTTTACAGTTTATCTCAGTAGCTTTGGTTCATTTCTCACAACAGAATTAAAGTTTGTACAACAGTCAGCTCAACCTTCACAACATGTCGTCATCTGTTCTCAGCCTGGAGTCAGGTTCCTGTTCACTTCATCCACTGGTCTCTGCTTTAGGACAGGAAGCCACTGAGTTCGTACAGATATCTGATCAATCATCGCTTTCCACCTGCTTTTATCACGTCTGTCTAAATGAACTCTACTGAGTCGTCATTGTTCAGACAACTAATAATCCTCATCTCACTGATTGTGTCGTTACACACTGTTGTGTTGATCATGTTGTCAAACATTGTGTACATCCAGTTTCTAAATCTTTGTCATGTTTCCATAAATCACTGTCCTCAGGTGACCCTGATCTTCCACTGAGTTAGAGGCTGTGTGAACCAGTGAGACCAGTCTGCTGTGGTCAGCCAGTGGTCTGCAGCACATGACAGGATGCTGCTGGAGGATCTTCCTCCCTACTCTCCATTCCTAAATCCCACTGAGGAGTTTTTCTCTTCCTGGAGGTGGAAGGTAACTGACCGGCGTCCACAGACCCAGATGACCCTGTTGATGATGCAGCTTGTGATGACATCACAGCAGAGTCCTGCAGAGGGTGGACTCAGAACTCTAGAAGAAACTTTCCTCTGCATTGACAGAGCTGACATTCACTGTGATGTAGATGGACATCTGTGTCCAGACAGACGGAGCGTCTAGATGTCCATGACTGATCTGCAGCAGCGTCTGGTTTACAGGATCTACAGTTTCTAAACTACTAGTCTGGTTTACCGAGACAAAGGGAGTTTAGTCTTTGTAAATGTTTTTGTTCCAGGTGAACAATGCTGTGAAAAGTAGTAAAAATGATAAAGTAAAGTGTGTTCAGTGTCTTGATCTTTTACTTCTAGTTTTCTAAAAGCCTGGTCTGTAACGCTGTCTGGACTTTACACTGGGCAGCACTTCAGAGTCCATCCATCCATCCATTTTCTGTAGCTGCTTATTCCTCCACAGAGGGTCGCGGGGCAGCTGGCGCCTATCTCCAGCGGTCAAGGGGCGAGAGGCGGGGGACACCCTGGACAGGTCGCCAGTCCATCGCAGGGCCACACAGAGACGAACGAGACAAACAACCACACACCCACTCACACCTAAGGACAATTTACCAGCCCAATCAGCCTGACAGTCATGTCTTTGGACTGTGGGAGGAAACCGGAGTACCCGGAGGAAACCCACGCACGCACGGGGAGAACATGCAAACTCCACGCAGAGAGGCCGCAGAGCCGGGACGCGAACCCACGACCTCCTTGCTGCGAGGCAACAGTGCTGCACTTCAGAGTCATCAATGAAAACATGACGTAACCATGTGATGGTGTTTACACCATGCTGCTGTCAGAACTCGTCATTCTGACAACACTGACACTTTCACTGACATAAAGACTTGGTTTTGAAGAACAAATGATCCATTTTGATGGAGGAGCTTTTGCAGGTTATCTATCATGTGTTACAGTTTGCACTGATTGTTTAGAGAATCGTCTTAGCAGTGGTGAAAACTTTAACTCTGTTGGGAGAAATGAACCAGAGCTACTGGGAAAACCTGTAAATCATGACTATTTAAGACAGCTAACAGAATTGGCTTTTAGACCTGACACTGCTGTGTTAAAGTGATGCAACCCTCCTGTGGTGGGTGTGGCTTAGACAGCGCTGCAGGGCAGAGATGAGGTAGTGGTTCAGGAACAGGGCCAGATAGGAGCTGTAGTGTTTACCACCAGCTCATATACGTCAAGTAGTAACAGACAGAGGGGGAAGGGCTGTTTACGCCTCATCCAGCCTACAGATCACTATTTAGATCTGTAGAAAACTATCAGTTTAGCTCACTGAACCTTTTCCAGCTAGTCAACGGTCCCACCAGACATCAGATCATGGTGTCATTACAGTCACAAACCGAAGAGTCCCAACAAACACGAATCATCACCAAACGAGACCTGAGGCCTTTTTCTGAACCAGGAGTCATTTACAGTCTGCTCCAGTTTGACTGGAATGGGATTATCTCAGTCCTGATGTTGATGCATGAGAATTCTGTTATGTACGTTTTATTAAAACTATTAACAAACAAAGAAATACAGAGTCAGTGACATGTCTGGTTCACATTTAGTCCATGTGGTTTTGGGCTAAAGTCAGAAAAACTGACCTCAGCTCAGACTTCAGAGAGCTACGGTCAGAAAGGATCAAGCTGATTGGTTCACCTCAGAAACCTCCGAGAACGTCAACAGTCCTCAGAACGTCTGGAGAACCAATAAATCACTAGATGGAAACAACTCAGAGGGAAGCTCACCCACTAATAATAATAATAATAATAATAATAATAAGTATTATTATTATTTAATAGCACTTTTCTCTCAGAGGATAACCAAAGTGCGTACCAAACTCCATCATCCAGCCCACCTCACTCAGGTGGAGGTGAAGACTGCCCACAGAGACCCTGGGTCAGTCTGACGGAGGACAGGGGGACATTGTGTGTTGTCGGACCCTCTGACCACCAACACTCACCCTTAGGTCAGATGGGTCAGTGTCTGGTCCATGACTGAACCGGCAGCCCTCAGATTACAGGACAACCTGCTCTCCTGTCACTGCTGACCCTTTACTGGTAGCAGGACCAGACTGATGAAGGCTCACATGGTCTACTGCAGACGATCCCAGATGATCCAAATGCCTCTCCTCCAGTCCTCATCAGTCCAGTCCCTGGACCTTCAGCTGATCCTCAGTCTGTCTCTGATGGTTTTCTTGGCTTCTTTGCTGCCCTTCCTGACACCAGGTCATCCTCCATATTCTTCTCCTCTCTGAGCTGCAGATGTTCTCACAGCTGCTGCTGATGGTTCTGCTCTGGTTCTGGACCTTCTTGGAGCCCTGATCCCAGAGCTGGGTCCGCTTTAGGGGACGGTCCTGGTGCTGCTGGACCACCTTGGAGCCCTGAAGCCTTCTTGATGAGGTTAAAGGATAAAGTTCATGATAAACAGGGACTCTGTGATTCATCATAATTCCATCTGATCACTCTTCAGAACATTCGTCCAAACGGTCCTCAGCTGTACACACGGCCATCTTTATCAGTGACACAACAATTCTTCTGCTGTCATCAGCCTATAAACCTCACTAACTAGCCTCTGTTTAGAGAAACGAGATGTTTTATTAGCAGACAGAACTGTTTTCATATGGATGCTCCTCGTTTATCCCAAAGCTTCCCTCTGAACTGTTGGCAAAAGCATCGCTGTAGCTGAAGCCGAGTGGTACTTGGGTGGATGTTTTTGGGTGTTCTCATGTGCTCTAGTAGCCAACACCCACGCCTGCAATGCATTTAGTGAGGCAGACTGATACACATACAAATGGTTTCTCCTCAGACTGTCCCAGGTGTCACAGCTCTGTCCTAACTAGAGATTAATCCCAGTCAGGTCTGGTGTTTAAACACATTCCTGACATGTTGAATGGCTGCTGGAGCTCTGAGGGGGAACATTACAGCACAATGCTGCTGCAGGAAGAACACATCCTACAGTGTGTTGTTGTTGTTCCCCTCTCCTGTGACGTCTGTGAGGAAACAGTTTGATGATCGCTGCTGAGTTCGGTGGAGCGCAGATCAAATGTGTGTGTGTGAGAGACCGAGTGTGTGTGTGTGTGCTTGAAAGAGACTGAGAGATTTTCCAATGGTGAGGCAAAAACTGAGCTCAGACTTCAAAGGTGTGTCAGGGCACGCGGCGCTCAGCCAGCCGGGCGTCGCCGCCGCTGTACGGCCATGTAAATTTCATGACGAGTCTCTGCGTATCCTGTTATCAAGCTCTAATCTCACCGCTTGCACATTCTGATTTTTTACAATTGCACATGGATCCTTTTCAAACCAAAACAACCATTTGAACTCATTAAAGCGTATTCTACTCCCTTCCCACGCCTCTTCCCCTCTGTGCTCGTCCCATTGGTGTATTGTGTTTCTCCCAGCCCGCCAGCTGTCAGACACAAGCCAAATCTTCACCCCACCTCTCACTTCTCCCCTCCTCTCTCATTCTTCCCCTCATTGGTCGTCTCTCCTCCACACCTTTGTGGCGTTGGCCTCCTCGGCTCTCTGAACCCTGAGCCGCTCTCTGGGGCTGAGCTGTCAGGGGGAGCTGAGCCATGTTGCTGCTCCTCTTTCTGCCTCAGAAAAGCAGAAGTTCTCTGAGCACAATGAGCAGAAGTCTGTGAGGGTTGTCTTCACACTAACAGCTACAGGAGTTATTCACAGGATTTGGGCTTTATTGGTCTGGTTGTCTTGTTTTAACATTTCATCTCAAATGATTCTCTGTAATCTCCTTTAATAGAAGTCCTTTTAGTAGCTGCAGCGATGTGCTGTCCTACACATGGCTCAGCAGACAAACAGGAACACAGGTCCACAGACCTGCACAGAATCACAGACAAGGTGCTTTAGAAACTGCTGAAGACCAAACCTGTTTCATGCTTGAATTTAAAGGATTTAATCAAAACAGAAATCAAACAGAATACTTAATGAGAAGAGAGCCAACGTTCCAGGAGGTGAGAGGCTCTATGGGTTCTGTCAGATTCTTTATCTGAGCAGGAAAATGGATGTTTGTGATCTCAGACCAACAAACTGGTTTTTAAGGTCTTCAACACAGCGTTAAGATCTAAAGATGATCCAACCATCACTTCAGTTCACAATCATCTCCCTGTAGCAGAGACTTCTGTCAGCCAATCACCACTTGATTTGTAATGTAAAGACCAATGACAGCTAGCGATGCTATGACACTGCTGTAACCGGCACATCCGTGGTTTCATTTGGTCCTTTTATAGATCATCCTCCTGTTTAGATCAGTACTGGGACACACAGCTATGCCTAACGCAGACCTTTAACCACAGTTCAGGCATATAAAACCACTCTGGTTCTACATAGTCCCAACATTATGTTAGATCCATGGGCATAGATTTAGCATGGATGGAGGTGATGTGTCCCCATCAATAATTCGATCCGATTGAGGGTGCACCAATAGCGCTGCATCCCCACCGATAATACGTGCAGCCCAGTGCTGCTGTGCACGGAGTCTGCAGACGGATCTGGATTGACCATCACAAGCCCCTCGCAGCCCACTGGGCCGCATACGCCAATGGCACCTGCCCCGGGTCTGGATGAGGACCAGGCTGGACTGGACATCATGAAATGTTAAACATGCTAACGCGTTGGAAAACTGACTGGGCAATGTGAACAGATTACAGAACCAAGTGTGGTTCCCCGAGGATTCTGACAGTGTGTGTTTACATACTGCTTTAAAGTGATAAGATGCAACTTTTTCATATTTTAAAATCTTCTCCTTGAGCCAGTCTGTGCTAATCTGACTCTTTACAGAGTTAATGAAAAGTCACTTAGCCCCATCTGGTGGTTAGATCCGGAATACCACGATTGAAAGATCTCCATCGCCGTCACGGTACCCAGGAAGTCACGTGTCTCACGAGGGTTAGGCTAACTCAAAGTGGCTAGCTGTTATGCTAGCTCTGGAGTGTTTTTAGCTCATGATTCCTGATTTTTCCCATCTCTCCCTGCTTGAACACAGCTGATTTCTTTGAAGGAGTAAATAACCGCTCCTGTAGAAAGCTATGAAGGCTGAGGAGACAT
>SSNR01000487.1:19894-34894 GCA_006937965.1 Callopanchax toddi | reverse complement strand
TACTACTACTACTAGTACTAGCACTACTACTACTACTACTACTACTATTACCACTACTACCACTACTACTAATACTATCACTACTGCTACTACTACTACTAATACTACCACTACTATTACTACTACTACTACTAATACTACCACTACTACTACCACTACTACTAATACTACCACTACTACTACTACTACTACTACTACTACTACTACCACTACTACTAATACTACCACTACTACTACTACTACTACCACTACTACTAATACTACCACTACTACTACTACCACTACTACTAATACTACCACTACTACTACAACTACTACTAATACTACCACTACTACTACTACTACTACTACTACTACTACAACACAAGACTCATCCTCTCCTGAGTTAGCTCCAGTTAACTCCTGCGGTCTCTCGCTGCAGCTCAACTGACAGCTGAATGTTTTACTATACGAAGTATCAGCTCCATAGTATTGGAGTACTTTTATGAGTACGAGTATGAGTACACATTTTTTATATTGAACGATTGCCTGATACCGACATATCTCTAGTCTCAACTAACTCATGAACTTCTTTAAATAACTTTTTTGAACAATTAATAATTCAAAAACTGAAAAGCCTCGGAAACTGCCACTGCTGCACCCCGCTTGGCCCTCCGATACCCATCAGCTGCCTCTGGAGACCCACAGACCAGCCACGCCCTGTAGGCCTCCTTCTTCAGCCTGACGGCTCCCCTAACCTCTGGTGTCCACCAGCGGGTACGGGGGTTACCGCCACGACTGGCACCGGCTACCTTGCGACCACAGCTAGCAACAGCCGCCTCAACAATCGCAGAGCGGAACAAGGCCCATTTGGACTCAATGTCCCCCACTGCTCTCGGGACGCGGTCGAAGCTCTGCCGGAGGTGGGAGTTGGAGACCATCTTGACAGGCTCTTCTGCCACGCGTTCCCAGCAGACCCTCACTATACGTTTGGGTCTACCAGGTCTGCCATCTGATCCAGCTCACCACCAGGTGGTGATCAGCTGACAGCTCCGCTCCTCTCTTCACTCGAGTGTCCAAAACATACGGTCTCAGGTCAGATGATACAACTATAAAGTCAATCATCGACCTGTAACCTAGGCTGCCCTGGTACCAGGTGTACTGGTGGGCATCCTTATGTTCCAACATGGTGTTCGTTATGGCCATCTTGAATTGTTTTTATTTAAAATTGAAAAAGTAGAGTGAAAACCCTGAATAATAACTCCAGGTCTAAAGTTATCAGTATGAACTGATATAGTGTAAGAAGACCAACCTGCCAGGCCTCAGGAGGTCCACGGTGCTTTTACACTCCACACACTGACTGAACCTGGATTTATAATTGGCTATGTGACTGGAACAGTCTCAGTCTTCTGTGGTACCTGCCCTTATCAGCTGATCATGTTTAAAACCAATCATTTCTTAGTGAAATTCTCAGGGTTGATTAGGGTCTTTGTAAACCTCCTGTCGTAGTGACACATACACACCCAACAGAATGTGTCAGAAGCTTTAGACCAAGTGGTTTTAGGTCCAGATGGGTTCTGGTCCCATACAGCCCTCTCTCTTCTCATGCTCTGTGGGGAGTTTTTACACAGCTCGTGTTACCCAGACAGGCACAGTTTGACGAGATGGAAACACCAAAAACTACAGCAGGTTTACAGCAACTGAAAGTATCAAAAATACACATTTGAACACATAAATGTAGAGTATTTTTGACATTTAGTGAAATATTCTTGAAGCACTCAGTTGAAGCAGCTCTCCTTTAGACAGCTAGGGCAGAAGATGGAACTGATAATGGAAACAGGACTCTCCAGTCCAGTAATCCCAGAAGACCTCGTTCCCTCAGGGTGCATCCCTGTCTTCAGAGAATCACTCTCAGCTTGGCTTTGTGTATCATTGGACCTCTAGGGATGCAACACAAACCAACCTTCTGGTGTTGGGGCTCTGAGAGGGAGGCTGTTTCTCTCCATCTCAACAAAGGAAAGCCAAACCAGCTCGGTGTCACAAAAACAGGCAGCGTGCTTTTCTGTCACCCCCTTCTGCAAGAGGAGGAAAGCTGATACATACCTGCACCATCTACAGGTTTCAAACAGGAAAAACAGGGATATTAAATGTTTTACGTCTTAGTTCAGTGGTGTTCTCACGTGTCCTAACAGAAGAGAATCAGGGCTCAGTGGTACACCCACGGTTTACATTTCACATTTGGTGCCATTATTCAACTCACTGGGTCAGTTTAAGAGGACTGAGAGAAAAATGAAACCAAGTGCTGGATGGGTTCTCCATCCCACCAGCTGAGTCAGCGGGAACCATGTAGGACCCAGATCTGAGTCCTTTTTAGTGTGTGCTGCATGTCTTCACAAAGGAAACTCCATTTTTCAGTGTAATAGGATTAATTAATCATCTTGGTTAATCTCAACTTTGATGGATTTACATAAGCTTTAAATGCTGTAATAGAAGACAGCCTTTAGCCAGGCTTTTATCAAATCCACCAGGAAAACACAGGAGGTCTACAAAGGCCTCCTATGAGGACTCGTCACGAGGGATTCCTGCTATTAAACAATCCATAGGAGTTCTACTGTGGTTTATAGATTACTGAGGTCATTTATGATTTATGCCAAGCAGAACTTTTTACTCTTATTTGGATTTTTAAAAGTAAGTATAAGCATCCATAACATGCAGGAGTCAGTGGTGGTTCCTAAAGGAACGTGTTACAAATAAAAAGAGAAGATGAGACAGATTGTGGTTCAAATTCTAAATTACTTCACTAAACCCAAAGAGAACGTAGATGTTAAAGTCATTTATAATAAATCCTATAGTAATTAACACATACAGTAATGTGAGATTCTTCAAAGACTCATCCAGGTTCTATCTGTGGACAGGTAGGATCTTCTAGTGGTCTGTGATGGACAGGAAGGATCTCCTAGTGGTCTGTGATGGACAGGAAGGATCTCCTAGTGGTCTGTGATGGACAGGAAGGATCTTCTAGTGGTCTGTGATGGACAGGAAGGATCTCCTAGTGGTCTGTGATGGACAGGAAGGATCTTCTAGTGGTCTGTGATGGACAAGAATTACCTTCTAGTGGTCTGTGATGGACAGGAAGGATCTTCTAGTGGTCTGTGATGGACAGGAAGGATCTTCTAGTGGTCTGAGATGGACAGGAAGGATCCTAGTGGTCTGAGATGGACAGGAAGGATCTCCTAGTGGTCTGAGATGGACAGGAAGGATCCTAGTGGTCTGAGATGGACATGAAGGATTTTCTAGTGGTCTGTGATGGACAGGAAGGATCTTCTAGTGGTCTGAGATGGACAGGAAGGATCCTAGTGGTCTGAGATGGACAGGAAGGATCTCCTAGTGGTCTGTGATGGACAGGAAGGATCTTCTAGTGGTCTGTGATGGACAGGAAGGGTCTTCTAGTGGTCTGAGATGGACAGGAAGGATCTCCTAGTGGTCTGTGATGGACAGGAAGGATCTTCTAGTGGTCTGAGATGGACAGGAAGGATCTTCTAGTGGTCTGTGATGGACAGGAAGGATCTCCTAGTGGTCTGTGATGGACAGGAAGGATCTCCTGTGCTGCAGCAGATCTGAAGAAGCTCTGACTGAAGATACTCTGTTGTTGAGTTACTGTCTTGTAGAGGATGCTCAGTTGTCCATCATGTTCTTCATTTTATGAAGGTCCTCCTTTGTCTGGGGCGCCGTGTTGCTCAGTAGGTAGAGTGGCTGGTCTGGCAACCAGAGGGTTGCCGGATCCATCCCAGCTCCAGCTGGGTTCCTTTGCCGTTGTGTCCTTGGGCCAGACGCTTCACCCACCTTGCCTACTGGTGGTGGTGGGAGGGACTTGGCGGCTGCTCGTGCATGACATCCTGCCTCCGTCAGTGTGCCCCCGGACAGCTGAGGCTCCGGTGTGTGAATGAGTGTTGTGTTGAACAGACTGTGAAGACTGTAGAACCCTCCAGAGATAATCCAGAGGCATGACATTACACATGTAAAGCCTTGTTATGTGACAACAGGCCTTTAAATAAACATCCTCATTCCTTAGCAATAATGGACCATAGACCACCAATCAACACCAGAGGTCAATTATTCAGGAAGTCACTACCAGAAGTCCATGCTACAAAGTGTGACCAGTGAATCTATGCTGTGTATTTATCATTCGTGCAGGAGGACGTCAGATCAACTAGACTCTAGGTCTGGGTTTAGTGTTTGTTCAGCCTGGTGCAGAGTGTTAGAGCAGTAATCAGCTAAAGCTCTTCTAATCTGAAGCATGTTTAGAGGTTTGTCGTACAAATAAAGACTACAAACATCCAGAGGCTTCACATGAGTACAGAAGGAGAGTGGTGTCTGTGTTCAGATAATGTAGACACAAAAAGTCCACATATACAGGAATGAACCTGGACTGCTGTCACCGTGACCAGCTGGACTACAGAGTGAAAGACTACTGGAGGGTTTTCAAACTTAGAACCTAAGAAACCACACATGGTGATTAACATCATGGATGATGAACGCTCTGCTCCATGTGTGTGGCGTACAGCTACATGGAAAAGACAACGCATCACACATGAACCGATTTCACACACCAACATTCTCAAGTCAGATGTAAAATCTCACAGAACTTCTATGAGACCAGACGTTCGCTTTCATCACTTGGTTTGGGAACCTATCTGAAGGAGAAAAAAACAGGATGAAACAAACAGTAAAGGTGGCCAGTAAAATTATGGGTATCAAATGACCTGATTTGACACAGACATTTTTAAAGAGAGTCTCACAGAGAGCTACGGTCATCCTCCACTCCCCTCATCATCCACTGCAGGGAGAGTTTGAGCTCCTCCCATCAGGAAAAAGGTACCGGCAGCCCAAAGCGAGGACCAACAGATGGAAACACTCCTTTATAACTCAGGCCATCATTCAACTGAACTTAAAACGAGAGTAGGTACGATTGTTTTAGGTCTTTTAGACTGATGGTTTTAATTTGATTTTTATTGATTTGTGATGATATTTGCTTTTAACCCAGTATTTTTATTTTTTATTTATTATGTTTTTATTTTTTAAATGTTTTTAAATGCTTTTACTGTTTTTTGCTAATTGTGTCTGGGATTGTGTTTCATGTTCACCTGTCTGCAAGATGAATTTCCCTACGGGGACTTCTATAATAAAGTGAAGTGAAGTGAAGTGAAGTGATTCAGAGTAAACCAACATGGCAGCTTTTACTTTATTATAAACAACACTGAACTCCAGGCAGAACAAAGAACACAAACAGCTGTTCTGATGTGGGAGCCCCTCGCTCTGTGCAGCATGTGTCTGTCACCTCGCTCTCTGATTGGCTACAGGTCACATTCCACAGGCTGCTCCTCAGAGGAGACACCCCTCACTGTGATGTCGGCTCAGGACAATCCAACATGTTGGATTTCCCTGGTTTGTGATTGAAGTGGTCAAAAATCAGCTGAGTTTAACATAAACTTCAGCTCTGATGCAGGTCTTTAAATCAAAACCATTAAAACAATAAACAGATGAAACGTTGTTTTTTCTTTTGTTTAAAATAAATTAAATTAAAAATGCACTTTTACAGTTCATCACTGAGACCACATGGTTTAGACTTCCCTTATCTCCAGCTGAGCTGAGTCAGAACAGACAGAAGAATAAAAACCTGTGTGTGACTCATGAGTGGGTGTGTTCAGGCACAGTGGCCTGATAGTGGAGAGTAGATCTGCAGATACAGCCCATAATATTAAGTACTGCCTGCTGTGATGAGGTGCAACATAGTCTTAAAGACCTCACAAAAAGAAGGAAACACTGTGATCTTGTCCCTCCCTCTGGAACACATGTGCTTACATACTGCTCTGAAGACGCAGCTCATCATGAACTCATGATTTCCGACCACAGCCGGACCTTCGTCTCCCGGCTAATTATAAACACATGTGGGGCCGAGGCCCCGAGCTGGATAAAACATGATCTGTTCCTAATCACACCAGCATTCCCCTCTCTGTTCTGGAAGACCACATGTCTTTTTGTTCTGTTGTGTATGTGTTGGACAACCAGTGGATGAACAAACAGTTTCGTGTTTATCTACATTTAAACATAAAGAATAGTGTAACTATCATTTAGGACACAAAGTATCTGGTTATAGGTACAAATCTTGTTTTGAAGAGGGTCTGAGGGATGAGATTCATACCCTCCTGTCCTCTGCTCCTCCATATCACAGGGGGTCACAGGGGCAGCGTCCCAGACCATCTTCTCCCTGGCCACCTCCACCGGCTCCTCCCCTGACGTGTTTCCAGGCCAGCCTTGAGACACACAGTTAGGAACCAATCATTTAAACTTTAAATTATTTCCACTGAGCACCTGATTCAGTGGTGTCCAACCCTGTGAACCCTGGTCCTGGAGGGTCAGTCTCCAGCATGTTGTCCAGGTTTCTCTGCTTCAACACACCTGATTTCAGTTAGTAGGTGATTAAAGGCATGAAGAACAAGTGACTCAACCATTGAATCAGGTGTGTTGGAGCAGAGAAACAACTAAAACCTGCTGAATACCGGTCCTCCAGGACCAGTACTGGACACCACTGAACATATAAATGATTCAGAGGAGGACTGAGTGAAGGTGTTGTGGTCAGAGGAGATCAAAAGTGTGCTCTCTGGCTTGGCATCAGATCAACTCACCATGTTTGGAGGCGGAGAAAGACTCTAAAGGCTACTTCACACCAGATGTGGTTGTGGTGTGGACTCTCCAATCAGAGCCTCCACACCGGCTCCTGTGCAGCTGTGGAGCAAAGTTAACGTTCTGCAACACGGACGCTGCATGTGGATCTTCATCAAGTTAAAGAAATTACGTGCACCAAACAGGAAGTGAGCACGGTGCGTCCAGTAAATATCCAAATCATGTTAACTCTATGATTTGGATATTTAAAAGACAAAGTAACAACATAAGACTTAATTAGGCCCAACATTAAACTCTATGGAAACGAAGTGTGCTTACCCATGGTAGAGATGGTAAATGTCCTGTGTTTAGGGCACTTTCTAGAGTGTTCTACACAACACAAAGCGCTGTACAACACAACACTCATTCACACACACACACACACACACACTGGTGGTAATAAATTACACTGCCGTCTCCGCTGTCCTGGGACACACTGACGGGGGCGGGGACGCCATGCAGCAGCACCCTCCAAGTCCCTCTGACCACCACCAGTAGACAAGCTGGGTGAAGTGTCTTGGCCAAGGACACGACGATCTAACCCAGCCGGAGCTGGGACAGAACCGGTGACCCTCTGGTTGCCAGACCGGCTACTGAGCTACTCGCTGCCCCAGAACAAGACAAGTGAATAAATCATCCTCAACAAAAGAAGAAGAAGACTAGTCTAGTTTTGGTTTACCAGCTGCTGTTTGTATACGTACTTGTTGTCACGTGAACCACCGAGGTTTGGCGCTCCTACGGAGGCAAAGTGCCAGAGATGTTCTGCAACGAAACCGCAGCCGGTGTGGGGTACCAGAGGGCCAGGCGGGGTGTGGCGGTGCCACTTACCAAGGCAACATCTTGGGCAGGAGTTTGGTGAAGCCATACTGATCAGCTCCGAAGAGGTTCTGGTAAACCGTCCACAACCTCAGGGGAGGAAGGCACTACCTCACTCACTGTTTACAGTGGGAACAGGAGGCTGCTGACGTCAACTGGGAATATAGTTCAGTGGTGGAAGAAGCTCCTCAATCCCACCAGTGTGTTTCCATTTGAAGAACAAGGTGAAGGGCTGTCCAACCTCTGGGGCAGACGTTACTGTCTGTCTGTTACAGTCAAACATCTCTGCAGCGGGACGCCCCGGGGACAGACATCCACTCTCTATGGCTGTTATAAAATGTAATGAAGGGAGTTCTGTGCTGCCTTTATGTTTAAAAAATAATCAAACTTTGAGTCTCAGGGGCAGTAGCTGTTAGTGTCACATAAAACTCACCCCGTTAGTCTTTGATAACTTTTCCTCTACAAAAACAGGTTTATTGGACAAAAGCAAACGTACAAAAATCAGAGTGAGTACAGAGATTCATAGACAAGCTCTCAGAGGAATGCAGTGGTGCTTGACTTAAACAGGGTTTTACAAGAAATTGAAACTGTGAATATATTTTAGTTAAAGGGACATTCCACCAGAAAGTGATTTTTGTCTGTTGCCATATTCCTCATAGTTAGATCAGTGGGTAATAACAACTAGTAACCATCCCAGTCGTTAAACTGATCCAGCAGGACTCCTTTATGGACAAAGGCGTCTTTGGGTCCACTGCGTCATGTCCTTGAGGCGTTCAGCGGAGGCTTACAGCTGCTCTTTGTCATAAAGTAGTCCCTAGTCTAAAATAGTACCTGTAATTCCTTCGTGTGACTTTTTATTTTCACTTGCAGTCGATCTGTTTACTGAGGTCACTAGTCAGAACTAGTATCACTAAAAACTGCTGGGTTAAAAATAACCAGGTTGTTCTGACCCAGCAGGGTTGGTTTATGGGTTTGACCCAGCATCTTGGCTTATGTTTTCTAAGGACGTTTTCTCACAATGCTAGTTGTTACCATTCACTTACAGTGTTTTATGCTAAGCTAAAGCTAAAGGAGTGCTGCTGGATCAGGATAACAGCTGGACTGGTTACTAATAATTTTTACCCATTGATCTAACTATGAGGAATATGACAAAAGACAAAAAAAACATTTTTGAATCACTTTCTGGTGGAGTATCCCTTTTAAAGATGGCGGCTGCAGCCTCTGGTCTTGGTAACTTGATATTTCATCTGCTTCTAATTGATATTTTCTTTGTACAACTTCATCACAGAGGTGTGTGCTCAGCCAGGGGGCAGGACCATAACCAGACATTTTGACATGTGGTGGAATCAGCTGAGAGATACTCTTCCTTTAAACCATACAGCCACCCTAGAGTGGACTGCAGTCAAGGACAGAGACGTCTCTGCTGCATCCATTTCGTGCGTTAGAACTTTGATCTGATGTCCTCTACCAACCTGACCGTTTGTGTTGCTAATAGCAGCTGTACTGTCTGACGTCAGCTGCTTTGACTTTGTATTTTTGAATGTCTTGTTACATGTTGACACCTTTTGACTGGAGAAAGTTGAAGATGTTGACAAAGTAAAGAGAGGTGTGTTTCTATTTGATGATTAGAGTGATGATGAATCATAACAGACATCATGCTGATGGAGAGCAGAGCTCAGTGATTCGAACGGATTTGTGACGTTGCAGCAGGTCCTTCATGCTGTCTTTCATTTCAAACATTGTCAGCTTCACATAATCACTGTTATTTATGTTGGTGAGGTTATAAGGTAGTGCATCCACTAGAGGGCAGTGCGGCGCTCAGACCAAACAAATCACACACAGAATTCCACTTCTCCTTCGCTGCGTCCAGCTCCTGTTCAGTCTCCTCCTGGCTGTCCTCTGTCTGATTACCAGAGATGTGTTGGTGACACATCCATACAGCCAGAGTCTTTAATAAACCCTCTTCGTGGAAGTTAGCTGGAAGTGGGGCTAATGCTAGCTGACGTCCTCTCTGTTCTGATCAGACTAATGATCACTCGGGTTGTCTTGTGATACTAACCTGTGCTTATCTTCTTCCTCACAGCCCCTCTTCCTTTGGATGACTCGTTCCCGGGTCTCAGGAAGCCTTCCAGTCGTCTCATCCAGCCCTGTTCATCCATTCCTGGCTCATCGCTGCCTGTCCTCTCGTCTCGTTGCTCCTCCGACCACCGTCCTAAAAACACTCACCCAGAAACCTCATTGGTCCACCCTCCAATGTTCCTCCACTCACCCTTCCAGCAACCAACTGCTCCTCTTTTGGGTTAAACTCTCTGAACCTTTCCCCCAATCCCAACATCCACACTGCAGCCTACGGCGCTCTATGATGTGCACTTGGAATTATGGGTAATACCCTTCACCAAATTCTATATCAATGCAGACTTTGGCAGAGTGCGTAGCAACGGGGGAAAGGGGGCGGGGACACGGTCCTGATTCTCCACTCTAGAGAATCTGGACACCCTACGCACTCGTGCACCTCGGCGAGAACACTCAATTGAGAGGCACAAGGGTGGAAGTGTGAGTATTGGAACAGGGCCTTTTGTAAGAGTTCACCTGTTTCATGACCTACCTACACTAATTAACCCACTCACCTTGTGTCCTAGTCTCATCTTGATTTGTGTTTTGATCATTATGTTTTTAATTATATTTTTTAAATGGTTTTTATTATTTTGATTTGTTTTTAATAGTCTTTTTTAATCTTGATGCTTTTGATTTGTTGTCTTTTAATCTTGTTTTTGTCAGGGTTGGGAGATTTAAGGAGGATCCAGGTGCAGATGTAGACTCAATAATAGACTTTATTTAAGGTAGGGAGACGGGGAACACAAAGCAAGGCTGGGGACATGAAGACAAAGATCCGACAAACACAGATGAGACAGGCACACTAATATACCGGGGAGGTGATGACAAGACGAGACACAGGTAGCAGGATGACAAATGGATTCACCTGTGGGAGACAAAAGGCAGAGGGTTAGACAAAGCACAAGACAGGACACTAGAGGGAGACATATGACAATGGGAAGGTGACATATGACAGTTTTAATTTAAAGTTTTTTGTGAAACACTGATTTTTTTTTTCTTCTGTGAAAGGTGCTGTAGAGATCAAGTTTACTTACTTACTGGTGTGGACCAGGATCTGGACTCAGCTGCTCCCTTCTTTACGTCCCGTATTTCCCTTGAGTTCGTACATGCTGCCTGCTTAAGAGTCTCTAAACCATCAGCATGACAAATACAGGAAAACCCAAATATGGTAAAGGCTGCAGGGCAATGCAACACTGATGTAAATGTAGACGGTGTTGGGTAGTAACAGAATACATGTCTTTAGAATACTGATTGTGACTAAATGTGTTCTGTTACAGTTACTACTAAAGTAAAGTAACTAAAGCAGATTGTTGTGACCCATCGAGGCGTCTTTGTGAAGAGAGAAATGTAAACATCTTTTTGATACTCAGCAGATTTGAATCAGTGTAATTACTATTTTTAAACATGTATTTAGAATAGTTACTTTGGTAATACCATTGGAATACTTGTGTCTCCATGTTGTGTAGGTTATCTATCCCCTAATGCCCCTAAACAATGTGCCTCAGTTACCATAGCAACCCTACCAAAACACGAGGGTACACTCCCGACCAGTCGACGTAACAAGAGGTAGCAGCAGGTAGCAGCTAGCCTCGTATGGATTCAGACGGTTGGAGTCACAACAGCAGCTGAATCAACCTACCAGCAGTGGAGGAATAAATGCATTCACGTCCTGGAAACTCAAGCTAACTTTCACTCTATAAAAGGAGCGGGGCGAGAGAAATATGACGGTGCAGTGCGATCTTTGTCTGCTAGCTAACAACCTACTAGCTGCGTCCAAAGACTAGTCTAATCTGAAGAAACACCTTAAAGTTATTTTATCTTTCTAGTTTTGCTTCCCTAGTGCTTTATTTAACAGCCTGTATCCTGTTAGTTCTGTCATTTCTCACATTTACAGTGTCGGTGTTGGATCTGAAATGACGTTAGCTTGATTACATTATCCTGCAAATGTGGGTTTCATGTTAAGAGCTTTCCATCTGGAGTGCAATGAACATCAATTCACAATACTTAATACAATAGACTGAAATCGTGTTTTATAGGGGAAGTATTCTAAGTATTCCAAGTATTTAGAATACAGTACCAGGATTAAGCAAAGTAATGGAATACAGTACAAAATACATTTTAAAACAGGTATTCAGTATTCTGTAACTGAATACATTTACAAAGTATTCTCCCCAACACTGCATGTAGAGACAAACAATACATACCAGCAGTCACACACACTCACACACACCTAGTGTCAATTTAAAGTCACCAGTTAGTAGAACCTGCATGTTTTAGTCCATGGGAGGAAACCGGAGCACGGACATAGGAGAGCATGCAGACCCCACACAGAAAGGCCTGCTGCTGTTCTGCTCTGAGGCAGCATCGCCATGCCGCTCCATACAGTATGTAGGAGTTATAATGAGAACTTAATCTTTAACTTCTCATTTTAAGAAGATGATCAGTTTTTAGGGGGCTGGTGGACACCTGAGAGTGCTCTCTCTGCCTTGTGAGGATTTCTGACCACAGTCAGCCTGAAGTGCTCATGTTTTGATATATAACTTGTATCTGTCCCATAATAAAACAGGAGAAGGATGATTTATTAAGGTTGACAGATATACCAGATATATATATGCTCTGTAAACATACCATGGTAGACACCTATGAATTAAACAGTCTAAGTTCACAGAGGTGCAGATGTTTTTATGACAGGTCACGTTTGTTTCTTAGCAACCGTTTGGAATGGCTTCCATGTCTCCAGTCTGCATGTCTAGTCAGAATATGGAGAGCTTATTTACATTCCTTCATCCTGCGAGCAGCGCTGCAGAGGCGAGGCGGTATAGAGGATTCTAGCTGTCTCTGTCCCTGTCCTCATTAGTGCAGAGCTGGTCTGTTTTCTCACACTGAACATTCTCAAGCTGTAAGCAGGCTGACAGTTTGAAGATAGGCCCACTGTGCCGAGCCGAGCCGAGCGCAGCACAGGCTGTGAGATGAGAAAGCCCCTGAGTAAAGGAGAATGCAGGCGAACGCTTGTAATTGGGCCCTGAGTATCAGCTGCCAAATATCTCCAGTTAGTTCTTAGCACATTTTTCTATTACTATGCTAATACTATGCCATCTCTGAATGTAAATTAGATGGGGAACATTTGGCAGAGTTCCTGCCTTCAGCAGAGGAAAGCCGCGCTCACGTTTCCTCCGACGACCGCTGACACCAAACACAGATGTATATGTTGTTTAGCAGCTGTTTGACTGTATCCACTACACTTAGAGCTGTCAGAAAACTGGGTTCACAGTCAGGAACTGGAATAAAGTCCCGGCACCAACATGTGTCTCTGGGTTTAGGGATTGATCAGAAACTCTGCAGATTTCATGTTGGAACAATTGTATTTTTGTTTTTTGGGGGCCTTGCTAGATTTGGGTCAACAGTCCAGGGAGAATTTGTCCAATTAAAAGACTTTTCAGAGACGGGCCACTTCTATTGGCTGTTAGAAAACCCCTCATGAAGAAAGCCTCAGAGTACCAGAGTCCCTGATCCTGGAGGGTTACCAGGGTCCCACCATAGAGCCAGGTCTGGAGTCGGTGCCTTTGAGCAAAGCCTGGTGGCCGGGCTTTCACCCACGGAGCCCGGCTGGGCCCAGCCTGAAGAGAGTACACGGCCACGGAACCGGGGACCTTGCTAGGGTGGAGGGGGAGTCTGAGTTAGTCCAGCCAGTCCACATGTGTTTAGTGGATCTGGGGAAGGCTTGAGACCGTGTTCCCTACTCAGTGGACTATGGGGTGGATGGTCTTGTATTAAGGGCCATTCAGGGAGTCTGGTCCATGTAGCAGTACATCGGACTTGTTCCAGGTGAGGGTTGGACTCCTCCAGGGCTGCCCTTCATCACCAGTTCTGTTCATAACCTTTATGGACAGAATTCGAAGGAGCAGTCGTGGTGTGGAGGGTGTTGAGTCTGGTGGCAGGAGGATCTTGTCTCTGCTTGTTGCTGATGATGTGGTCCTCCTATTGAGCTAGGGAGGGCGCTGCCCCCAAGAACCTGGATAGGCAGCAAGACGAGGCGAAGCAAAATGAGTGTGTACTTTCTAATAGTGACCAAAAACCTGACTTCATGGGGCAGGATTTGCAGTAAATCTTGCTCTTCCAGCGTCAGTAACAACTGCCTCCACTGCAGAGTAACTCAGAGATCAGCAGCCTGACAACAAGCACATCAAAGCTGGATCTCAAATATCAAAGTTACATCCTGTGCTCTCTCAGACGGGATCTTCCACTCTTAGATGAAGGAGTTTCATGAGTTGAAGCATTAAATAGAGAATATTGTTGCCTTGATTGCAGAAGCATTATCTGTTCTCCCTCTACATGTTAGTTTGTCTGGTCTATGATTGGATAGATGGATGGCTGTTTCCTCCTGGAGGTGTCTTCATCCAGAGTTTGTCTGTGACCGTCGTTTCTCTCAGACAGCAGACTGAGGCGGGGAACGATCAAAACAATAAGAAAGAAAACGAGTCAAACATGAGAAAAGCAAAAGTGTGACAGTTTGTAGGAATGACTGACGTGTTTCTGATTGACTGGATTCCTATTGGACACTCTGTATAGTGAGAGACGCTGCATTCGGAAGCCTCCTTCTTTAAGGGGAGGAGACATTTATTTATGCACTTTTTTATTTATTATTGAATGTACTGTATTACTATTACTATTATTTTCTTGATTCGTTAAACCTGTACTATTATTAACTATGCATTAATATTATTAATGTGTAATACTAGTTAATGAGTTAAACTCTATCTTTATTCATTAAGTAGCCAAGGACAATCAGACAAACGTTTTGTTTTCCATCTTTTCTATCACTCTTTAAACGTTGCTAATAAAAACATTGTAAAATATGTATGAATGTAAATGTGTGATGTAGGGTTTGAGCTGCTTTAGGTTGTTGGGGGTTGATAACTGGGGCTGTTTCAGGCCTGGATGCAGCAGAAACAATAGGGACGAGCGAGTACTGCATTATCTGTATCTGTACTCGGAGTGGGTGGGGCCTAAACCGGAAGTGGGCGGACCACGAACCAGAAGTGACGTAATTTGCCCGGAAGTGGGTGGGGCTTAAATCTGTACATTATTTTAAGTCTGAAATTGATATAATTGATCAGAATTAGCTATATGTATTGTTTATTTGAAAACTATTTACAGAGCAGCCTCAGAATTCAGATTCAATGTTTTTGATCACAATATTAAAGGCTGGGTTTTTCAACCTTTTTGAGCCGAGGTACACTTTGTTATTGAAAAAAAAATCACAAGGCACACCATGGGGTGGGGGGGCTAGTTACCAGCCTAACACCTGTCAGAACCTCCCAGACCAGAGTCACCCCCCCCCCCCCCCCCCCCCCCCCCCCCCCCCCC
>SSNR01000487.1:2229-14729 GCA_006937965.1 Callopanchax toddi | reverse complement strand
AATGCACATGGTCTGAGTCCGGGCTCAGATAGTGGTGTGTGTGTGTGTGTGTGTGTGTGTGTGTGTGTGTGTGTGTGTGTGTGTGTGTGTGTGTGTGTGTGTGTGTGTGTGTGTGTGTGTGTGTGTGTGTGTGACTGAGGTCAGTCAGTGGTCACTCATAGCCTCTGATGTGCTTAGTGACACATGACCAGCGTTAACAGAGGGCTGTGTTCTGATTGGTCCTGAGCTGGTGGTCTAATAGAACCCTAGCCAAAGGGACTGCTAGTAATCTGATTACTTTTCTATTGACTTTGCATGCTGGTTATATGGCACTAGTTAATGTCTGATCAGCCTCCTTACACACGGAGTTCCAAACATCCCTCTGCAGTGAGGCAGCCATTTTAATTCTACCTGTCTCATTCCCTGTCTAGGCTCCATGAAACTCCTCACCTCATCCAGTACAAGTAGTCAACATATGCAGCTCACTACGTTGGTGGTAACAGACGATAGCTCAGGTAGAGTGGTTTTTCTTGGGTTGTCAGTTCGATCCAGCTATGGTCACTTTGTTGTTGGGAAAGACACTTCACTACCTTTGCCTGCAGGAGGTGGAGGGTCAGGAGGAGGGTCTGGTGGAGGGTCAGGTGGAGGGTCAGGAGGAGGGTCAGGTGGAGGGTCAGGTGGAGGGTCAGGAGGAGGGTCTGGTGGAGGGTCAGGTGGAGGGTCAGGAGGAGGGTCAGGTGGAGGGTCTGGTGGAGGGTCAGGTGGAGGGTCAGGAGGAGGGTCAGGTGGAGGGTCTGGTGGAGGGTCAGGTGGAGGGTCTGGTGGAGGGTCAGGTGGAGGGTCTGGTGGAGGGTCTGGTGGAGGGTCAGGAGGAGGGTCGGGTGGGGGTCGGGGGAGGGTCAGGTGGAGGGTCTGGTGGAGGGTCTGGTGGAGGGTCTGGTGGAGGGTCTGGTGGAGGGTCAGGTGGAGGGTCTGGAGGAGGGTCTGATGGAGGGTCTGGTGGAGGGTCTGATGGAGGGTCAGGTGGAGGGTCTGGAGGAGGGTCTGGTGGAGGGTCAGGAGGAGGGTCAGGTGGAGGGTCAGGTGGAGGGTCAGGAGGAGGGTCAGGTGGAGGGTCAGGTGGAGGGTCTGGAGGAGGGTCTTGTGGAGGGTCAGGTGGAGGGTCTGGTGGAGGGTCCGGTGGAGGGTCAGGTGGAGGGTCAGGTGGGGTCGGAGGGTCAGGTGGAGGGTCTGGTGGAGGGTCTGGTGGAGGATCTGGAGGAGGGTCTGGTGGAGGGTCTGGTGGAGGATCTGGAGGAGGGTCTGGTGGAGGGTCCGGTGGAGGGTCTGGTGGAGGGTCAGGAGGAGGGTCAGGTGGAGGGTCTGGAGGAGGGTCAGGTGGAGGGTCTGGAGGAGGGTCAGGTGGATGGTCTGATGGAGGGTCTGGAGGAGGGCCAGGTGGAGGGTCAGGTGGAGGGTCAGGTGGAGGGTCTGGTGGAGGGTCAGGTGGAGGGTCTGGTGGAGGGTCTGGTGGAGGGTCAGGTGGAGGGTCTGGAGGAGGGTCTGGTGGAGGGTCCGGTGGAGGGTCTGGTGGAGGGTCTGGTGGAGGGTCTGGAGGAGGGTCAGGTGGAGGGTCTGGAGGAGGGTCTGGTGGAGGGTCTGGTGGAGGGTCAGGTGGAGGGTCAGGAGGAGGGTCATGTGGAGGGTCTGGAGGAGGGTCAGGTGGAGGGTCAGGTGGAGGGTCAGGAGGAGGGTCTGGTGGAGGTTCTGGTGGAAGGTCAGGAGGAGGGTCAGGAGGAGGGTCTGGTGGAGGGTCAGGTGGAGGGTCAGGTGGAGGGTCTGGAGGAGGGTCAGGTGGAGGGTCTGGAGGAGGGTCAGGTGGATGGTCGTCTGGGGAGGGTCGTGGAGGGGTGGAGGGTCTGATGGAGGGTCAGGTGGAGGGTCAGGTGGAGGGTCTGGTGGAGGGTCTGGTGGAGGGTCAGGTGGAGGGTCAGGTGGAGGGTCTGGTGGAGGGTCAGGTGGAGGGTCAGGTGGAGGGTCAGGTGGAGGGTCTGGTGGAGGGTCAGGTGGAGGGTCTGGTGGAGGATCTGGTGGAGGGTCTGGTGGAGGGTCTGGTGGAGGGTCAGGTGGAGGGTCAGGAGGAGGGTCAGGTGGAGGGTCAGGGGGAGGGTCAGGGGGAGGGTCAGGAGGAGGGTCAGTGGAGGGTCTGGAGGAGGGTCAGGTGGAGGGTCAGGAGGAGGGTCTGGTGGAGGGTCAGGTGGAGGGTCTGGAGGAGGGTCTGGTGGAGGGTCAGGTGGAGGGTCAGGTGGAGGGTCAGGTGGAGGGTCAGGTGGAGGGTCAGGTGGAGGGTCAGGTGGAGGGTCAGGAGGAGGGTCTGGTGGAGGTTCTGGTGGAGGGTCAGGTGGAGGGTCAGGAGGAGGGTCTGGTGGAGGGTCAGGTGGAGGGTCAGGTGGAGGGTCAGGTGGAGGGTCTGGTGGAGGGTCAGGAGGAGGGTCAGGTGGAGGGTCAGGAGGAGGGTCAGGTGGAGGGTCTGGAGGAGGGTCTGGTGGAGGATCTGGAGGAGGGTCTGGTGGAGGGTCTGGTGGAGGATCTGGAGGAGGGTCTGGTGGAGGGTCCGGTGGAGGGTCTGGAGGAGGGTCAGGTGGAGGGTCAGGAGGAGGGTCATGTGGAGGGTCTGGAGGAGGGTCAGGTGAGGGGTCGAGGTGGAGGGTCAGGTGGAGGGTCTGGTGGAGGGTCTGGTGGAGGGTCTGGTGGAGGGTCTGGTGGAGGGTCAGGTGGAGGGTCTGGTGGAGGGTCAGGTGGAGGGTCAGGTGGAGGGTCAGGTGGAGGGTCAGGTGGAGGGTCTGGTGGAGGGTCAGGAGGAGGGTCTGGTGGAGGGTCAGGAGGAGGGTCAGGTGGAGGGTCAGGTGGAGGGGCAGGTGGAGGGTCAGGTGGAGGGTCTGGTGGAGGGTCTGGTGGGGGGTCTGGTGGAGGGTCTGGTGGAGGGTCAGGTGGAGGGTCTGGTGGAGGGTCAGGTGGAGGGTCAGGTGGAGGGTCTGGTGGAGGGTCTGGTGGAGGGTCAGGTGGAGGGTCTGGTGGAGGGTCAGGTGGAGGGTCTGGTGGAGGGTCTGGAGGAGGGTCTGGAGGAGGGTCAGGTGGTGCACGTCATTCTGCAGTTGACCTTAGGCCTGGGTCACACTGCAAGAAAGCCCATTTTGATCTGACTCTACCTTTCTGGTCTTTCTTGTGTGGTGTGTTAAAAGTCTGGGGAGTACATCAGTACCGCTCCGATCACAGATTCACATTTATTCATCTAAATAATCCTGCTGGGTTTCCTAACCTTCCTTTCTTTGGAAACTGAACTTTTTATTAGGAAAAGTCATCGAGGTAGTGAACTCTAAGTTGTTTGGTGCTCACCTCAACAATAAACTGGTCTGGTCTACAAACACAGATGTCCTGTAGGAAGGGCCAGAGCTGACTCCACCTGCTGAGGAGACGGAGGTCCTTTGGAGTCTGCAGGACTTTGCTAAAGACCTTCTACCTTTTCTATGCAGGGGCCTCCTGGGGGAGTGGATGCACCAATGGGGACAGGGACAGGATGGACAAACTGGTGAGGAAGTCTAGCTCTGTGTTGGGAGGTCACCTGGAGTCTGTGGTGGTGGTGGGTGAGAGGATTATCAAGATCGACCCACATCCCCCCTGCATGAGTCTGAGTGCACTGGGCAGCTCCTTTAGTCAGAGACTGGTAGGAACGCAGACCATTGATCCCAGCAGCAGTCAGACTCTAGAACACGTCATGATGTCAGGAGCGATGTAGAGAGCATGTTATAAATAGTCCTCTTGTTCTTACTTGTATTCCATTTCCTTGTATGTGTAACGAGCTGTCGTAATGCCTAGTGTCCCCATTGTTGGATCAATAAAGTTTGATCTTATCTTATATTGATCCTATTTCTCCTCCAGAATGTAATATTTTCACTGACGGTGTGTTTTTGTACTTATTGCTACAGGTTACTGGGTTTTGTTGAGTTTTTGTTCTTCTTGTGGTTTTCTCTCATTTGAAGTTGTTTTTGTACTCTGGGCCTCTTTGTTAGGTATCTTCTCTCCTTGTAGAACCGTTGTAACTAAACCTTTTAGACATTTATTGTTTTTATTGGATCTCTCATGTTATATTTATTCCTTTTATTTGCATTTGTCACTGCACTAAAAAGTATAATTACAAGTTAAAAAGTCACAGAAATACATTTCACACATCAAATGAGCTGTAAGGAAAGTCATCAGGTGACTGCTGGCATCCTTTACTGAGACAATGCTGCCACCTGGTGGTGCAGCAGGAACACTACACCTGTCTGTCCTGAGGGGGGACTTTTCCTCCCCCCTGCTGGACGAGGCTGTTTAGTTCTGCTGATTAGTGACTGAAGCTGTCTGTCGTCATGATGGAGCTTCATCCTCAGGCTGGAACTGATGGAGACCATCACTGACCAGTCTGACACCAGCTTTATAATGGACACTTCTGTCCCTGAAGACACCAGGGGAGACGTTTCTGTCCCTGAAGACACGAGGAGAGACGTTTCTGTCCCTGAAGACACGAGGGGAGACGTTTCTGGTCCTGAAGACACGAGGGGAGACGTTTCTGTCCCTGAAGACACGAGGGGAGACGTTTCTGTCCCTGAAGACACGAGGGGAGATGTTTCTGTCCCTGAAGACACGAGGGGAGACATTTCTGTTCCTGAAGAAATGAGGGGAGACATTTAGCTTTGATATAAACATGGTTCCAAATGGACAAACAGAGTCACAGTGATGGACAGGAAGAGGACAAATGGACCTCTAATTTAAAAGTCACTGCCTTTCTGATCAACCCTGCCACCTGGTGGACAGGTGACATTACAGCAGGCTGTTGTCTCATCTTGTGTTTTTGTCTCCAGGTCCTGGACGTCCCCATAGTGAGTGTTCCAGAGGACGTAGTCCTGTATCCTGTTGGGACGCTGTAAGTAAAACACACCAACATGAACCATGAACATTTAGGTGTTCGCATCATGTTTTTATCTCATGTCTGTGTTTTCTGTACAGGAACGGCCAGGAGGTGTAAGGACTTACCCCCCCCCCTCCCCCCCCAGCTCCTCCTGCTCCTCGTCCTCCTGTCTGCGGCCCACAGTAACTTTTCATTTGATGTTCTCTATCTACATTCTTAGTTCTTCACTCGTGTTCTGTCAGTGGACGAGCTGCAGGAGCGTTCTGATCAGTAACCATGAGGTTTAGATCCCAGCTTGTCCTGTGGAATTTTGTTTGTGTCAAAGCTTCTTTCTTTCTCTTCAGTTTAAGGCAACACGGAGATGTAAACATTGTCTGGTTTCTGTTGTGTGTCTCTGCAGGAAGAGGACGCCTGAGGACCAGCAGCCTGAGGACAAGCAGCCTGAGGACCAGCAGCCTGAAGACCAGCAGCCTGAGGACCAGCAGCCTGAAGACCAGCAGCCTGAGGACCAGCAGCCTGAGGACCAGCAGCCTGAGGACCAGCAGCCTGAGGACCAGCAGCCTGAGGACCAGCAGCCTGAGGACCAGCGGCCTGAAGACCAGAAAATGTGTCCGGGTGGATTATTGGTGAATCCAAGCAGTGAGGAAATGCGGCAGACATACAGCTGGATTTTAGAGAACTGCGGGACAACTACTTTATTGATTTCTTTCAGGTTTTTTAAAATCTCCACAATATATTTATGGCTATACTATGTTGGAAAGTTGTTAAGAGGCTTTAAAAAAAACGTTAAAAGCTACAATGTTTATCTGGATACTGAGTGTGGCTTTAAAGACGTGGCTGATCTCTAAAGATAATCCTATCAGATCATCCTCTCGTGTGTGAGGTGGGCAAGAGCGCTCAATAAGACGTCAGGACCGCTCTGATCGCAGATCGAACATATTGGATTGTGTTGACCTGACACTGCAGGATGTGAGGTGTCCCCTGAGACGCTGCCTGTGGAGACTGATGTGTAGCCAATCAGAGAGCGAGTTGACAGACACAAGCTGCGCGTAGCGAACAGAACCTCACATCAAAACAGCTGCTGGACTCTTTGTTACACCTGACAGCCAAAAACGGTCACAAGTGTGTTGTTTATAATAAAAATAAGAGCTGACATGTTTGTTTACTCCGAAGTCACGTTTGATCTGGTGAAGTTCTGCGAGATTTCACGTCTGATCTGGGAATGTTCCTGAACTGGGTTCATGTGTGATCCCACCACACACTGTAGGATCAGAGAGAGAGACTCTGATCCCAAGACAGAGCGCAATAAGAGAGAGAGAAACAGATTGAACAGAACTTTTTCTCTTTTTTTCCAGTTGACTGAAATCTGTCTCCACTATGGAGAACTTTAACCCCTGATATTAATGCAGTCTATACGGTATTATCTAAATGATTTTCTCAATATGTCCATAAAAATAGATTCTTTAAAAAGTGAATTTAGTCTTTAGTCTTGAAAAAGGGGATTCGTCTTATAATGGGGGTCGTCCTATGACCGGGTCATTACGGTGCGTTTTGAACAAGGATCCTGTTCAAACCTTTGTAAATGAGGGCCCTTGCTGTCTGTAGTACTCAGGTCCCCCACCAGAGGGCAGAAGACGCCTACAGGATCTAAAACAGCAGGATTTTGAGGAGCAGACTAATAAAAGCTCATGCCTTTGCAAAAAGATTCAGTGAATGTGTTTGGCTGATTATTTCTTTGATGTGACACAACTTCTAGAAATAAAACATCTAGGGATGGAAAGTCTGAGTCTCCATCACCACAGGGTCAGCTAACAATCAGCCAAAACTCTCCACCCAAACGTTCAGCTGGGTGTTCATCCCATGGAGGATGTTTACCAGTTTACCTGGTAGTGAAGGTGACTAGTCAGGCATTTTGTCAAGAAGAAGCACCTAACAACTGTTAAAACCAAGTTTAGACCTCCATCAGTAAAGTCCTGGTGAATCCATCAGCAGAGTTTTCTGGTCCAAAAAGAGCCACGAAGTCAGTGGAGTCCAGTCCTGGTCCTGGAGATCCTGGATGACTTCCCAACATCACACCTGACGACTTCATGTCCTCGAGTTCAGCAGGAGCCCGCTGTGTGTTTGAGCAGAGAAACATCTGGTGGCCCTCCAGGACCAGGCTCTGGGTGGTGGTCCTCCAGGACCAGGCTCTGGGTGGTGGTCCTCCAGAACCAGGCTCTGGGTGGTGGTCCTCCAGGACCAGGCTCTGGATGGTGGTCCTCCAGGACCAGGCTCTGGATGGTGGCCCTCCAGGACCAGGCTCTGGATGGTGGCCCTCAAGGACCAGGCTCTGGATGGTGGCCCTCCAGGACCAGGCTCTGGATGGTGGCCCTCCAGGACCAGGCTCTGGGTGGTGGCCCTCCAGGACCAGGCTCTGGGTGGTGGCCCTCCAGGACCAGGCTCTGGGTGGTGGTCCTCCAGGACCAGGCTCTGGATGGTGGCCCTCCAGGACCAGGCTCTGGATGGTGGCCCTCCAGGACCAGGCTCTGGATGTGGTCCTCCAGGACCAGGCTCTGGATGGTGGTCCTCCAGGACCAGGCTCTGGATGGTGGCCCTCCAGGACCAGGCTCTGGATGTGGTCCTCCAGGACCAGGCTCTGGATGGTGGTCCTCCAGGACCAGGCTCTGGATGGTGGTCCTCCAGGACCAGGCTCTAAGTGCTGCTAACTAACTTTCAGTTCTACCATCAAACATTTTAAATGCAGAGTTTCTGCGGGAGGTCGTTTTAATATGTTTGAAGCTGCTGCTGCCTCACTCCTCTGTAGCGTAATATAACCTGATTTTATTGTTATAATACGGACACACTTCTGCAAGGTTATTAGCTTAGTTTTGTGAGTTTTATGCTGGCGACTGCTAGCTACCTTCACTAACCTAATTGTTATGCAGGATATCTAGGTTCTTTTGATTCAAAGGGAAGACCTACGTACGTTATATTTGGAAGTTATAACCCAGAAGCAGACTTAGACTACAGTTATTTTATTAGGAAAACAGATTGAACGAACAGACAGATATGAGGTAGATGGTGCATCTTAAGAGAGTCCTCTGATGTTATTAAGCTGAGAGTTAATGACGAGAGCCCGTGAGATATTAAATATCTCTAGGGAGTCGGAGCTAGTTATGAGGGGAACTGAGCCTAACTTGAAAGGAGTGTTATTTATCAAGAGCCTCGGCTTACCAGATCGGAGTTGGTACCTCGCTGAAACCGCTCCCGGGATCACCTCGGCGTGGATTTGAGGGTCGTCGGTAGGCTGTGAGAACCTGACGAAACCCGGTCTGGTCCCCGGTGACGTGAAGTTACCGAAGGCACGGAGGTGTCTGATGAGTTGGTCTAGCTGTTCCATGATCGGCTGGTGCAGAGGCTAACAGGCTTTCCCCATGGCTGGTGAACAGAAGCAGACGGATGGTGTCTGGCTTCTAGCCGGGGGAAATTGTCCTCGACTGCTTGGGGCTAATACCCAAACGGGCAGTCGGCATCAAAGCCTACCGTGTAACGGAGAAAAACGGTGGCCGTGTTCTCTCGTTGTAGGTTGAACGAGAACTGCTGAACTCGGTAGCTTCCAGGCAGGAAGTCTGACCGTGGAAAGTTTTGGACGCGTGGCCCAATGGGAAGGAGTTACCAAGTCACGTGGTTCTCGTCATTAAGGAACCCAGGAAACTTAGATGGATTATTAATATGCTTTAACCTTTTAGCAAAAGTAGAAACATAAAATAATACTGATGCAACATCAACATTCATTAATACTGGAAGAAAATGAATTAATCATATTAAGACATTTCTGGACAGTGGATTAAAGGTAGTGTCTTTTTAGAATGAGACATCAAAGAGTCCTTAAGTTTAATTATTAATTAAAGGAAGTCTTCTGAGTCTTCCGACACGACCGGGTCCTGGAAGGAATGTTGATTCAGGTTACAACATAATAAAAGAGTCATTTTAATCCAAGTTATTGGGAAAAAGATGAGTTATTGTTGTGATGAACCAGAGGGGTCAGAAGACAGAGATAGTAACGCCTTTGCCGGCGCTACATATCCCCCCTTATTTCAAGACGAGGACTCCTAGCAGAAGGTCGTTGCCTTGAAATACCAATCCGATGATGGAGGACATTGTGGGTCATCATGAACCAAGAGGGAAGAAAGGTTTGTGGTACCTTTCCACCAGACAGAGTCAATCAAAAATGAATCAGAGCTTGAGTTTTAACAGACACAGGGGCACCTGTGTCAGTGACCTTCAGGAATCAGGAAGCATCCCACACCGGAAACAGAATCAGGAGGAGGGCACCGATCCAAACCATGCCAGGAGGCTGAGGAGTGGGGCCGTCCGTGAAGGGGTAGGCAGCAGCGGGCGTCGTCGATGAAGAGTTCCAACCCAGAGCAGCGTCGGCAGATGAGTCGCAGACGAGACCAGTTGGGACCTTGGACGTCCGGCGGCTGGACAGTAGAGCAGAAGAAAGGCACAGCACAGCAAAACAACCACAATCTGGTAAAGGGGCATTCAAAAAGTGTGAATGTAGGCAGATTTGGTTAAAATAAACTAGAAAAATTAAATTAATCTAATTTAAAAATAAGGCTATGTGTCATGCCATTACATTTAATTAAGGATTCAACCTATTTAAATGATTTAAGAGCTCTATTTTGTATAAAACTCTGAAGAGATTGACTTCACTCCCATGAGGTTACTCCAGGAGTGACACTTTTAAAGTGAATTTGGAAAGACATTACGTCATATTTTAAACTAAGTTTAAACTATTTAAAGTTTTGGAAATAACTTAGTAAACTAAGGATTGAGATTTTTGTAACCAAAAATTGAGTTTTGGAAATAGTGAAATCAGTCATATTAGATCTGAAATCTAAAGTTTTAGAGGACATTTTGTGTTAAATGGCCTAAAGTATATTTTATCCTTCATTTTGATTTGAGGAAGGTATATTAAAATGGATTGGCTCGCCTTTACATTAATTGTTATGATGAAATAACTATTGTAAGTAATAGAAAATTAAACATTAAGTTTGATTTAAACATAAAGTAATTTTACTAATTTAATACAGCATTAGGCTGTAAAATAAAGGAACTCCGGCTTAGTGTTTACCAGGATGGACGCACAGCTTACTGGAGTACAGCAGGCGACGTCAGCAGCTCAACCAGGTCTGTTTCCCATAAAAACACATGGTTAGTAACACATGGTTAAAAGGGAGGACATGAACGTGGACACACATTCACGCCACACACACCGAAAAAGGGGACAACAGGTGGAAACCTGGGAGGCCTCAAGTCACATCCCCCTCTGAACCTGGCGACGGCTCAGAGGTACCGAAGCGGACTTTGTGAGGTTTGATCTGATTTCTGTGAACCCACTTGAGGACGGGTTCTTTCGGACCCCTAGGGATCCGTAACTGGTAAACGACGGGTGAGAGTTTGTCGGTTATACGGACGGCCCTTTCCACTTTGGGAGAAGCTTTTTAGCGAGTCTACCAGAGCCGATCTTTGTCTGCCCTGGTCTAGGCGCGTAGTCGTAAAACCAAGCCCGATCACCCACCTGGAGTTCGTCATGTGAAGCTTTTTGGTCATAATAAGCTTTCCTACCTTCAGCCGTTTTACTCAGATTTGTTTGAGCAAAGGAGAAGGCGGACTGTAGATGTCCCTTTAAGTCTTTTAGATACTTCTCATTAGTGTGAGCTGGAACAGCCTCACAGTCCCTAGGCCCGTAGAGCAGGTGAAGTGGGAGTGTCATCTGCCTACCGGTCATCATCTCGAATGGAGAGACGCCTGTAGCCTCGTGGGGCGTGGCTCTGATAGCCATCAGCGCCAACGGAAGTTTCACATCCCAGTCACTGTGGTTAGCTGAGACATATTTCTTCAGAATAGAAACCACTGTGCGGTTCGCCCTTTCAACCTGGCCAGACGATTCGGGGTGGTAACCTACGTGGAAGTTGGCCTTCACGCCTAACATCTGCCACAGGTGTCCCATCACTTCAGAGGTGAAGTGAGTGCCCCTGTCGGAGTTAACCCGAGAGGGAAGGCCAAACCTGGAAAAGATGTGATTCATCAGCAGCATGGCGGTGTTTTGAGCCGTGTCTGAGGGTGCAGGCAGACACTCCACCCATTTGGTGAACGCACAGGTTACAGTCAGAAAGTACTTATTACCCCTACTGGATTTGGTGAGGGGGCCCACCCAATCAAACTGCAGGTCGGACCAAGGTGAAGATGGTCCCCTGGATTGAAGAGGGGCTCTGTGGTTGGGGTTTGAGGGCTGATGTTGACCACAAACCAGGCAACCCTGAATGTAATCTGCGATGTCCCTGCGCATCAGTGGCCAAAATCCAATTCGGGCCAAGGCACTGAACGTAGCCTTGACACCTTTGTGTCCAGCGGACGGAGAATCATGAGCCTGAGAGATCATTTCTCCCCGTAGTGGAGGCGGCACCACGAGGACAGGTGAAGAGGGAGGCCTAGCCACGTGCATAAGCACCCCCCTTTCCATCCTCAGAGTGGCTCTAACACGAAAGAGAGAACGAAGTTCAGGTATAGAGTAAAGGTCGGCTGGAGAGGGTTGAGAAGTTTTTGGATCAGCCAGAAACCGGATCATCCTGCTGATAGCAGGGTCCTGGTCCTGGAGGGAGACAATGTCGTTTTCAGAGACAGCTGGAGTGACAGAGACAAACCCATCCGACGGTTGGTCGGGGGACGTCTTGGCGGCTTGAGCTCGCGTCACCACGCACACCTCTGCAGGTGCACGTGAATGAGAAGTGTCACTCTCAGGGGGTCCCTGGGAGTCAAAGTAACATGGCGTGCCGCAGTGGGCACCCTGTTTAGCCAACGAGTCGGCAAGGTCATTCTTTTCTTTGTCCATGCCAGGGGTCTTTGAGTGACCTTTGACCTTGTGCCAATAAATGTGCATGTCATTTGAGGTCACTAAGGCGTCGCAGGCGACAAAGAGGTCTTTGTGTCTGACAGGTTTCCGGTTGGAGGTCAAGAACCCATTATCTTTCCACGGGGGAAAGTGACAGGTGAAACTGAGCCGAGCATAGTCGGAGTCGGTGCGAATCACCAGGTTGCGAACGCCTCGGTTCGCTGCCACCTGGAGGACTATCAGAATCCCAGCCACCTCCGCATATTGCGAAGACTGGGGTCCCAATCTATAGCACCAAGATTCTTCTTTTCCATCATCAAGCCACACTACGCCCACGCCAGAGCTTCTGTCTTTGTCATGGCGAAAGGAGCTGCCATCAACGTAGGCTGTGGTCATTCCCTCACAGAGGGTTTTGTCAAAGTAATGGTGATTGGGGTTCTCCAGAACCCTTGGACTCACTGGAGGCGGGCTTGCCGCACCAGAGTCGTCAGAACAATGTTGGCAGGCAGCCAACCCCGTGCCAAGAGCGTTGCTTTTGTTAAGATTATAGCGCACCTCGATGTCGAAGCTTTGCAGCGCTAAAAGCCAAGAAGCAATGCGTGCATTAGTCACCACACCATCTCTGATGCGTTGACTGTTCAAGAAGGTCACGGGCTGGTGCTGAGTCTCGATGATGATTTTCTGGCCCCCATTGAAGTTGGAAAAGTGTTTAAC
>SSNR01000486.1:403513-417443 GCA_006937965.1 Callopanchax toddi | reverse complement strand
AAAACAGCATAAATCAGGTTGAAAGCAACAGAAAACAAATGACTCCTTAAACCAGACAGAAAACAAAACCAAAAATACAGATAACACAAGATAAAACAGGACTCTGTAGTCAAACAGGCTTGGTGGATGTAGCATTTTAGAAATATTTAGATATAAAACACAGTATGGGACTGATCATTATTAGAACCTACTAGACTTTACAAAGTAGCAACAACAAACATGAGTATACATTTCTCTGTGACTGTACCACGGAGGATTATAAATAATAAGTTCAAAACAACGTTGAACGCGATTAGCTAGCAGCGGCTAATTAGCTAGCATGCAGCACATTTTCAGTGTCAACATAGGTTAAAAATGTATTTATAAATGTCTTACATCACTCACTGTTCCACAGACATGCTGCCATTTACTCTTAAAACTGCCAGCAGCAGCTTTGTGAGCGGACATTGTGTTATAAGGTACAAAAATGACTTACAAATTCAACATTTTGCTTACCTGGCGTCGCTGTGGTATACGATGACATCATCGACGCAGATTTATTACAAAAAAAAACTTAAAACTTTATTAAAAAAACGAGTTTTTCATGTAATGTCAAACCGCTCCCCCGCGCGTTTCATTTATATTAAAAATGGTCATTTTCTGCTGTTAAAAATAAACATAAATGAAGCGACTTGGTCCAAACCGGATGCTAAAATCACTGCATTTATTCAGAAAAACGGGACAAATTATGTAAAATCTGAACTCCAAAGAACAAAAAGTGAAAAAAGTTCAAATTCATCAGCTGTAAAGAATCGTAGAACATTTTAAAACACGTTCCATAAAACGGAAGAGGCTCCGCCTCCATAATCATGTAGACACCTATGGGTGATAACGACCTACTGAGCCCACTAGGAGGCACAGGCGGGCCCGCCTAACCCATACTTATGGGGGAGATTTTCGCTGATAACAGCCATTCAATGGACTGATAACATTCGAAGCGGGTGATCGGATTAGATAATCCCTCCAGTGAATACTGGGCCTGGCCCCGAGGTCTTCACAGTGGGATGTACCTGGAAAACCTCCAGAGGGAGGTGACCAGGTGGAACCCTGATCAGAACCCAGAACCACCTCAGCTGACTCATTTGATGAGGAGAGGCAACATTTCTTCTCTGAACTTCCCCAAGATGACAAAGCTCCACACTTTATCAGAGGCTGAGCCCGACCACCAGCTCATTTCAGCTGCTTGTATCCAGGATCTCGTTCTTCTGATCATGATCCAAATCTCATGACCAAAGGTGAGTGTCAGAATGTAGCTGAACAAGTAAATCAACCCTCTCAGTTTAGCTCCTTCTTCATCACAGACCAGAGCAATGGTCAGAATGTTTTCCTGATTTTAAACATGAAGTCCTTAATGCTAAACATTAATCATGTCGTTTATAATGCAACAAATATTAATTGAAAGGGTGAATTATTACAAAAGCAGCAACATGAGTCAGAAATTGTCACATTGTAGCTACTTCACACGTTCACTGGTTGAGACTTAACTATGTTGCTTGACTTTTATGTTAGTAGCTTCACCAACAGTTTAAAACATTTATTTATTCCTATTTTTATCACTTTAGCTGCTACATGACCACAAATGGCTTAAACTGAAGTAGATTTACAGTACTCCTAATACTGCATCACAAGCGTGTGACATTATCAGACCCACAAAACCCCCTAAAGGCGAGCCCGCTCAGCTCATTCTGCTTCAATTTAAATCCAAGTCAAGTCGGTGCACACAGCTTTTATCTAACACTCATTTAATTCGTTTGACCAGATTAATGTGGTAAACAGCAGCAGCAAATGCTCTGCTAAACTGACTCAATATGCTTCTTGCCAACGAGCAGCAGTAAAGCTGAATTAACATCACATCCAGCCAGCACTGCACTGATCAGCAGTGCAAATAAAGCCACACTTTGAAGGTGCAGCTCAATAGAAACTCTGCTGCTTTGTAATGTTTCTAAATATATGCATTAAAAGAGCAGTTTCATAATGCGCTCACAGAACCAGCTGACTTTGAGGAAGAGGAGCGGGCGGGGGAGTACGGAGGAGTAGCGTAACTCATACAGCAGGTAATTTCACTGAATGGTTTTGAAGGGATAGCTGTGATTTTCAGCGGGGTTAAAGTGATGCTTTTCTCTGTCCAGATTTTCAGCTGTTGCCATGGAATCCAGAGGAGACAAATGGGCTGCACTCACTTTTATCTACAGTATGAGAATGCTACAAATACATGTTTGGAGCAAGGTTTGTGTTCTACACATATAAATGAAGACTTTCAACTGACCCAAGATAGGAACGTTTTACTCCGTAATTCTAACAAGAAAGAGCTAAATATGTTCATTTTATTTCTACTTGAACTAAAAATAAGCTCTTTCTTTCTCCCCCACTGCTGCTTTACACAATTCCTCACTGACAACTTGACTTGTGGAAAGAAAGACCCAGAAGATGTTTCTGAGTTACCTTGCCACTTCAGCCCACCAACAAGCATCCCACCCCAGCATCCTGCTGAGGGAAAACATCTGGAGGCTATTTTTTCACCGTGTGAGGCAGAATTTACTTGGTCAGATGCCACAAACTCTGCACCTGGAAATGTGACATAACACCAGCCATGAGTGGGCGCAGGAAGTTGGCAGACCTACATCTACAGAGTTAGCATTCGATTCACACACAAAGCCTCTCAGCCACTTAAGCCGGTGAAGCAGCTCTCAAACATATTCACTGTTTGATTCGACAGTTTACCAGAAATAAGATGCAGCCTGGTATGGTGCCACCTCCAAATGGAACAAATCTCACATTTTTAAAGCTGAGTATGTTTGAAGGAAGTTGCTATGTGGTTCAAAAAGCCACAATCTAAGGAAGAGCGATACATCTACAATAACAAAGTGGAACTATGTAAAGTTGTAAAAGGCTGAAAAGGGAAAGCCCGTGAGAAACAATGAATATGTGTACTAAAATTAAAAACATATTCCTTGTCTGTAAATAAATATGTGTATTTATGATATTACATGATCTCTTTAACAGTCTATTATGTAGTTTAATAAGAAATACATGATACTATGAATGCAACATTACAGAAATCAGGAAACCAATGAGCAGATTTAGGTTGATGGAGATGTGACATGTGCTGGGAAGGATTGAAACACAAGAGTTTCATTCAGACCCCTGGTTCCAGTCTTTTTTGGAAGCGTCACATTTTTGTGTTTTTAGGCTCCCATCCCTTCTGATTATTGTGTCATTTGGTCAGACTGAAGTGAAATATACTTATTTTTATTTAAGATCATTTGTCAGAGATTCAGGATGTAGAGGGTTGTTACCATGGTGACAGAGAAGTTTGCTCTAATATGAGCGTGACTTTTTGACTTGCACATTGTTGTTGCTTTGTGCAGTTATAGTCTGATTGCAATTACGATAAAAAAATATATTAATAACAATCATTAATTATTGTAATATTGTTACTGGAAGGATGCATGGTGGTGTAGCTGGTTAGCACTGTTGCCTTGCAGCATAAAGGTGCTGGGTTTGACTAACAGCTGGGGCCATTCTGCATCAAGTGTTCATGTTTTCCTCATGACTTTGTGGAATTTCTTTGGTTTTTTTGTTTTCTTTCACTCAAAGCTGCAGTCAGGAGCATTTTTTATGCATCAAACTTTTCTAAATGTTTCAAATGATAGTTCAGGTCTAAACCATTGTTAGAGAGAGTTTATTTCTTTATTATCCTTACTTATATTTACTCATATTTTTATTTTATTATATTGTGCATATAACCCTGTGTTCCAGTTGACATTTGACCTACTTGTTTCTCTGTACATGACTGTCACACCATACTCACTTTCAGTTCCTTATTTTCACAAACTCAGACACACACACACACCAGAACCAGTCTGAACACCTACATTTCCTCATTCTTCAACTTACACCTACACACACACACAAACCTTTACTTGACCTATAATCACATCATTGTATTTCCTGAACCCGTGTTTCCGTTATGTTTCTACAATCCTTGTGTATAAATAAACGTACAAGGGAGATTCTCTCTTTGTAGCTGATGCTCTGAGTGCCATGTTGCATTGAGCTGATCTACCCTTGCTGCAAGAACAAACTGGTTTCCTCTCCGTTCATCAGAGTCGTTTGATATTCTCCCTAACAACCATGATCAATGGCTAGAGTTCCACAACATCTGTTCTTCTTCTGAAATCCCTCCTTCCTCACATAGACCCCTATGAATTCACACTGACTTTTTAAGCCAATAATATTCTAGTTTATGCATTGTCGGCTGTCAGTCAACGTGCATGCACATCATGCAAATTTGTAAAAGTATGGCTGCGCACTCCCACTGTTCCATGTCTTCCTGTTTGCAGTCGCCAGACCAGAAGGCAGTGGTCATGGATCTGCTAAAAAGTGATCCATTCCCTGGCTACTGAGGGCTACATCCACTTCAGAAAGAAAAACAAAGAAAAGTCTGGTAACTAAACTTGGTGGAAAACACATTAGAGACTGGAGTGATGCACGCACACAATTGTAGAAGTGGAGTTAATCCTGGGTCACACAGAAGACATCAGCGCCGTGCCACGGTAGCGACATGTCTCTCCATGGTCTCACAAGACACATTACTAAAAGCCGAGCGCCCTTGCAAAATTGCGCAATAGTCACAGTATCTCGCAGGAACTGAGAACAGGAAGTATGAAGCGCATCTTTTAGTCTGTTTCTGGTTAGAACTACCGTCATGTTCTGTGGGATTGTTCTTCAACAATGAGTAAGTGAGCTATTTATTGGAGTAATCTGTTTCTAAAAGCTCAGTTATGTAAATATTCCACAATGTCACAGCTGGTGGTTGTTTTTTTGTTTGCCGTACTAGTAGAGGTTCAGCATATTGTCATACTGTCTGTGTCAGAAAAAGTACTCCACAATGTTGTGACACTCAGCCGCGCCATGGCGCAGAAAAAGAACTGGCGTGTACCTTTAGTGCCGGGGCGCGGACTGGTGCTTCTGGGATGGGCTGTGGCAGTTTCTGTGACCCCTTTCACTGACTAAAATGAAATCATGGCTCGGGCGCACCATGGTGCAGCGCTGAAGTCTCCTGTGTGACCCAGGCTGAAGAGGAAGTGGGAGGGGAAAAGGGATATTTTGGGAGGGGCATTGGAGGGGCTGGATTCAAAAGAATTCTCTCTGACTCAAATACTCTGGACTGCAGCTTTAATTAATCAACACCTCTGAATGTGTTTATGTACGACTGTGTGTGGATGGATGGATGGATGGATGGATGGATGGATGGATGGATGGATGGATGGATGGATGGATGGATGGATGGATGGATGGATGGATGGATGGATGGATGGATGGATGGATGGACTGTTCACAGTGTCAGTGTAGGAACTACATCTAAGCCGATGTGGTAAAAGTCAGACTGATCCATATCTGAATATAATTAAAGCTGCATTTGGCAGGTTGGTAAACAAGCTAGGTATCGCTATAGCTATTTTACAGAAACACATCTCAGAGCACTCACCCCTCCCGTCGGGTATAATCCGTAGACCAGCCTTCCCCCAGACATGGGACCGTACATTGCCATGGTTACAATAGAGACCAAAACTCCAGCTGTTGAAACGTTCCCCCAGGTTTTTCCTCTTTCTACGTCCAAACATTTTTAGGTTTCTAATAGATGAAAATGTGTTTTTCTTTTTGGAACTCTGGTATTTTTTCCTAAAATTGAAGCGCTAGCAGCCGGCTGTTTCTGTCCTTCTCTCACTTCCGGGGTGTTCTGCTGTAAAATGCACCAAGACGCACTAATGGTGGATCCAAGCAGTGCAGAAGTGCGGCGCTTCAGCAAGACAGGCAGCAATGGATTGTCCAATCCTATGGTTTGGTCCGAACCATTGGCTGAAGTTTTTAGAGAACTGCGGGACAACCACTTTAGTGATTTCTTTTGGGGGTTTTTTAATCGCCACAATATATTTATAGCTATACCATGTTTGAACATTGTTAAGAAGCATGAAAGAAACCCATTAAAAACTACAATGGTTACCAAATTAACAAGTGCAGCTTTAAAAACAAAAAAGCTTCTAAAGTTTAGATGAGATGCAAGCAGCTACAAACGAGGGACATGAGAGAAACGCTGATAAAGGGATGGTGGGAGTGAGGAAATGAAAAAGGAGGTGTTAGAGGGAGGAATGGGAGGCTGTTGCTGTGACGGGAGGAGGGTGTTTTTGTTCAGTTTGGCAGGTTGAGGTTGAGGGATGCTGCAGGCTGCCTTGCCCATATGTCACGATTGCTACCTGAGGCCCAGCTGTGAGGAACGGGGGAATATGTTGGGACAACGTGCATGAGAGTGAGTGTGTGTTTGTGAGAAAAGAGGAAAGTTTGAGAGAGAATTAAATAGAATCAAGGGGCATACATGTGAGGGTGCGACTGAGAGGAATGGAGTGTGTAAAGTGGGAAAACCGTGCGATCCATTATTTCTAAACCGGCTGGTGTTCAAACATTGCTGGCTGTCCAACACTGGCTTAAACACACACAAGTACAAGAACCTGCAATAAACACAGAACAGGAGCTAAATGTTGGCCAGACGTCACACACGTGTGTCCATTTGTCCTTCAAACTACCAGCGACGTCCTTTAAGAGACAGATGTTCCTCCTGCTGACCACAAGCAGCGGTAGCTTTTATTAAAACCAAAACACACACGTCTAATTCACACATAGAAGATCACAAACACAGACAAGTTATGACAATCTATCAGAGCTGACACTATCCTGGTGAAATGATCTCATGGTAGATTCTGATGCATATATTAAAATAAATGTGTTTTTTACTGCAAGTTTAGCTTCATCTACAATGGTTAATGATGTCTGAAGAATAAACGACCTTGAGGGGTTGTGAGATCAGCCGTGGGAAGCATCAAAATGACATTCCTGAGTATGACAGTGGTATAGTGGTCAGGTTTGAGTTTATGAGTAACAATAAGCATTTTATAAGAGTTCGTTAGGATTCCTCATATATAAAACAACCTACTACTGTACTTGCTGAAACCATCTAGGAAGGGACAAAATTGTTGTTGTAAAATGGCATTGCAGTGTTTTGTTCATGTGTTACCAAGGCAACTGACAGGATTGCATCTATTAGTCGTATCAAAGGAAACTGGATTGGAGAAGTGGCAATTTGAGGCCCTGTTTGAACCAGTCTAAGAATTTTTATTGCTTTTACTGCTCCTGTCCACACACACAACATTTTGTGAGAAAACCTGAGATTTGTAGATTTGAGATCTGTAAAGCACTGGATTATGTCACATGGCAAATTAGAGTTCATCAGCAACAGCCGACAGCATTTCAACTTCTCAAAAGAGTAACAAGTTCTGGAGAGCAGGAAATCTCTAAGTGTGGCCCCACCCCCACCCGCCGCTAGGGGGTGCGCAAAATGAATAATGTAATGGTAATAATTACACATTTACAGTGTTTTTTTCACACAATAAAGATGTGTAAATAAACATTTCCTATCGTTAGTGTGTGGAGCTGTAGGACAGTATTTGGATGAACTACAAGACTTTTTTCCTGTCAGTCATGTGAACTTGTCCAATCATAAAATTATTGTGAAGGGGATGAACTTTACTATTAGTTCCGGGGCGATCTGTTGCGTGGTGCTGCTGAAACGCTCATCTCACCAAATGAATATTTACTGAAAGAATCCTTCGTGACAGCTTGTGACAGCCCTGCTGATTGATTCCATATTGTGTCCTGATTTAATCAACTCCACGGTGAGTCTTTTTTTCTTTTGTTTCACTAAAAATGTGGCGTTATGTTAAAACCACCAATGAGCTAATAATAATGCATCAGTTTTATATAGCGCTTTTCTAGGTCACTCAAAGACGCTTTACAGAGTTGCATTATTCATGCACACAGTCATTCTCACTGGTGGTGGTAAACTACGACTAACGTCTGTAGCCACAGCTGCCCTGGGGCAGTCTGACAGAAGCGAGGCTGCCATTCTGCGCCATCGGCCCTTCTGACCACCACCAACATTCACACACAGTCACACTCACATTCACACAGGCAAGTTGGGTGAAGTGTCTTGCCCAAGGACACAACGACAATCTAACCCAGCCAGAGCTGGGGATCGAACCGGTGACCCTCCGGTTACCAGACCGGCCACTCTCCCAACTGAGCGTTGGGATAATGGCTAATGGCTAGACTAACGAGCTTTAGTCCTGATAAGTGATTTTATTCATTAAACAGCGACATGTCATGTTATCATTATGGCCGAACATTTATAATGCATGGTCTACTCATCATGGTTATTCGAGAGGGCAAAATAGAGGAATGGGAGGACATGGAGCTGGGTTTTAATTCATGTCTTTAGAAAACAGTAAGCAGTGTTGGGTAAAAGTTTTCATATTGAAGAATTTTGTACAACACTACGATGATAAAATCCAAACAGTTGTATGATATTTATCGGGATATTTGTTACATTTTGTTATATATTGAGGAATAAATATATTTAAAATAAAAAGTGATTTAATTAATTATCAAACACTCAAAAGTATCAAAAATTGGTACCATTAACGATTCGTAGGTACCAGGAATTTAAAAGGTTTAAATGTGAATGGTACCTCCATGGGACATTGAAGGGGGTGCATAGCTAAAAACGTTTGGGAACCGCTGTTATAGAGGAATACTTTAACCACTCCCACCACCTCTGGACTTCAAGTTACAAAGCAAAAAGGCCTCCAAACTACAACGATGGGGTAAAGGCAACACTAGAAAATGGTATTCAGCTACGAACATAGAAAAAAATCTCTTCCAACTAATCTCATGTCTGTTAGCTGTTAGTTGTGTGAACACAACCAGTGAGAAATGTGACTCTTTTTGTAACATTTTATTGACATATTAGGCTTTTTTCATTTATAAAATGTATAAAATCAACAACATCATCTTATAGCTCTGGCTGGGTTACTTTGTTGTTGTGTCCTTATTGGGTAAGACACTTCACCCACTTTGTCTGCAGGTGGTGGTCAGGAGGGCCCAGTGGTTCCAGATTGTGTTGTGGTGACTCCAGCTTCTGAGTCTGCCCCAGAGAAGCTGTGGCTACAATGTAGCTCACCGCCATAACCAAACACTGTATCAAACTGCTGTTTAAAAAAAACAGCCACAATTTGGCAGTACAATACAGTTTCCCATTAAAACGATATAAGGTTCAGTTTAAAACAGTGCATTTTGGGCTGAATTTGTTGTTTATCAATACAATATTGTAAAATACTGTGAACTGCATTGCATTTTGAGAATGATATGAGATTCAATGGTAAAGATGCTCATCCTTCTCTGCATAACAGAAAATTACAGTATTTTTGAAGTGCACATGTCATGTCACAGAAGTAAACCCTGGATTTTACTTTCAGAATATTCAAAAAAATTCAGCACTTTGTGGTCTCATCTTGCAGTTAGTTGAGTTTTATGTTATCTGTTTGCCAATGTTTTAATATTTGTTTTTTTTTTTAACAGAGCTAATAAGAAGTTAGCTGCTGCACTCTTAGTTGGATCACTGAACTTGTGCTGTGGTTGGAAAGCTAACAGCAACTTAATGGGATATATTTTAAAGAAAAGATGGGATGCTTAAAAAAGAAACCACTCATGTTTTAAAGTAAATTGTCACATTGCTAAATTATTTATCTGTTTGGTGTAATTTAACCTGAATGGCTAACATTAGCAGCCACTGCTGCTAACATTAAAGTTGTAACTTGCTTTGTGTGGGTTAAAACTACAATAATGATGGAATGTTAAAGGGATGTTCCACCAGAAAGTGACTTTTTTTTTTGTCTATTGCCATATTCCTCATAGTTAGATAAGTGTGCAAAAACAATTTGTAAACAGCCCAGCTGTTTTCCTGATCTGGCAGCACTCCTTTAGCTTTAGCTTAGCGTAAAACACTGTAAGTAAATTTAAATTTAAATGAGTAAAAGAAACAGAAACTCCTCTGGACTTAATGACACCTCACAAACACATTCTGGCCTTTGACCTCAGTCAGTTTGAAGTAGTAGTTAAATCTCCACCTTGAAGATGACAACTTTTCATCCTGATGCTCCAGACTCGCCCTGCTGCATCACCAGTGTGTGTGTGTGTGTGTGTGTGTGTGTGTGTGTGTGTGTGTGCGTGTGCGTGCGCACACACAAGCAGTCTGTGCGTGGAGATGGTGCGTTGAGACTACACAGTTTAATTTATCAATTCATAGCGTAATGTGCAGTTATCGTTTGTTCTGAGATTATGCTTGGAAGTTTGAGACGCTGTTGTTTCTGCTCTGTGTGAAAACAGCGAGTTGCGTGTGATCAGCTGATGGGGAAACGGGGCGGAGCGTGAGCTGCGAGTGTGTGTGTGTGTGTGTGTAAATGAGAGGCAGGAAACGGCTCTGTTGGGTTGTTTTGAACTGTTTTGGACTGTTTTTGCTGCGGCTACAGCTGACAGTAGCTTTTATTGTTCTAAATAAAGCTCCGAGGACTGAACCTATGGACTCATTATTGGAGAGAACATTAGAAAAGTAACGCATCACATTTCACGCTCAGTAACGGTAACGGCGTTCTCATGACAGAAACGGCAATTCGTTAGATTAGTCCGTTACCAATAAAATAACGGCGTTACCTAACACCGTTATTTTAAACGGCGTTATTACAAACACTGAATCAATATGTTTTTCTTCCCCTACTGTAAACAGAATGTACTTTATGTTGACAGAGTAGTTGCTGTCGCAGTGGTTCCCGAATGTCGGAGTGGTGTAGGATAGACACACAATCACACGAAGAAATACTTTTCAATGGAGCTTGGTCAGACTTCACTGTTTGTTTGTCGCACTGTTCACGCCCACTCTCTCTCTCTCAGTCTGTGGCCAAAATGCTCCGTTTTCATTTGCCAGTAACAGGGGTCAAAGTTCACAATACATGGTGCTGATTGGTTGGGTAATCAGAACATAATCACTTCCTGTTGACACATGTCAAAATAAAAGCATATTTACATATACGTACATATATACAAGATATAGAAACACATAAAAAACAGGCACATAACATCAGAGCATGATATTTAAAAATCTTAACACTTCGTCCTCAGTTATCATGTTTTACAACACTGTAAAAAATCATAGCCTCAAAAAGTTGTTTCAATCTATCTTTATAATTTCACTCAAATTGTCTAGTTAAGTTTTACTTGTTAAACTTACTTTTTTGTGTTTTGATCAGAAAAACTTAAATTTATGAGTTATTCTGACAAATTGTTACATTTTTCTCATTCAGTCAACTTAAAACTGCAAGTTATAGATTTTTTTTTAATCTGTGAAATTTGGCAGGTTTAGAGGAGTAGGATTATTGGTGTTACCATATAAGTAAAATATTTATATTGTGTACATATATAATATATATATATATATATATATATATATATATATATATATATATATATATATATATATATATATATATATATATATATATATATATATATATATATATATATATATATATATATATATTGTATGTATGTTCAACAAGGGACTGCATGGTGGTGCAGTTGGTTAGTGCTGTTGCCTCGCATCAAGGAGGTTGTGGGTTCCCGTCCCAGCACTGCAGCCTCTCTGTGTGGAGTTTGCATGTTTTCCCCGTGTGTTCTCGTGTGTTCTCTCCAGGTACTCCAGTTTCCTCCCACAGACCAAAAACATAACTGTCAGGCTAATTGATTTAGTAATTTGTCCTTAGGTGTGTGGCTGATTGTTTCTCTGTGTGTGACCCTGCGATGGACTGGCGACCCGTCCAGGGTGTCCCCCACCTCTCGCCCCTTGACCCCTGGAGATAAGCACCAGCTCCCCCACAACCCTCTGTGGAGGATGAAGTGGTTACAGAAATAGGACGGGTGGCTGTTGAACAAGATAAACTGATTTTTTGATTTTTTTTTTAAAATGGCTAAGCTAACAGGATTTGTTGTTTCAACTAACAATTTTAAGTTAAAACAATGCATGGTTACAATTTATGATATTTGTACAACTTGACATTTAGAGTTGAAAGAAAGTGTTTGGTCAAGTTGAATTGAATCAAATTTTTACGGCAGCCGGTGAACTTTCGTTTCTAAGTTGAACTGACTTACTTTTTTTAACAGTGTACCAGGTAGCTGTGTTATTATCTGATGTTCTTTAATGCAATGCCATTTTATTGCCAAAACATAACCAGGAAGTAAGAAAACAGCTGTCAGTGTCGGTGACTGCCTTGCATTCCAAGATTGATGTCTTCTATTCGCTTTTTCTTCTTTAAAGTGCCCATGACATCGGTTTCCATGTTTTCTGACTTATCTATCATGTTGCAATTTTGAGTTCTCACCTTAAACCTGCCAGAAAGATCAAAAAACGGCGTCCATCGGTCTCCTAGTACAGCCAGTGAGAAGCTCTTCAAGATTTCAGACCCAGGTTTCAAACAGTTTTTTTCACTCCAGCCCGCTATGAGGTCATAGTGATCCGGACTTGCTTATATGGTAAATTCTCCTCCCACATGCACGTTCACGACAACTGGAGCGAGGCAGTGCCGCCGCCATTGCCCATAGACCGTGTAGTGTTTAGTTTCAGTTTCGTTTCTCTTTCACGCGACGGCACTGCCCCCTGCTGCAGCAGAAGTGTCAGGCTGCCAAATAAGGAGAAACCCAGCAGAACCGGAAGGCGGCGCTTTCTTCTGATCTCTGAGTTGCTCGTTAGGAAATAATTACAGCGTATTTTGAGTTATAATGGTGCAACGCTGATCTAGAGGCATCAAAGATTGCACCTGTTTAATATAAAGTGATTTAAATATGGAGTCACAGGCACTTTAAGAGATTCTGACTTTTTGAAATTAATTCTTTAAAAAATTTGTCCTGCTGTGGAAACAATCATTTAAATTATATGTTAGAAAAAGAAACAAGTTTCCTTAACAGCTGTATGGGTAATATCTTCATCAGCCTACATTTTCAAAAATCTAGTTTATAAAAAATATACAATTTTTAATGGCAAATATTAATATTACAACTATATAATCATCTGATTTACTGTATAATTTATACAAACAAAGTGGCATACAATTTTATATTAAATCATTTTCAAATCTCAAAAATTAATATTATTATATCTAGTTAGGAGGAAATATGTTTTTTCTGCAACTGTGACTAAATGTGGTGCTAATGGTTTGTGAACCAGAGAATTGATTATAAAATAAACATGGTTTTTGCCATTTGCATATAACCTGAGTTTACAAAATAAAGCCTCAAATTGTTCATGTTAGCAGAGTCTGTCTATTTTGCAACTTTGTAGAAGCTGCAACTGTATAAGAACAGTTGAAAACAGCCATTAGAGTACGCATCCTGCTGAGAAACACTCCACCAAGTAGGATCCTTCCTAATAAAAATGATAAATAGCTAAGGATTGCCTTTAAGGTCATGAAGATCTAGCAGTTTATTCTTTACAGGCTGGCAGGAGACAAATTAGACCTAGTTTTCCTTTCTCTCTCTCAAAGGTATTGAAGAATAAGAAAACAGAACAATCACCACAGGAATAGGTGAGTTAATCAAAACGCTAAGATAAAAGTCATTTAAACTCTTGCATGTACAGGATGACCTTTTGAAAATGTCTGTTGTTTCCAAGTGAAGGACAATTTGACTTGTAATCGTTACTCAAATACCAGGACTTTCTTGTTAACACGGCCTTATAAACACACAGAAATGAAAGTACAGAATTGTACCTTTGTATTGTCACTGAGCTGGTACCCTCAAAGGTACTATTTTGTACCTTAACCTGGGGGTACAAATTTGTACCCTTGTAGTTTGTACCTGTTACAAGTCAAACCTGTACCTTAGCGGGTAAATGTGTACCCCTAATATACAGGTTTGACTTGTAAACAGAGGAATTCAGCTGGGGGGGGGGGGG